>VZRE01011422.1:268035-365136 GCA_013396775.1 Cephalopterus ornatus
CGGGCGGGGGTTGTGCGGCGCCCGGCCTTGGGCGCTGCCGCCTCGGGACACGGCGGCGGCGGTGCTTCTGCGGGCACCGCTGTGCTGAGGGAGCCTTCCCCTTCCCCTTCCCGCCGCTGGTGTGGGGGCAGCCGCGCTGCCAGCCGACTCCAGAACTGACCGTCGTCGTGCTGCAGTTGGGGGCGCTGGGATGGGGGTTTGCGAGGGCGGGTTAGAAAAAGGAGTCTCTGGAAATTACAGGAATTGTTCTGGAAAATGAACCTAAGGGACTTAGGGTGAAGGGAAGGCTGTGGTTTGTTTACCTGGTCTTCAGTAAGGCCTTTGACACAGTTTCCCACATCATTCTGGAGAAACTGGCTGCTCAAGGCTTGGCCAGGTGTGCTTTTCACTGGGTAGAAAACTATCCGGATGGCCGGGCCCAGGGAATGTTGTTGGATGGAGTTACAGCCAGCTGGTGGCTGGTCAGCAGTGCTGTTCCCCAGGGCTCAGAGTTGGGTCCAGTTCTGTTTGATGCTAATCTTTATCAATTATATGAACGAGGAGGTCGAGGGCACCTTCAGTGAGCCTTAGACATACCACGTTAGATGGGAGTGTTCATCTGCTGGAGGATAAAAATACTGCAAAAGCATGTGGGTAGGCTGGATCAGTGGGCTGAGGGCAATGATACGAGGTTCAACAAGGGAAAGTGCCAGGCACTGCACTTGGATCACAACAGCCCCGTGCAGTGCTCCAGGTTTGCGGATTAGCAGCTGGAAAGCAGCCTGGAGGAAGAGGACCTGGGGGTGTTGGTTGAGAGCAGCTGAACATGAGCCGGCAGAGTGCCCAGGTGTGCATCCATCTCTTTTGCCAACTAATAAGCAACAGGATGGTTGCACCAGAGGAGGTTTAGATTGGATATTAGGAAAGAATTTATTCACTGACAGGGTTGTCAAGAGCTGGAACAGGCTGCCCAGGGCAGTGATGGAGTCACCATCCCTGGAGGTATTTAAAAGATGTGTAGACACGGCACTTAGGAACATGGTTTAGTGGTGGACTTGGCAGTCCTTGGTTAACGGTTGGACTCAATGATCTTAAGGGTCTTTTCCAATCTAAATGTAATTCTATGAAAGGCAAAATGAAAGTGTGACAGAAATAGGATAATACGGGATTTAAGGGAAGAATGAATGGAGAAGTGATTTCGACAGGAGGGGGGTGACAAGGTGCAGAAGAAAGAAGGTGTAGAGTATGTAGAAGGTGTAGAATATGTAGATAAGAAAAGAGAAGGGAAACAACATTCAGGGAAAAAAAGCTGAATCTTTTTTCCTTCCTTTCTCCTGACTATCTCTTCTATCACAGAGATGATCCTTGTGGGGAAGAAAAGGACTTCTGTCTGCACCGCTTCAGAGATTATTGGGCGTTGGGGCCACCTCCTTTTCCATTTTCATCCTGTGATGCAGGGCTGTCTCCATCTTCCCAACCTCTTTTTGTGTGTGCTGTGTCAGGATACCTCCATCTCCTGTGAACCTGCACTTGGCACAGCTTTGTGTCGTATCCCTTTTCTGGAAAAAGTGGGTAACAGGAGGCTCTTTTTGAACCCAGGTTTCATGAAAATAAATGTGAATTAGAATTAGTGATTCTGAACATAAACACAATTTTGTGAATACAGTAATAGCTACATCTTGGCAAATGAAATTTGTGGTGATAAGACAGGCAGACTGGCTCAGTGTCATTTCAGAATCAAGGTGCGTTATGATACAATACTTTCCTTCAGTCGTGTGTTCGACTTGGAAGCTCTGTGTCTGAAATAACTATTCCAGTGCTTCAGAATATTTCATTTAAAAGTCATTGACAATTTCAACATGAACTGAAGTTTAAAAATAAACACACTTATTCTTCACCTTTTTGTACCTACTAAAGTTGAAGTGGTCTGCAATTACAGAACTTATAAAATACAGTGAATTTGAAGGTGAGTTCTCCAAATGGTCTTAAACAATTATAATTCCTTTTGAAGTCATACAAGTCTTAACTGTTGCTTAAGCAGAACTATTCTCTATGTGTACTGCCTTTCTGAACCACAAATGTGGCTTAATTAGCATACAGTGATTCTTGATATATTACATGCCACTTGGAGAGACACAAAATACTCATTTTGATGAGCAAATGTATTTATGCCTTTACTATACATTAGTTTTCATTTAAAAATACTATAAAATACTACAGTGGATTTATATAAGTTTCCATTATAAGCTGGTTTCAGTATTCACAGAAAAGATCAGTCATTTCTAATAGGGAGTGTATTAATTTTCCTCAAGCCTCACATCATGATAAACTGTGGAAACTTTGTACCAGTGGTACTTAATGTTAGTCTGAAATGTCAAGTTTTAAAACAATACTGGGAAAAAATCCAGTGTGACTTGTTGAAGAAAATATTTCTGTGGAGTAGCCCCTCAACATCCAAAGTTACAATATACTGAAGTACTGTTTCTGGAATATTTTTTTAGAAGAGTGTATCAGCAATCTCAATTCTATTTACAGACTTCTGTGAAGAAGCTTTTCTTCAAAGCAAAGTAATAGAATGAGTTTCTGCTTAGAATTGAAAGTAAACAGAACTTAGTAACCGATGAACAATTAATACCATAGGAAAAAAAATTGAAAGCTGTGATATCTGATGAAGATATTACTTTCTCTTTTTACAAACTACAGTGGATGAAGAGCTACTGTTTTAAAGATTACGTTCATAATGATTTAGAAGAGTCCGAATAAACTGAAGAGTATACCTACATTATTATGAATTTGATGACGTACAGTATTAATGCACATTACTTAGTATTTTAGGGTAATAAACTGACTAAAAAAAAATGCAGAGTTGCAAAGCCCACATTATTTTTGTTTGTTTGTTTAGCAGTGTGGTATATTTTCAGAATTAAATCAATAGAGAGGTTTGCACAGCAGGACTTTTGCCATATGTCAGCACAAGTGGACATATACATGCCAATACATGGTAATAAAGGAGTGAACCTCTGTCTTCTGTGGTACTGTGAACTGGAGCCTTTATGGGGGGAACAGTATCAACAGACAACTCTAATACTTCCCACATTCCCATAATCTGTAAAGTTTTAGAACAATTATTGCTAGGCTGCTATTCTCTTTTGCACTTTAGTGTACATGGAGGAATTTTACATCACATTTAGAGAAAATCCACTTACATGCAGTAAGGTATTACTGCATAGTACTAGCTTGCTTTAGACCAGGCAGAGATTCATTTGGGTTAATGTTGGTTTAGATATGTAAGTCCAGAGTACTTCAGCAGCCTTTGAGAAATACCATTGCTTTTTAAAGATGATGAAGGTATTCACTGCACTAGGGCACAGATTCACAGAGGTTGGGGAACTTGGGCAACACCAAACACAAGCTTTGAAAAACCTCTTAGTACTAGACTTCTTCTGCTTCCTACAGATTAGGCCTCCTGCTGACTATTTGTACCTGTTGAATATATGAGATATTTAAGCTTTAATGTCTGCACCTCAGTTCACCTACCTTTGAAACAGCAGTGGTAATTCTGACTTAAATATTGTGAAGATGCATTAATAAATATGAGCAAAACTCTTTGAAGTTGAAAAATATAATGAGATTTAAGTACATTCCTTTTCGTCATGATTAACCTGTCAAACCTTTAAATGCTGAAACATTGCTCTTGGGGGAAAAAAAGGAGAAATGCCAATTAAGATAATAAAGAAGCCAAAATCCAGATCAAATAAGCAGAACAAGCAAATAAAATAAATATGGGGAAAAAAATCCAAGGGACAGAGCAGATCTAAAAAGATACAGCTCAGAAAACTGATAAGAAAATCTGAAACAAATGCTGCTGGCAATTGGAAGGGCAGTTACTATGCTACTAAGAAACATCTTTGCATAAGATTTGGAGTGAATGCATATTAAGACAATGTGCCAGAGAAGTCTGGGCAGCAGTTTATCGCCCGAAGCCTCAAGCTGATCAATGGCGCCCTGTAAGTTCCTGTTTCTTCTCCTCTGACTGTAGGAGGAGCCTATGGCAACTACCACACATACACGAAACTCAGCTCTTTGGAGTTCAGGTGCCTCCAGTGTTAGGGGATGGCCGATTGGAGGTTTTCAGGTAATGATTTTGATCTTAGCTTGAAATGGACTGGACAAGAAGACTGAGATTGGGCAGAGATCCATAAGTGGGACAAGACAGACTTGCAGGAGTAGGTTGAAGGAGGGAGGGTCAAATTTAGGGGCAACTAGCAGAATAATCTTGCACAAAAGAACAAATCCTATTACAAATCCTGGAATGGATCCAATATGCTTAATTTTAATATTTCCCCTTACAATAATATATATTTGCAGATTAAAGGTCAAAAGCATACAGCGTCATTTGCACAGAAGGTGAGAATCCATCGCTGCCGGTGGTCAGCCCAGTAGTCAAAACAACCTCCCTCTGTATGGTGGGTCACCACCTGGCCATAAAGAAAGCAAATACACAGTAATTGCTCATTTTGTGAATCTCTTGTTCTGATTTGATTGGGTTTTTTTAAAAGGTAAACACACATGACTAAGAACTGTATGTTCATCAAGAGCACAAAAGCCAAAATAATGCTGGTTGGTATTTCCTAACTTCTCAGGATGTGATTTCTCAACCTCCTAATATTCTTTCAACATATCTTCTGTGTTGTGATATGTGGAAGGCCAGAATTTATGTCCTTTATTATTGCATCATAGAAGGGACTAGGAACATATTTTAAGTATTTATTATCCTTCTTTTGAGGTGACACTTTCAAAAGCTGCTAAGAAATCATAAAGTAAGAAAAATGTCTCTTTGAACTGATTTTGTACCAGCTTAGGATGACTGATTTTTCAAAGACAGCAATAGATTTCAGCAATATGAAAGCCTTGACTGGTGATGCCAAATAAAAATTATTTTTAAAAACCCACAAGCTGCTTGTTTTAAAGTTTTCATTTTATGCCAAACAAGTTGATCTCTGTCCTTCAAGGTAATAAAATACTGTGACAAGCCAAGAACACATAGTTCTCGTCTCTTTTTTGTTTTTTCTTAATGAGAAGCCAAGGAAACACACGTGACTGAGAACCTGCAGGCTTGCAAACAGGAAGAGCAAACTCCCTTCTTTCATTATCACAAGATGTTTTACTACTTATGTGGACTAAAAAGCCTCTACAAAGACCTATAGCATTGGGAAGCATTAAAAAAGCTGAATTTTTGAAAATGGAAATAATAAGTATATAAATAAAATATTTTTAAAATGGGAGGATAGGAAAAAACTGTTATACTTTAAAAGATGGGGGAAATAAACTTTTGCAATCAGAATAAAGAGGGGGAAGAGAAACTGAACATAAGCGCAAGTTTAAATGGGAAGGACAGAAATGAGTGATTCAGAAGTAATGAAGATACTGTTTCACATTCATTTGGAAAGAAACGTCCATGAAGGTTGGACAACTTAGAAGTAACAAAAGGTTTATAAAAATAGCTGTTCCTAAAAAGCAGTAAAGGAAACATTTGAAAAACGTGCAGAGTTGTAAGTCCATCAGCCAGCCCAGCTGTATGCATCCTAGGGGATAAAAGGTATTTGCTATGAAACTTCCTGCAGCGTTGTCAATGAAGCCTGAAAAGCAGGACAAACACTAGAAGACTTAAAAAAATTAAATACTGCCTCTTTTTTCAAAGAAAGCATAAAATGCCCTTTGTAACTGCAATCCAGGAGACTATACTTGACCACTATGTGTCTGATTCTAGAAATGCTGTGTAGCAAGAGGATGCTGTGTTTCAGAGACAAGGATGTAATTATTTTTACTTAGAACTTTGAATTAGTTCACGAAGGTGATATGCTGACAGTGAAAAGATGCTTCATAAAAATAAACCTTTGAATGAAGACTACAGCTCACAGAGAGACCTTTCAAGACAGTGACTAGAGCAGGAACCCTGCACAGACAGCCCGTCTTTTAACACTTGATGATCTGTGGCACAGATACACTGTTGGCTTTCTAGATGGTTTATTACTTGTTCTCATAAAAACCTTTTTTTGTGTGTGTATTTTGCAATATGTCTGTGCTGTAATACAAGGAAATGCTTTTCTGTGTTTCAGTTTCATAATGCAGAAGACTTGCTCATTGGGTCTTCACTTGCAGATGATTGTCCCAGGATACAGATTGTCCCAGGCACAGGACATTTAGGGAGTGCAAAGGTGGCATACATGCAACGCTATCTACCAGAGTTGCAGAGCTGAGGGTGAGCAGATTGCTCTTGAATCATAAGATAGACTACTGGTTTTAATGAAAATTGTGATCTGGACTGCTTTTAAATCATCCAGTAGATCTCTGCAAATTGTATGGGATGTGTGGGAGACTGGACTGCAAGGAATTTTCATCATTTCAATCTCAAGAAATTTAAAATAGTTCTTTAATACCTCTTAAAGCAGTTCTTACTTGCTATTTTCTTTCTTTTGTTTCAAAGAAATAATTTGAATACTTTGTCTGTATAACATCCAGTGAGCAAGAAAACTATCTTCTCCTTTTCCCGTCAGGCACTGAAGGCAAGGAAGCCTTAATGTTATTGCAAGGTTTCTCAGAGGACCCCAGCCAGTTTGTTCTGCCCACACTGTTAAATAAGATGGAGGTTCCTGTCAGAGGCAAACCTTATAGGAAAAGGATCTTGCAGTGGAAAAGCTGAGTGTCACTGAGCTATTGGCAGTCTTCTATGGAAAGTTCATGGGTTTTTTTCTTGTCTCCTCTATATAATATATATTTAAAGTTGTGTTTGTTGTTGTTTTCTTTTACCATTACGGGTAATCTGTAATTCCTACATCCCTTGTCTTTAGTGTACTTCACGACACAAGAGAGTTATAAATATATCTAAATTTATTTAGTCGACTTCTGTGTTTATACAGTTCCCACTGAAGTGAGGTCACTGAACTAGAGAACTGACTCTCCAACTGGTTCTCAAACCCCTGTAGCATCTTGCTGTCGTTCTTGGCACGTGAAGCATGACCTCTTGTCCCACAGTGGCCAGGCTTATTACCAAGAGGTTTTATCATAGTCACTTTCTCCACATTTAATTAGTAATATTTTTTTTCACAGCAGTGCGCCTACATGGCAGTTTTATTTTTCATTTCCATGAATAACTCTACAGTTACTCACTTACAGTGAGAAATTAAAGGTACTTGTAAATGCTTGCGTTTCTGGAAAATATAACATGGAATAAAAACCTGAAAATTACAGTCAGATTTTATGTACTCCTATTCCCCAAATGAATTAAAAAAATCATGGGAACCACCTTTGGTCACTATGAAGTATCATGTGCTGAAACCTCATCACATCGACACATCACCAGCTAAGTTTAGAGTAAACTTCTGGATGCAATAAAGTGACCCATGGCCTTGGCGAAGATCGAACTTGAAGTCTCATGGGGAAATAATTTCTGATTCTTAATTTAGGAGAAGGCCAAAGGAATTGAGCCCTGCAATTCCTACAGTTAAAACCCAGAAATCCCATTTTGATTTGAATAGTGAGCTTCTCTGTTGCTAGCAGGTATGTGCGTAAGAGTTAGTGAGGCACAGATCTGCTATTTTGCCCTTAATGTGGAAAAATCAATCACCCTCTTTAAAGGCAGACTTCAGATAAAACATGCAGTGCTCAGTGGTTGTGAAAAGGCTCTCTTTTTCCAAGACTTTGATAAGAAGAGGAAGTTAAACAGAATTTTAACCTTTTTTGTGAGTACTTTTGAAGTGACTGAGGACCTGATTTTCATTTGCATCAAGGCTTCTGCATTAAGCTTAAAGAACCTTAAATGGGCATAAGCTGTAATTAGGACCTAGTCCCCTGTCTCTTCTAGCTTAAGGTATAACGACTCTGAATCGTTAATGTCTATAGATGCAGCTTCAGGGGAGAACCTCTGATGTCCAGAGATTCAGCTCTAGGGAATAGTGACAGCCTGGCAACAGCCCAGAAATACAATTAAATAAAAGTCTGTCCTCTAAAACCCCCAGAAAAGTATGTTTAAAAGCATTAAAAATTTATTATTATTCTTTATACTTGCTATTTCAGGGTTTGTATCATACATATTATATAAATAAAATAAGTTTAAACTATTATAGTTTTTAATCAGTGGTGAAGAAGTCTAATAATTTTCATAGTGTATTATCTGATTATTTTACATAGTTAATACATTTACTTTTATTTTATTTTTTGTATGTATTATTTGTACATAGATATATTGAAAATGTATTAGTGAATAAGGTCCACCAAGGAAAAGCTATAACTGTACTTTGAATTAGCAAATTCAGCTCATCAGGCAGCTGCTGATACCTAAAATATGGCATAGTTTATGCCCAATAATCCCCCAAAATGGCATGATTCTATCTCACTGTTCTCCCCTACCTTCTTATGGCTGCAAAACCAGTAAGAACATAATTTCCTTTGAGACTCTTCTTTCAGATGTAGATTAAGTTTCTCAGTGGATTCCTCTGTTACTACCGGGGCACTGGCAGACAGGGGAAAAAACCAACAGACCAAACCAGATGAAAAGCAGTGTTGCAAATACCTCATTTCTGTAGGCAGCTAGGTTAAGAAAAGAAGGTTATAAGGCCTGTGGCAATCCAGCTCTTGGCCATGAGCAGTGTAGCAGTGAGAGGAAGGAAAAGACTGGTAATACTGAGCTGTGATTCTTCAGTGCAAATCCTGTGCCAAAACATCTGTGTCCTGAATAGAAAGAAATGGAACCATTTTGGTAATTTGTCTCCTGTGTCACAGAAAGGATGCAGGATATCCTAGGAAATTTTTACTAATTATAGTCCACATAGTAACAACACAAATGAAGATAGATTTAGTATACTCATTGAATGACTTAGCAGATGTGAGAGAGAAGGAAGGAGACGTCTGATGTCAGAAACCTCGTGATATCTCTGGTACAGAGGACAGCAAAGAGTTACACAGACCCTGGTCATTATACAATAGATGTACCCGAGGTGCAGGAAGGATCCATTCACTTTGAAAGCCACTGGGATGTTTTCCATGCCAAGGGCTTGTTGGAACATGAAGTCTCCTATGGCTTCTTTCCCGCACACCAGGTTCCAGAGCAGCAAGGCCTGTCTGTATAAAAAGTGAGGAGACAATTTTTGTTTGGCACAAGAAACTTAGCAAGAATTTTGCAGCTTGTGAAGTAAAGAAAGGTGTTAGTCTTATACAAGTACACAACATAAAAATTAATATCTATAGTACATACTTTATTCTTATATTTATTAAAAATATCATATTGATATAAGGAATAAAGGTTTTTAAAAAAATGTAGTCCCAGGTTCACAAGTTGTTGAAGGTGGGAAAGTATTCCAAAGAAGTCCTGAAATATGCTTTTCTTGTAATAATATTCTCAGCATATCTAGTAGGAGATAGGATACTGGAATAGATAAAACTTTGGTCATAAAAGCATTTTATTAGTCCATTTGTTCATACTTCAGTTACTAAGATTTAAAGTTAGATGTTTCATACTATAGTCAAAGAAATAATTCAGTAAGGCCCTCTGTGATAGCAATGATGATATATACCCTGCTGTTTATTTTCTTTATAAAAAGCAACAACTATATTTTAATTCATGAGCATGCGTATTACGTAGTTTAGGTTACCTGAAACTGGGAGTTGGAGCATCATATCTAGAGATAAAATATAATGGGTTTATAGTTACATATCTGAAACACAGGCTGTGTGTGAAGTAGTCAAAGTTTGATTTACACTTGGAAGGAGAAAGCATATGTTTTGCTATTACCAGGTTTTTCCCAAATGCCACACAAAAAGATAATTTAAGACATCATTAATTAATTGATAAAAAGCCTTTTATTATAGCCCTGTACAGATGATATGGGTTAATCTGAGAAGAAACCAGAGGTTCTGACATATATGCATGTCTGTTTGATATTTTCATGATTTATATCCTTTAGGCTTGAAAACATAGTCAGAATTACGTTGAAATACAATTTTTAAAAAAAATCCAACCCTAGGAACAGGAGGCCAAAGCTGAAGTTTAGTAGCTGTCACTAATGATTCCAGCTCAGATGCTTTCATGCATAGCCTA
Organism: Cephalopterus ornatus; assembly: GCA_013396775.1. NCBI lineage: Eukaryota > Metazoa > Chordata > Aves > Passeriformes > Cotingidae > Cephalopterus > Cephalopterus ornatus. The sequence goes on from VZRE01011422.1 coordinate 278,111, forward strand.
CTATGCCAAATGAAGGTGCATAATGAAAAATGTCACTGAATTGAGAATGTTAATTTTTCAGGAGATGTTGTTGAGTTGGTAGTTGTCTTTTTTTATATATTTAGCTAGGAACACACACCAAAGCATGTTCTAAGTTACATATAAATAACTATATCTTTCCCCCATGCAGAGAGATCATGTCTCTGAATTTGCATTGGTAAAATTCAGGATACCAGAATATACACAGCACAGGAGCAGAATATGGGAGAAGAGTTGCTTTTATTTTCAACACAAAAACTTTTCTCTCTATGGAAGAGAGAATGAAACAAAGTTTTTTGGAGGTACTCTTAGTTGTAATAGGCTGAATAATAAAGTTTACAGAATTAAAAGTCCTTTTTACAAAGCCATAGAGAGGAAAGACACAAAAGGTGGGGACATGCCTTGTGGGACACCAGTGAGAAATTCATGGATATGTCTACTTGGGGTTATTCCATTGGATTAGTTTATTCATTCATTGAAATTGCAGTAATTAAAACAATTAAACAGAAGTGCACCCATACCACCTTTTCTTTCCACAGGCGAGGTGTTCTTCTTGTTAATCTTATAGTCTCTACAGCTCTACATCTATATATTAATAAATCCTTTAATATTCCATGAAGCTATTCCAGAGTTGTTTTTCTAATGGTGAATTATAGGATGCCTACCAGAAGCTTCCAGGAATTCGGAAGCTGGACTTAAAAGTGACAACTCCCATGATTCTTGTGCTGGCATCTACTCATTTTGCCAGCACCACTTTTGACCTGCTGACAGGCAGCGTAGGGTTGCTGCTGAGTGCCCTGAGCGTGTCTGTCAGAGTATACACACGTTGGCAGGTGGGCAGGCAGATTTATTTGGCAGTGCAGTTTCGTAGGGCTTCTGGGGACATGGGAATATTCTTAACAGAGAAAGAGAAGAAAGGTGAAGACCAAAAATCTGTTTTTCTGGAATCACTGCACACAATATGAGACATACTTGTAGACTCAGCCAGCTAACAGGGCTCCTGGAATAGGTGGTGAAGCAAAACTCAGATGTCTGGGCCTCCTAGCAGATTGTCAGAAAAGCAAAGGACGCTTCCTAGAAACCTGTGTCCTCAGAGTCACCTAAGAATTGCAGCACTGGAGCAGCAGTGTGAAAGTTGTCCCCAGTGCAGAAGATATAGGTTGCTCTTGCTCTTTGGGAAGCTGGCTACCCCCACTTACTGCCTGCTAGTAGTTAACCAGGTTGGGGCTGGCAGATCAGCTTCTGGGCTTGTTGCCATGGAAGATTGAGATGTTTCTTTGAGCAGTGCTGCTCTACCAGGTGTATACACAGGAGGAACTGGCATATCTTCAGAAAGCAGAGGAGAGGTATTTGTGTCCACTGATTTTTGGGAGCACCTTTTCTGCTTCATTTGCTCTGACAGTGCCTTCTCAATGTTTGTGTTCAGTGACTCCTAGATGGAACTAAATATACCCCTTGTGAAGGGCAGGATGGACCTCTGCAGTAGTCCATGCACATGGATGAAAGGACATTAATGATTGCTGCCTAGCATCTATGCCTAAATTTGCCTCAGACAGCAATAGAGGCTAAAAAAAAAAAGGTGTTCCCATGTAACTGGCACAGGTGCTACTTAAAAACATTACAATGCTGCCAACCGTTTCAAGAGCTCAAAAGGAGTAGAAAACCTGCCTGGTGATGTTCTCTGTGACAAAGGTAACAAAAAAAAGGCAGGAAGTTCCTTGGTGAGGCTTTTGGAAATAAAGTGTAAGGATGGCATGTAAATATACAGGCTGGCAGAGGCAACGGCAACAGAAGCTGCTCCATAGTAGACTGGACACTTCAGAGAACTTTCCTCCTTTCTCCTTTCTCAGCTGTAAATAAAAACCTTTAGTTACACTTCTACTTAAATGAATGAAAAAAAATCTTTAGACAAATTCTGATTCCAATCCCATACATGTAAAACAAGATTAACTTGGTTGACTTTAATGGCATCGGCTGGGGCGTACTTTACTGAAATTCATCAACAGTTAGATCACTTGGCTTAGGTCAAGTGTATAAATAACAAAGGTATTTCCAGTGCTTTCTCTGTAAGGTGATTTCATTTGTCCGTCCTTGGAGTCAGTCTTTGCTCTGAGTTCAAAAAGACCTGGATTTCACCCAGGGGTGTTCCATCAGCATAAATTTGGCCTAAATGATACCAGAATAAGCTCTACCAGCTTAGTGAAACATGCAAGCATCCCTTCAATTGCAAGTTTGAGGCTATCAGTACACCTGTCCAGTAGTCTGCTAAGGCTGAAAGGGAACACATTTCACCAGTGATGGGAAAACAAGAGAAAAGAAAAATATTTGCAATTCCAAAAGAACTAAATGGAAAAGCATTGCTTAGAAGTAACTCCACACACAGCCTTGCATAAATATCCTTTGTCTGTGGATCAAGGCTAACTGGTACTGTAGTCTTTGATGTGGGATTTTATTTTCAGACCACTGCAGAGACAGATTTTTTCCAAAGCAACAACTGTACTATTTACTGCATGCCACAGCTATTTTTAGAAAGAATTGCCACAAAATATAGTTTAAAAAGAACTTTCATGTAAGATCCACAAACCTGTAAGTCTTCTTACCAAATAGTACATATTTCTATCAACAAATAAGCTCTATTTAATTTTTCTCAAATAATGACATCAAGTTGTTACATAATTCTTTACCTCAGTAGACATCAGTGCTCCATTCTTTTCCTGTATGTTAAAGGGAGGGAACAAGAGGTTGCTTTGATTCTGCACTACCTTGTCTTCATGTATTATACTTATCATGCAAAATAGATGCAGGCTACTATCAGGTACTTGAGCAGCTTTCTACACACAGTTTAAAACTGGTTTGCATAGGCAGCTGCGTATGAAACAATGTGTGGGAGAATCAGGGCCCCACACTCAACTGAAGACATTCATACACTCTGGGCCATACTCCCATATGACATGAGTCAACACCATTCTGTTCTTAATGGAGTAAATTTTTTGTAGATAAGGATGTGGCCACAGGGGTGCTCAAACTGGTAAAGAGAAATTTCATGTGGAAACTAGAATGGGGAAAATAGTCTAATATCCAACTTTTTATTTGTTCATACTGAAAATTGTCTCCATTAACTGTAAATTTAATTAATTAAAGGTGTAAAACAGCTGATTTAAAAAAAATAATTACTATGTCTCATTTCCTATTCATTAGCATCCCTTCTTCTGAATCCTGGCATAGAAAACTGTCTTTCTGTAAAAAGTTTTGTATGAGACATGCTTACCAGCTCTGATGGCAAGTCTGCCTTAGTCTCTATACTTGAACAAAACATAGTCTTTTTAGTCTTTGTTTTGGCCATAAAGAAAAAAAAGAAATTATGCATTTAGACATACAACATAATTTTTGACCCTCATCTAACTGGAATCCCTGCTTATTCAATACTCTCAGACATGTGCATACAGCTTCTAATGGGTAAATTTATACCAGTGCCAAACTGAGCAACACTGCAGTACGTGGGTGAACAGCTATGCCAGTTTGCAGCAGTTGAAAGGACAGACTTCGAGGTTAAGCATTTTCAGTGTCTGGGATGCCCAGAATGAGAGTTTTTCTAATGTGCTTTTCATGTTGAAGTATAGGCAGGCCACAGGGTGTAAGAAAGTCCCCTGATTTTGTTCTTCAGCACAGTTTAAGCTGTAGTGCAGATAGACCTTGCAAAGGGTGGAAAGTACTCCAGAATCTTGTCTTCTTTCGACTCATATTGTGCAGCTGTCCTTGTCACCTTTTTATTTTTTTTTGAGATAAATACACGCAAATATATGTGCATATTATCTACAATGTTATTTTATATAACTCAAGATTTACCTGCTATTTATATAAGCACACAGAGAATTTTCTAGCAGAAAATTTAAGATGACAACTGAAAAGCTACTTCTAGGAGAAATACATGTTTTCAAAGATGTGAAAGCACTATCTGTTAAGGAGCAAAGCTCTAAGCAATGTATGTCATTTTCTCCCAGACCCCTTTCCTTTTGTACTCCCTCCTTTGCCTTTATTGATGCTACAGCACTATAAAAAAACAGTGCTCTAGGGTAGAGCCCCCCTTCCTACCAACCTCTTCCTTCCTTATTCTCAGTAGCAGAAGCTACTGCAAGGTTACTTTGTGATCAAGAAGTTCGTATAATGCCCCAGCTCTGCAACATTCAACTGTTCCTCATTTTTCCAGATTAGTGCCTTAATTAAGTCCAAATGTTTCTCATTTTCTGCCTTATGGTCCCTGCTCTGAAACCTGATGCTGGCCATGGACGCTGTCCTCTTGTGACCTTTTCTCTTCCTGTTCCTGCTGCTGGCTGGCTTTTAAATTGTGAGCAATTGTAAGAGGGTGATGGTTACACACTTTCTGGTCTTCACACACACCTGGGGGGCTGTTTACTCTGTTACTGGAGACGGAACCCATCAGGAATCCACTTTGCTTCTTACCTTCTCTGTGAGACAGAAAAGAACAGATTTTCAGCTGGTGGATAAAGCAGTTCATACCATACACCTGAGTCACTCGCAGTATAAACTCTTAATACAGTGCAGCAGTAATTTATCACATCACATAAAAAGTATAAACAAGATTTCTTAAGACCAGCCATTGATTTCAAGGTGATTATTTTTAGGGACCTATCTTGCAAGTTGGGCCTCAAAATGTTCAGCCCAGAGGAAAGAAGAACAGAAAGACAGAAATTTTAACTGACTCATTTCAAAGTTAACCTGTAAAAATGAAATGCAAATTTGCCAATACAGTAAGTCAGCAGAGCTGTACTGAAGACAAGAGACTAAAATTAAATCAGCTAAGAATCTGGCCCAGGAGAATAAGGAAAGAGAAACTAAAGAAAACAAAAAGGGCTTGGTCCTTTTCTTATGGCGTGAGTAGTCCCAGTTACTGGAACTACACTGAGGTAAAATTGGTTTATGTAGCAGAAAAATCAAATCATATGTCAATTGGAATTGTATGACTGATGGTAAACATAAAAATTAAGCATGAAACCCATGGTCAGAGACAAAACTGTTGCAACGGGAAAAATATGGCAGTAGTATCCTGAAGAGCATTTGCATTACCAGTACGTTAGTTTTTATATCTACAGGAAATAAAAGAGAGAATTTCTAACACTTATATTTTATCTCTAATACAGAGCAACAGTATGTTTTGCCTCTCAAATAAAACTTTGTATCACTAACCTCATTTCTCTATATGAGGTGTAATAGGATTTGTAGAAATCACGCAGATGTGTCCACAGCAATTCCAACTACCAGAAGATAAATGATGTACAGAAAAGGTAATTGTTTATTTTTTCTGTACAGGGTTTGTTCATTGTTCTCCTCAGGGAGACAGATGTGCAGACAGTATGTGCTGAGTTAAATGAGTACCCCTTACTCTTTGGCACCTTTAAAATTATTAGAATTAAATCTATACTTTGCTAAGTGAAATGTTTCAATTTAATCAAACTGTGCTGTCATGACCATACTTACATTAAGAGTTTAAGAGCCCTACTTTGCCCTCAGCTAATCCCTCACATATGAGGGTTTCATGGTTAAATTGTCTCCTGTGTAAGTAATCAAGTACATATGAACTCTGCTGCTAGGGAAATTGAGCACAAGTCAAAAATCTCTAAGAATGAACTGCTAAGAGCAGTGTGGCTAAGGAAAAGGGGGAGCTGGCCTCAGTCATCAGGTCCTCCTGATTCTCCTTCTTACCTTGCAGCTTACTCCAGTGAAAATCTCAAAGATTAATAAAATCTGCTCCTGTAACAAGAATATGCATTCAATCTGTGAGCTCCTCCTTCCCTCTTCTAATAATTCTCATCATTATATTTTGAAGATCGAACACCCATCACCTTAAAATAATGCTGGTCCATGGAATAAGTTGGAAGACTGAAAGACAACATTACTTTAAGAGTTTCCAAGTGGCAGGAAAATGTGCCCAATAGGAACAAAACAATTAACAGAACTTCCAGTTCAGAAGATTTTTTTGCAGGATCAAGGGAAAATGTTGTGATCAAAAATCAGGGAAAGCAAGAGGGACAGTGCCAAATTTTAAGGAGGAAAAAGGTATACTAGCCAAAACAGAACCATCATGAATTTTAACACTAAAAATTCACAGAAAGAAAGGGACAAAGACATAAGATTTAGGCCTCTATGTATGTATGAGCATACAAACACACAAACACAGCATGTAAACAAATGACAAAGTCGATTGATAAATGGGGCACAGTTCCACAAAAATTGTGTTTGTGGCAGGAAAGATAGTCAAGAGGTTATGTAGCTGACTGCTTTACCCACTAATAGGAACTATCTAGCTGAATTTTGAAAGTTGCCTGTCTTTTCTAAAAACCTCCATTGATGTAAATTCTGTGATGTCCCTACTCACAAACAGTATAATCTAGCTGTCAACTACTTACCCACTAGAAAATTTTACCTAATGTTGAAATCAAAATTTTTATTATAAGCTAATCCTGTGGTGGTTTAGAAGAAAAAAAGCCAAACAAACAAACAATAAAAAAGGTAAAACAAACAAAAAACCACTCAAAACCCAAAACATAAATCACCCTTATTTTTTATGCAATTTTTTTCTATTTGAGAATAGTTATCATGTTGCATCATAGCTCCTTTTCCCTCTATTTTTTCACTGTATTGTTTGGGCTGTGGAAGTGTGATTCTCTCAGGCTTTCCTCCCCAGGTTTTATTTCCTACCATTAATCATTCTCATTGATTTTTTTGGATTATTCTGATTTAGTTCCCATGCATTTTGAAGGGCATTGGTTAAAACTGTGTCTGGTGCTCCAGGTGATGCTCTAACAATGTTCAATAGAGCAGGTGAAAACCTTTCTGTGCCTTCTTACACTCTTATTTACATGGTCCATTATTGAGAGTCTGCCTTTTTAAAACAGCCTGACCGTGTGGAGCCCTGCTCAGCTCATAGCCCACTACAACTCCACTTTTCTTTAAAAAGCTCACAGGTAGTCAGGTGCCTCCACAACCCTTATTTGTTCAGATGATCATTCTTGAACAAGTGCAGCTTCTTAAATGTGTCCCCATTTGTTTTCATTCTGGCTTTTTGCTGGTCATTTCTTCAGTAATTCTTCAGGATAATTTTAAATTTCAATTCCATTGTGCATTCCACCTGCCATCACTCCAGCTTCATTTCATCTGGAAAATTATTAAATATATTGCATTATTCAGGTCCTCAGGAAGGACATCAAGCAGAAAATGCCCCAGAATAGATTCCTGTGGAAGCCTTCCAGAAATATACCTGTACTGCAACACAGAACTCCTGAAAGATTTTTTTTCTGGATAGAGTTTTCTAAACAAGGTTTTATGTCATCCACAGATGGAGCTTAGCAAGCAGGCGCAACTGGTCTGAAAGTACATTACCTCATCTAAGAATTCCTTAACCTATTCTCTGTTCTAAGCCCTAAGATAGTTACTCTTACACATGGTTAGAGCTTATCATTTGAGTAAAAGCTGATACAAAATTATCTACTTCAGCTTTCTTGGCTTTATAGCTTTCCTTCATTTTTAATCACTTTTCCTGGATCACCTTCATTGCTACTGAACTTGTTGACCTCATGTCTCTTGCTCTTTGCATCTAATTTTGGATCAGAAAAAAAACAGAATGAGAAGAGACAAAGCACAAATTTTGGTCTTTCATGATCAGGCTAATTTTTTTCAGTGCCCTAAACAATCTAACTTGGTTTCGTTTTAGTTTCTTTGGTCATGTATTACCAATAGTTTGATCAGTTTGGTCTCTTTTTACAGTGTCCATAGTTTCTCTGATGTGGAATAATATATACTACTGTCCTTAGAAACATTCCTTTGACGAGCTTACAGCTGGTTTTTATTCTTATGTTCACTTAGCTACCTGTTTTCTAATGGTTTATTGAAGCCTCCACACTTCTAGTGCATCATCTTTTTTTACTCTTCTTCATTTCCTTTCCAAGGATCACATACCCTGTGACTCCAAGGTTATTCTTACATATGTAATCTTTCACACTCTCACATCATTCTTTACTGCTTAGCATCACATCTGTGAAAGTCTTCTTTCTGACTCCTTACTCCACTTTTTTGAACAAGAATTGCCAGTAATTCCAGGAACTCACTGGACATTGGCGTCCTGTTGCATTCTTTCACCTGGGAATACCTGGACTGTTAAAATCCCTCATTAATGTAATATCCTGTTCTTTGGCTGATTCTGCTTTTTGGACACAAAAAGCCTCAAGTCTTCCTTGTTTAATATTCTGCAATCCCCGCAATCAAAGCCTGCATATTCTTTTCCCTTTTTACCTTCTCAGAGGTTGTAACTTCCTTCACATTCTCAACACACTTATGTACCCTTGAATGCAGAGCAGTGCATCTTGTTTTGTCCATCCTTTCCTGACCTTCCTGAGCAAGCTAATGCTTTGTTTATTAATATTCCAGTCATGCCACCACCTCAGCACAGTTTGTGAATATACTGGGGAAGGCAGTACCCATTAATGAGTTAAAAAAGTCTTACTGCCATTAAGAAGATGCATTTGTTGGAAAGCCCAAGGACTTAAAAAAAATGAAAAAAAATTAGGGAGAGTCTTCTGAGGAAAAAGGAAACTTTCAGAAGCACAGGACTGAGCAGAGAGAGTGCAGCATGACAACAGTTCGCACCACTCACCTTGAGGCAGGAGATAAAATGAGACTGGATAAGTGCTCTGAGAGATCTGAGAAACCACGAGTGGCTGTGCTTGTTGGACACCACAGCAGGGAACAACAGAAGCATTCGCTTATATAAAGAGAACCCACAAAATGAAATAAGTATGTTAAGAAAGGGATATTTTCCACTACCTACAAGGAGAGAAATCCTTGGAGACATGGCTTGTGCCAAATATTTTCCTATGCTTGATGCATCAGCAGGATTCTGGCAGGTGTCCTTAGGAAAACAGAGCACATGTTTGTGCACCTACTGCACCTCCTCTGGGAGACACTGTTTCTGCAGATGGCTGTTGGGGTTGTGTTTGGCACCTACAGTATTTCACAGTAAAACACAGGAAAAAAACAGTGGTGATGGAGAGGGCATTAAAGTATTAGGTAATACTCTTACCTGGAGAAGACAGTAGAAGAGCATGACTGAAAGCTCTGAGCAGCTAGAGGTTTACCAAAACACCAACAGTAAATACTGTTTAGCAGAAATAACACATCTGGGAGAAACATTAGGATAAAAGTAGGCCAGTATAAGGCCATTTCCACATTTGCTTCAATAGGCAAGGGAGTTGAAGGGCTGCGTTCCCCAGGCTGGGAAGTGCTGACTGCTCAAGCTGCCCAACTCCAAACCCACAGGGTGCTCCTGGACAGAGACGTCCTATGGCTGTGGCCGCAGTGACTCATGGCAGGCAGCCCGTGGTGGCTTACCAGGACCTCTGGCAGGTTGATTAGCAGATGGATATTATTGGGCAGTAGCTTTGGCAGGAGCATAATTCTGCTCCAGCACATGCGAAGTCAGAGAGACCAGTAACTTAGTTATAATTGGTACAAACAGAAGTGGTGTCACTGCACTCATGTGGAGAAGGAGCCTTCAGCCTTAAATCAGGGGTTAAAAGAAACCATGTTCTGTAGAAAGTGGAGGTTGGTTGGCTGATCATAAGCCACTATCTCTAAGAACCTAGTAAACTTCCTCTAAGGATTTGAAACTTATTTTTACAGCTACAGATACCTGATTTAGAATCAAATGTAAGTCTGGGAAAGATTTATAGCTGCAAATATATTTTCTATAGCGTGAAAATTAAGAGTGCAAAAACCAGAAGTAAATTGCTCCTAGGTCAGTCTGATAAAACAAAACAGGGCAGCCTTGGACAAAATGATTGCCAGAAGCTCAAGTGCATATTACACAGAGCACCACTAAAATTTTTTACACTATTCTGTAAATAATCACAACTAATCTCTGTTAGTAAAGAGGTACTTGGCTAGGTAGACCTCTGGTCTGGCAGTTATTTGTTCCTGTGAAGTACTGATGAGAACAGAGTGTACAGAAAGTAGTGAAATCCATGAGCAATGTTGTGGCATGTACAGCTTATTTCCTCATCCTGCTAAGATGGAGTTCTTGTTCTTTAGAAGTACTTCATTTAAAGGCACCGAGCAGTGATTCCAACAACACCACAAAAAATGTGCTTAAAAGGATACGTGAAAGTCAACCAAGGGACTGAAAAATCTAAGAGAAGGGCCAGGGATGTTTTATATTGGCCTTAAATAAACAGTGCCATTGTGGGAAGTTAAATATGGTAGCATCTGCCAAAAATACTATTCAAGCAAAAGAGCCTATGTTGGTAGCAAAAGAAATATCTCCCCCTTTCTCCTCCCCTGGCATGAAGCAGGCGTAGGTTTGTTTATGTTGGCTATATAAACTTCATTGCTCCAAGAGAATTATGCTTAATTCCTGAAATAGCCTCATTTGAAGATATTAGAATAAAGAGGCGATCTTGTGTAGTAACTGCTTCAGTGCAGCTGTGTTTTCTCCATTATCAGTCATTATGCTCAAGCTGACATTAGATTTGGAGGGGTGACTGATGCAGAACTAAGACTGAATCAAGTCATATTTTTTAAGAGAGTCTCAAACAGGCAGAGACCCCACGAGGGTGTGAAATTTGAGTCCCAGAACACAGTATAAACAAAACAAAAAGTTTTACAACCAACCTGAGAGTATGAGACCTGGGTAGCATGATTTGTCCCTCAACTGAGTAAACACAGTAGCTGCATTTTACAGCTCCAAATTCAAAAGGTCATTCCTCCCTGAAAAAGTATCAGCATGTGCTTAATGTCCATTGAAAACCACTGTAATCTGAGCCTCAACCAGTCCAATAGGCATGTCACAGAAGAAAAATATCCTCAAAACACAGAGATTAGCATGAAGAAAGACAACACTCACATGTCTAGGGAACCACAAAGGGCAGAAGAGGTACGAAGACTTTGGCTAATGCAACTGCAGCTGAACAGTGACTAGGAATCTGCTTCTTACGTAAAGCAAAATTGCACAAACCACAATTTCTCCTCTCTGGGAACTAAGAGAGCAGTTGAGCTAACCTCCTGCGTGCAGCCGAGTTAGCCATTTTCTGAAAGGAGAACATTACATTTAATCCAGCAGGGAGGTCCCCATTCAGGTCTCTTCCGAATGCTGCCTTTCAGCTTAATGTTTAATGATTCAAGCTGCCCTCATGCCTTTATGAATATAATATGAAAGGGCTGGAAAAACAACTGTTTGCCTCTAAGATTCATTGCCATCAGATAAAACTGTGATATTTATGTGGGGTGTGATACTAAAGAAAATTATTCTACTGGGGCATAGCTGGCAGGAACCATGAAAGACATGCTTAATTTCTGGAACTGCAGTGAAAAACTGAGGAAATTTGTTATTTCAATACTGTACATAAACAATATGTACATTTAATTTTTATTCTGTAAAATACTGTGTATCAACATTCAGTCAATTAGACCTTTTGCTTTGTGTTTTTTCCCCCAAGGATTTGATTCAGGTCACACCTGGGAAATGAACAATGAGAACATAAAATAATAAACTTTTACATTAAGTTACTCAAGAGCTGAGTAGACTGAGTCCATGTGGAGAAAAATGCAAAGGATCTTCTTTTCTCCACTTAATCATTCTAATTACATTTTTCTATTGTTCTGACTTGGAGATATGCAGAAAGCAAACAGTATTTGTAGCATAAAGAAAATTTCACTTGCCATCCTTTATACTTTCAAATGGAGAATCTGAGAATGCCACAGACTGAGATTTTTATTCATGTAAATATGTATTGTTCTGTTTCAAGTGTTTGTCAGACCAGGAGAGTATTAAAAATTGAATCTGACAGTTAATTTCTAATCACCTCCTTTATCATCCATTGCAGTGCAGTAATAAATCCTACTTCACCTCTCCCTTGGACTCTTTTTATTCAGGTCACTGCGTTTCCATGGCTGTTGTTTTCATACCTCAACCTCCTTTTCTAGGCTCTAATGTGTACTTCAGGATCCATCATCAGAACTCCATGGTCTTGTGAAGGCCACAAACACCTAACATTTACAAATATTACATTAACAAAGGGCAAGCAGTCTATAATTAGATTTTTCTCAATGTATTTAGTACATTTGCTGATGTATATCCTCTTACCATGCCATCTTCTGTCTTGATTCACACAAGGAAATGGTTAGCAACTAATAAAATAAGTTGGTGAAACTTGATCTGAAATGCTGTGTCCAGCAGTAGCCCCCTGGGCCAAAGGCGACCTGGGAACAAGGGCAGCAACATTGTGGTAGGGAATGGAAAGCCTGCTTTGCATAAGGAGGCCAGAAGAGCTCAACACATTTCGTGTAGCAAAACAAAAGCTGATACGGAATGTCACCGCTCTCTATAAATACACCAGGAGGTTAAACATCAAGGAAGGAAAAGATCTTTTGAAGATAAAGTACAGTGTTGGCACAAGAACAAATGGGCATAAACTGCCAATGAATGCATTTTAACTGGAAACTGAAGGACATTATGTAGCCAGTTGAGCACTCAACGCTGGAGAGAGCAGACTTCCAACGTGAGTATGGGGGCACAGGAGGGGTTGTAAGATGGAGTGTGAACAGCTGATGAAAGGCATTGTGTGATGTGGCCTAGTGGGGCTAGTGGGGGACTGGGCTCCAAGACACAGGGGGTCCCTTCCAGCCCTCTGTTCCTTCGCTTTAATTTTCCTCAAAGGTATTTGGAGATTCTGCATAGTGATGTCTCACAGCTGGTAAAGGATATGGCTTAGAGAAGAAAAAGAAATAAGCAACATGTTTTAGCTCACCAGATGTATGTTATTACTTTATTCCCAATTCACAGGAAATGAACAATCATTTAGTACTGACAGGTACATACTGGAACTTACTATCTTTCTTTTAAAACTTAGAATAATTTCCTACAGAAGTTTAGCATTAACCTTAAAGTAGACTTCACATTTTTGCCAAGGTTACTGTGATATCTTGTGAAGCTTATGGGGGAAAACAGAAGAGGAAGGAGGCAACAGGCAGAAACAACATAAATTGCTGCCAGAACGGCTGAGATGTTAGCAAGGTTAAAAAAAATAATCATCCAAAGCTCTTCTGCTCACAGAGATACCTCAGTGAAAGGTCCCTTGGGAGCTGCAGAAGGTTAGGTAGGTCTGATTTTCATTGAGGTGTAACCCAAATTACCTTCTTAATAGACAATTAGACAAGACAAAAGTAATGGTAAAAGCAGCAAGTGTCTCACTGAATCAAAGGACTACAGTTTGTTAACTGCACTAAGTGGAGTGGATTACAGCTATATAAGGGTAGGTCATTTTCAGGTCTAAGACAAGGTCAATGTTTTGCATTTTGTTTACCAGGATGATTCAGTTTGGCTTTTTATGTAACCTTTTAGTGTTCGCCTCTGAAGAGGTGAAGGTTAGGTATGATAGCAACTAAAGCAAAACTCAGGCCAATACTTTCTAATGTTGCTAGAGAGTTCAGCATGCCTTTCTTTAAATACAGATAAGGCTGGGCTCTCAGAAGCAGGCAAGTATCCAGCTCCATCAGCAGCCAGTTTGTCTAAAGGAGGAATCTGAGTGGCGTGTGAGAGGCAGTAGGCTGCTGCTAAGACTGTTCCCACTTTCTCCTTTTCCACTGAGAAAGTAAATGCCAGAAGTGACACTGAAAAGTCTTGGTTTTCCCAGCCACCTCTGGAACTGGTAAGTCAGGATGATTTCTAAACAGCTAATAGAAACAGAACCATTCAGGTTGAAAGGGTCTTCTGGAGATCACCTTGCCCAACCTACTCTTCAAAGCAGGGTCAACCTGTTCAGCTGAGGTTTGAGTATCTCTAGGGACAGTTATCACAGTCTCTCTGGGCAAATACTCTCACTGGGACGTTTTACTCCCATATGTCAAACCGGAATTTCCCATTCTTACATTTTTCTTACCTGTTGTCTCTCTGCTATGCAGCTTCAGGAAGAATCAGTCCCATTTTCTTTACAACCATTCCCTAGGTAACTGAAAACAACAGTAAGATTTCTCCTTCTCTTCCCTAGGCTCAGCAGAGCCAGTTCTCTCAGCCACACTTTATTGCCTCATACTCCCTCCCCTTGAGCATCTTACTGTCCTTCTTCTGCATTCTGCCATGGACTAATGTCTCTCTTGTACCAGGCAATCCAGTACTGGACTTGTATTTCATACAAGGTTTCGTGATTGTCAAAGGGGGAATAGTCACTTTCTTTGACCCATTGACTTTACATCCCTAACACAGCCCAGTAAGCAGATGGACCTTTATTCCCACAGGGCACACTACTGACATGTTTAACGTCATTCACCGAGACTGTCGGCTCCTTTCCTGGGGAGTCACCACCAGTCCAGCTGACTCCAGCCTGTTCTGCTGCATAAGGGTAATTCAGCCCAGGTGCAGCATTTGCACTTTCCTTTGTTGAACTTTAAGAGTTTTCTCATGACCCATTTCTCCAGCTTGTCGATGTCCTCCTGAACAGCAGCTCTGCGCTCTGGCCTATTGACCACTCTCCTCAGTTTGATACCATCTGTAAATCTGTTGAAAGTGTGTTATGAATTGTTGTTCAAGTGACTAAGAAAGACATTACACCACATCAGGCTGAACCACTCGTTGATTTTCTTTAAGCCTGAAGAATCAGCCAGTTTATGACAGATCTTCAAGTCCAGCCAAGGATGCTATGGGAAATAATCTTGGAAGCATTGCAAAAATCAAAGGAAATGCCATCCATAGTATTGCCCTCATGAGTCAGTCATCTCATCACAGAAGGCAACCAGACTGGTTAGCACAATTTGCCCTTAAACAATATAATTTATTTTTCATTCTGTATTTCATATTTATGTTCTGAGATTACCACTTCTTCCAACATCCCCCCTCCAACACTATATATCACTTCCAGTGTATCACTAACACGATTGGGTTTTATTATTGAGAAAGGATCAGCTACCCAAGACTTTCAGATCTTGGTCACCAAAACCTGAAAATCCTGATCTTGAAAATGATCCTGATCTTGGCTCATGAGTCTGTTCAAACACCTTTAAAATGAAGGCTAAGCAGAGCTCCCAGACCTTCCTTTATTCATTCATTTTGGGTGAGCCAGACTTAAAAGATACAAGTAGGAAAGCTAACTTCACTTTTCACTTTCCATCTCTGCATTTTTCCCCTGTGTGTGCTTACATTTGTTTTACTAGAATCTATAAAGTCTATTTTCCTCTTTTTATGTTGTGTTAGGAGGGAAATAAATGGACTAGCACCCTTTTTTTGAGCTTATGCACATTCTCATTTTCTTGTCAGGATTTTTTTTTAATGGATATTCACATGACTTTGACCAAACTGAAGTCTTGCAAGTAACTGTAAGGCTGAACTACCTGCAGGTAATTTTTAGTACCCTCAGAGGAATGCAGTTAACTTCAACTCATCTCCAGTCTGAGTTGGTGCTTTTTGAAGTAGGTCTTCGTGGGGTGAACAGGAAGACTATGAGGATTTTATTATAGTTGGCTTCCTTTACTGCATTAGCGTTTATATTTTCCCAGTAGAAATCCCCAAATTGAAAATACAGAGGTGTCAGCTAGCACCACTTTAGTTAAGGTTGTGTCAACATTTCCTATAAACGTTGTTTTTCTAGGGTTTATAACTAGACCGTAAAAATGTGCTCAGCACAGAAACTTGGCATAGAAGATTTCAGCCTGGGAGAGAATTTTCACAATTAAGAATTAAAAAGTCCACTCAGCTGTTTTTAACTAATATCCGTGTAATTAAATGGAAATTAGTTGATTTAAAGATACATTTTTTCACCATAATTCAAATCAAGCTTTTATTTAAAAGAATATGTTCACCAAGGGACTATTTCATTAATGTTGTCTTATTGCACTCAATTTTGAAAAAGTCAAAATTACTGAGATACTGCACACTAGGAAATAGTGACCACATCTGCTAGTTTGTGTAAAGCTCTTTGGTACACATAAGAAAATACTTTTAATAGGCGGGGCTAATAGTGCGTAATATGACGTTTGCCCAATATTTCCTGTTATAAAATCACATTTTGAGACTTTGTCAAGTTTTAATCATTTGGGCTGATATTTTATATTCCAGGTGTATGCCTAAGGCTGAATTTTTGGAAAATTTTTTATCAAAACAATTTAGCAGATTCTGGGAACAGGAACTGAGAAAACATTTTGTTTTGTTCATATTACCAAAAAAATGATAACAAACTTTTTTTCAAAAAAAGCTAATTTCTGAGGGATTTGTAGCAGTGTCTCAAAATGCAGGAGTGGAGGCAAAGTGGCCTTTTCAGTTGGGAAATGTCCATTGTTGTTTTTACAGAAGTCTCTCATTTAGGTCCTGTTAGAAACTTCTGAAATAAAACCTACTTTGCCCATGCTAAGTAGAGCCTTTTTTTTTTTTTTTTTAGAAGCTAATATCTCCATCCATCCCATCTTTAAGGCACACAGGCAAGTTTCTCAGGGCTACTGGAGTGGATCATAAAAGATGCTGTTGGTCTGCAGGGAGTGACTGCATCATGCTCTGTGCCCTCACAGCTCCTGCCGGAGACAAAGCTAATACATTCACCACCCTGGGCTGAATGTACTCCATCCAAAGTCAAAGAAAGAGGATTCCTCCAATAATGGTCAGGGGTTGGAACTCTCAGAAACATCCTAGCCAGCACTGAGGCAGTAGAAACAAGGAATTCTTCAGAGCAGCTGGAAAGGAGGCAAAAACTTGACTAACGGAAAACAGCAAACAGATGGTGGGACCAAGAGATAAAAACTGACTGTGAGTGGGAATTCACTGACCAAAGAGGGAGGGACATGACAGTGGTGGGGTCTGGACTCCTCAGTTAAGAAGACTGAGGGTGACAGCCAGGATCTGGGACTGTGGTGGATGTTGTGGGAGAACTGGGCAAGAAAAAATATTCTTTCTTGAGAAGTCCTTTGTTCTCATTCATGCTTCCCTCACGCAACATCCCTGTCATCTTCTCCAAGATTTTCCTTTCAGGTGTCCGCTGCCCTGACTCAATGGTGAAAGAGTGTGGAGAGAACCGTGCTGATCCAAGGTTGTGCATTTGGCTTGTGCCCTGCCTGTCTTATGAGCCCTGCTCCATGTGTAGCATCCAAGGTCATGGTGTTGAGAGTAGAGAGGACCATACCCCAAATGTCTCTTGACATTTGAGTTGGCTTCACTCCAAACCTGGATACACCAGGTTTAGCATGTAGCACTTAGCAGGTGAAGTTTCCCTTGCTTTCCCTGAAACAGGAGCAGGTCCTATTGCCTGAAAGACTTCCTTTCTAACTGTTGCACAGGTCTCTTGAAAGAAGTATCCCTAAAGAAATTGCTCAACTCTAATCCCAGGTGAAAGTTAAAGCAGTTCAGATCCAGGTGGCATTCTTGAGACACAGTTTATATCTCCAATGGCCAGGCCAGGCCAAAGTTTTAGACACGCATCTGAATTTCAGAGGGTGAGTTGTGAACTTGGAGTATGAAGCCAAGCACTGCTCCAGACTGTAGCAAGTCCTGAATGGTGCCAGGTAGAGCTTGTGATGGTAATCCAAGAATTCATCATCTGGATGTTTTTCTCCTTCTCTTTTGTAATACTTTCAAGACACTAAAACAACATTATGCTGTACTGTCAGTCAGTTCTTTTACATATGCAGTTGATGTGACTGGAGTAAAGATGTTCAGCCACCACTGGGTAAGAGCTGCACCCAACAGCTGGGAAGAGGACAGCACTGTCTTCTGAGTGGAAACAGCAAAGGAGTGCTTGCAGGGCAGCCTCCTATAAAGTTCAAGGCAATGCTATGAATAGTCCTAGAGTCCTTGTTCCAGATGAAAACCAAAACTTGGTCTCCTAAATGTCTTTATTCTGAGCAAATAGCAGAACAATGGCAGAATGAAAGATCTAAGAGAAACCTTCTTTAGTGCTGAGCTCTCTGAGTTGGAAATACTATATATCCCAATTAAATACAGCCAGGCTGTTTGAACTGCTGTGTTTTAGTAAGCAAGTAGTATACCACAGCAACACCTGAGGGTGCTGCTTTGATCACAGCCTGTCAGCATTTCCACTGTGAACTTTGTTTATTAGAGGTAAGCTGCAAAAGATCTCTCTATGCTGAAATTTCAGTGCAAAGCCAGTCTTAGTCATCAGTTAAGAGAATCAGGGGGATAGAAACTCACATAATAGTATCATACTCCCATGTGAGATTTTCTTTCTAAATCTGAGGCTTTTCGCCTTTTCTGAAAACTAAAGTTTCTATATCATCTTCAAAGTGCATTAATCCTTACTGCATACTGAAGAAGAAAATCAAACATCTGAATTATTAAGAGAGGTGCTTGAATGGCTGAAAAACTTCTCATCAAATTTTCATCCATTCATTTTGTACAGTTTTCAGGACACAAACGAGGTATTCCTCATCCTGTCTTCCTTCTGGACTCTGAGGTGGTTAAACCACATCTAACTGGCATAAAAGACAGGGTGGGGGGAGAAAAGAGAAAGGAAGTGGCACATCCTCCTCTGTGAATAGCTAACACTCTCACAGCTATGCTGAGCCGAATGCTTAAATCCCTCATCTGCCTGCTTTTGAGCAGGGACTTGGGATCGAGTGCCTCTGCTGCGTACTGTGATCAGTGGGTCTCACAGCCGGGTCTCTCCCAGGCTCCCCTGCTGAAGCCGCTCTGCTTTGTATGAGCTGATTAAATATTCAGAGGATGGGAATGAAAAGGGCTCTGCGGCTTGGGGCGGAGGTGCTCATCCAGGAGGCCGGCTCCCAGTCCCCGTGCCAATGAATATTTAATCGCTCTGTACAAAGTGGAAGAGTTTTAAAAGGAATCCCTGAAAATCTGTAGCTTGGCAGCTCGGGTATTTAACCGAGAAGAGTCTTGGGTCAGAGCCCCTTTTCAGTATTATGCAGGAGAAGGGATTTAGGAGTAAAACCCTGAGAAATGCTTTGGCCACTACGGTCTTCAGGACTCAACTTCAGGGTCGTTGTGTGAGAGCTGGCTTACGTACTCAGCTCAGTGGAAGGAGCAGTGTCCTTCCCACCCTGAATTAGCCATTCAGCGTGTCTCCATCGCGGGTAGTGCTGTGTGTGCACTGCTGGCCTCTGAGCACTGTGATTCCTTCCAGGAAACGTGCAAGGAAAGCAAGACACCCACATTGTGCGGAGTGTGGCGGGGGCTAAACTTCACCATTGCAATCCTGATACCGCCAAGTCCCTCGGTGACTTTTGCTCTAGGGTTGTCTCTTAGCAGAATCATTTTTCACCTTCGTGACAGGCCTTCAGTGATTTCCTTGGGCAGCGTTGTGTGCTTGTTGCAGGTGAGGCACTGCTGCTGAGAGGACATGGTCTGAGCAGGTGCTCTCAGGTGGGGCTGGAATTGTAGTGTTGGACAGAATGTATTGCTATGTTCTTGGTCTGTGGCTGCCCTTGGGAAACGAGGAGATTTTAGAGAGTCCAGCATCTTTTATCACTACAATATTCATGGAAAAATGAATGTAGATGTTTGGCCTCCTGTTTTGTGATCATTGCAACCTTCCCTACACACATTTTAACTGCATAGGAACAAGTAACTATGTTATTATAGACTGGGTCAATTTGTATCTACAGGCACATATAACTATAGATACATGTATATATACAAGTAACATACACATACAAAGGTACACATGCATCTCTATCAATAAAATTCAGTGCTTGCCGTCTGGAAGTGATCATACTTGGCTATCAACAAAGGCGTACTCCCCAGCTCCCTGCCAAACATTGCCGGAGCTTATCGCATCAGTTCAGCAGTCAAACAAGAAGTTCATTATGGATGAAACCCCAGCCTGGATTCAGAGAAATGTTTATACATGTGCTTAACTCTCTATGAGTGAAATTTCACCCCTATTTAGTAACACACTTGATTTCAGCAAGATCCAGCAGCTGATGCAGGGCTGACATCCCTGGGTGTGTTGGCCCTTCTCTGAAACAGCCTGGGCACATCAGTATTATCTTCGAGTCTTTGGGCTTTTTTATGGGAGCTTAATGAAGAGTGGACTAGTTATTCTGTATCAGTTTTTGTGCTGTGGAAGAGAGAAGCAGCAAGGATTGAATAAAGGACACCAAAGGGGTTCCCTCCATCCTGCTGGAGCCCACATTGCCCTGCCCTGCCCTGCCTGCAACACTAACCCTTCAGTCAGTGCTCCCTTGGAAAGTGAGACAAGTATTGACCAGGGCCACAGCTGAGCTCCTGCGGATCCCAGGGGGCTGCATGTGCACCCTGCACCCCATCTGAAGGGCCTGGCCTTGCTGCCTTCCCTCAGGGCTGCTGCTCCCTGCGAGAAACGTGGCACTTGGGAACATCCTCATCTGCTTTCATCCCCGCTCTGCCAGGTCACGATCTCAATGTGAGAAATCGCTGCAGCTTTCGGGAGAAACCAGACCCTGCACTCCCAGTGAGGGTGACCAGATGTCATGGTTTCACCAGCAGCACTGGCTCCAGGATGGGAATCGTCTGGTCGCCAAAACACCCCACTCTGCCAGTCCCCCCGCGCAGATGGCTAACTTGGAAATCCCACCCCAGTGCCGTCGCGTGGGAGATGCCGATCTGCCAAATCTGCTGCTGTCATCAAAAGACAAAACCTCTCACAAGCCATGCGGCTGGCGATAAAAGGCAGCGGGCACAGGAGCAGCCCCGGGGAGGCCCCTCAGAAACAATGGCAACCCTTTCGGGAGCCAGTGAGGGAAGGCTGGACAAAGGCTCGCACTGCCCCCAAACTCCAGCTGCTGCCTCAGCACAAAACAGGGGGCTACAAATTTGGTTTCTTTCATCTAAATCCTCTTAGGCGGTGCGAATGCATAGAGCAGGCGTGCACCTTCGCGTGTCACACTCCCTCCCTCGGCCATTAGTGCACACAGCCTCAAGTGCCAGGAGAAAATTTGTTACAGGTTTATTTGACTTTATAGGAACGAGGCGCTTTTTATGGTGGGAGCTGAGCAGAGAAACAGGCAGCAGAGGGGCATGGAGGGTATTGACCTGAGAAATTGTGCCTGCCTTGTGCTGTTTTGCCTGGAAAAAGGCTGAACTTTTCATGATCTGAAAAGCCAGATGAACAGCATAAGTCATTAGTCACCCAGGTATTTACAGTGTTTTTCCTATTTCCTTTCTCCCATGGCCTCTGTGGTCAGCAGTATAAAATTCCTAGGCACTCCCACCTAAACACAAGTTTCCTGTTTATGCTCTCAGTGGCTTTTATGTTTAGTTGTTAAAACCCGTTGTCTAAAGTACCATAAAACAATATGAACAGAGACTGCAGGTGAGCAAGCAGGGGGAAAAAAAAGCAAAGCCACGACCAGGCGGCGCGGAGGCTGGTCTGGACAGGGAAGCAGGGCTGGGGGAACAAAGGAACAAAGATTACCGGCAGCCAGGCTGCTGCCGCTGCCCGAGTACCGCCGGATGCGCCGGCACTGCCGCCTTTCTGCCGCGGCGACCTCAGCCGAAGAGCCGGGTTGGCTGCGCTTCCTCATCTCAAATCAGCGGAAAACACCTGATACTGAAACCTAAATGTGTCAATGGCTAGTATAAGTTAATCAAGGTTTATGTTAATAAATAACATAGACATTTCTTATGACACTTCTTATGATGCTTCTTCTGTGGAATTTCTTTACCATAGCATTACACTCATGCTGCCCCTGTTTGGTCTGTCAGCTTTTAAACCGTGTAAGCTCCTCCTTTAATGTCAGTAATGTCTGCTTTATCCTGTACCTTGGGGTAAAAGTTGGCAAGAGCAACGCTGAGATTCTTTGGAGCTCTAGGAACGAGAAGCTACAGCTGATTATCAAACCTACCCCTGGAGCTACTGCAAATTCCTGCTCTGCTACAGGCTTTTGTACACCTTGGTCAGACTGCACAAACATTTTAAAGTCATGCTGACATCAGGGACGTCCAATTTAAGACACTTTGTTGTGAGCACATGAGATCATGATTTCTGAAGACACAAAACTCAGCAGTAACACTACAAATTTAGATAGCTCTTCCCAGAACCTTTAGGCAACTTTATGTCCATAGCTATATCTATATCACAAGATAATATTATACATTTATCAACTAATTTTTATCACCCCCTCACATATGCCAACTGTTCAAAATACATTATCATTGGCTCTCATTACCATAGAAATAAAAATGAATAATCATAAAAATACAAAATAGACTTTAACCTACCAGAAAATTCATAATTAAGACTAACTTTTATTCACAACAGTGTGACGTAATGGCCTTTGTCAATATTGTCTTTGAATTTTTTGTTTAATTTGATTTAGCCAGATATTTATAGCTATTTAAACATAGTTTTGTGTATTTAATTATATCATACATGATGTCATTTTTTACTACAGATGCCCTTGACATCTAATTTATTTCATCCAGTAATCAGTGAAGAATAATTAAGCTTTAACTATTATAACCACTTCTCATGATCCTGTGTCATGTAGAGCAAGGTAGAGCAGGAGCAGCAAAGTTTATGTTTCCGATTCTGAGATTTATTTGCTTTCAGATTAATACATCAGTAACTTTACAGTTTCTGTATACAAAGGAAGGACTAGGACAAAACAACATGTTATGGAAGCTGTGTGTTCCCTTACAGAGATTAGCATGAGTGAATAATAGATCCACTGTGTTCAAAATCACAACATACACAGGGAAATGATTCTATGTGTATATATAATATATATAAATACTTTTGATCTATATATTACTTAGATTTTTTTTGTTATTGTTCATGGAGCCTAAAGAGGTTCTTAAATGTGTAAAAAGATTTCTTATGCAATATATGTAGTGTCTTTTCAACAGCTCTATTTGGACTGAACTCTCTCATGAGTGATTTGTCACTTCACAAACATTTTTAAACACTCTTTTTTGAATATAGAGGTCTTATTCCCAAATATCATTAGATTTTCTGTGTACGCACACGCATGTTCCTTTGTTCATGTTGAAAATTTGATTTTTTACTTTTAGCCTAAATTTCAGGCCCTTCAGCAGCCACCCCATGGGAACCTGAACCATGGTGTAGTCCTGATTAAATGAGCCCATTCCCAGCCTTTCCATCACTCTCTCCCACTGCAGGTGGGGGGCAGAGGAGGAAATCTATTTGAAAGCACCTCACTGACCTGGCTGTCAATGGAAAGTGAATGTAGTCTGCAGACTAAGTTAATTTGCAGATATGATGAAGCATTACAATAAGAGAGAGAAGGAAAACAAAACAAAACAAAACAAACAAACAAAACAAACAAAAAAAACCCCACCAAAACCTACCAAACAAAAAAATAGAGATGGGAAATCTTTGAAGAAGTCAACAAAAAGGAAATACTTTTATGTAGCCTTGATTCAGCAAATCACTTCAGTTTAATGCTCAACATCCCAGAGAGGCATCAGCACCTGGAGTCTGTGTAGACAGGAGGTAGACAGGGAAATGACTCACTGATGCAGAAACACAAGAGGGGAAGGCACCGAGCATCATCTGTGGGAACCTTTGAAGGGAAAAGTGTCTTAGCTCACAGAAGGTTGCAAATCTTCATGCTTGTTGCAATGTGTGCATCCAACCAACAGCACCATTCTAAGAGCAGCTACGGAAGTATGAAGAGAAAAAAGTACTCTAAGAAAAACAATCTGAAACCTGTGTTTAATTCTACAAGCAATAGAGCTTTTAGCTGTGCTCAGGCTAAAACAGACCTGGAAGAATGTGATCCTTGCCTTGCTCCTAACTCTCAAGTGAAAGCAAACAGGAGTTTCCAGAAGAATACATTTTGTTTCCACTTCATGCTAACAGGGCTGCTATGTAGCAAATGAGGACCTTCTTGTGGCCATCTTCCACCATCACCACTGACTATATACAAGTGTGTCCTTCACTTCTCAGTCTCTTGGAAAGTATGGCCTTTGCTTTCTCCTGTCACTGAAGTTCTAGTGCCAATAAAAATATAAAATAGGCATAACAAATATGTTGTTCCCTTGTCAGGTTACTCAACAACTGTGCTTCTGAAAACCGGAGAACTTTCAGTGGCCCCAAGGGAGCCAGACAGTCTCCAAGCTGGAAGTGGAGACGGTTGAGTTGGGGCAGAGGAAAGACTTCTGGGCCTTCTGAATTGTCTCAGGTGACTTGAGGCTGCCCCAGCAGTGTCCCACCAGGGCAGTGGTGTCCCTGCTGGATGTGCTTCCCTCCTGTGCATTTCTAGAGGCATCTCCTACCAGTCACTGCACTGTGAGGGGTTGTGCTGATCCAAGCAGGCAGGGTAGAGGGAAAGTAACATCTTCTCTTTAGCCTGTATTTCCTGCTGGGCTAGAGGTCATTCCAAGAGAGAGTTTTTTGTGGGGGGCAGGAAAAGAGGTGAGGGACAACTCTTAAGGAGCAAGCCAGCTAATGCTGCAGTTGAGACAGCCCTTGCACCCATGGAGGGAAAGTCATTTCCCCCATGCACAGGCACTTTTATAAAGAGGACATTCATCCACTTCCTCCCTGTGCTGCTTAATAATCCACAGCAACTCAAGGGTTTTCCTCTCTCTTCTCTCATTCACCACAGAGCTGCTCCTCACAGCACCACAACTGGAAATTCAACTTTATAAGAAAAACATTGCTTTCTGTATCACTGACTTTCAAAAATGTAATACCAACTTGAGTCTGGACACAAATCTGATCTTCCCTGGAGATGCTTGGGCTGGGCCTGCTTTTAACTTCAAAAAGTAAAATGACTAAATATGAGCTTCTTGCCTCATGCAGACATACTCCTCTTTCCTCCCAGAATTTGACACATCTCTTATTAAAGAAGTAAACAGAAGTTCCACTATTTGCTGTGATTATGGCCACCGTTTTTGCATTTTGAGCCAACCAATATCATGGATGGTCCAGCTCATACACGAAGGTTGACTTGTTCTACTCCTGAACTACAGCTGGGTGTATCTCCTGTAATGGAACATGAAGCCAGGTGGACACAGATGTAGATCACAGGCCAAGTTTGATACAAGTTTGCAGAGAGTCACAAGGTTTTCAGCAGACCAATTCCTGCTTCCGGGTGGGAGTCAGACAAAACTTTGGCTTCGTCTGTTTTTCTGAAAGCCCCAAAACAAAGCACAGCTCAGCAGTTTGAGAGAAGTTTGGCTTCGTCCTTACGAATTTAATAGGGAACAAATCCATGCAAATGAAAACTGCACAAAATAGCTTCAAGAACCCCTGAAGCTAGGACTGCTGAGATTAATTTACTGTCCCAGATTACTACCCTAGTGTGAGTACATGGTGATTTCTGCCAGTCGGCTCCCATGAAGTCAGTAGGAGTTTTGTAACACGTTCCATTGCTACAGTCACTTTCCATTATCCATGGGTGGCTTCTCTGTTGGCAGATAAGCTGCATCCTGGGCCTGAGCCAGCTCGGTGCAGCTCAGCCGAGATGGGGCTGCTTAGCTCAGTCCTGGCCCCACACACTTCTGGGTGACCGTGGAACAGACACTGGAGCTGGCTGCTTCCATCTGCTGTGAAGTCAGGAGAAACTTTCAGAGGATTGGGTAGGCGGAAGGGAGGGTGACAGAAAGCAGTAACGGGGCTGGGAACAAATAGTTACAAGCCTTTGAAAAACAGTTAATGTGGGATGTGAATGCTGAGAATTCTTTCTTCACTATTGGCTGCATTTTTTAAACTGAAAGGAAAAGATCTGTCAGTGCTTGTAAACCCCAAGGCACAGGGAAGTACTGCAGGGTTGTACATCCCTGTGGACACCAGACAGCCTCATCCTGCCCGGGGGAGAATGCTGCCTGCTCTGATGCCCAGAGGCAGGCATTGCACCCCTCCTGCCCCCATTGCTGGGTGTTGGCAGGTGCAGCCATAGACTCCGCTCCTGTATGGTTGCTTGATTTACCTAAATGTAGCAACCTCAGCCCTGAACTATCACTTGGAGTTCAGACACATCCAGAGTAAAGAATTGATCCAACAGGGATGAACTTTGTTCAAATGAACAATTTCTACTTAGTCTCTTTCTGATGGAAAGGGGAGAGAGAAAATGAAATGCAAAACAAATCTGTTTCCCAAGTCCATGATGATTCTAAGCAGCTTTAATATGTACAGTCCTGCCTTTACAGAGGATGCCACATACACTATATATACACTATATATACACATGTATAAACTATATATACACATTTATATACACAAAGCTACACGTTGCATGGTAAGTTATCTGTGGAATGGTGTCTTATAGCTCTATCAAGTCAAGGAGGAATGTAGCTACACAGGTTTGGGGAGGGGGAAATTCGGAGAAGAGGTTTTATTGTTCACTAATCCAAAAGAAAGTGTTAACATGTACTTGGGATGATGTATGCAGGGAAGGTTAAAAAATAGTAAGCATAGAAAAAAGAGGCACTCAACATGTCAAAAATATCTAAAATAGTCCATTTAATCATCAGTCTTTTTATTTCCAAACAATGAAACTGGTTTTCATGGAGCTCCTCACTCCCAGCCCCAAGTCCCCTTGTTTTCAGAGAGTTTGTGTAGCAAGGGAGCTGTCTGCAGCAACGCAGCATGGATGTATCTTTCATGACTGTCACAAGCAGCCCTACCCCAGTCTCCCAACAATAACAGCATAACATTTTCTTCCCTCTGGACTTCTATATCACACAAAATTTCCCAAAGGTGGATAACTGCTTGAATAGATATTAACCCCTGCTAGGAGTTTTGAAATGAGATGAACACATAAAGCCACCTGCCCTAGGATACCTTCTCTCATGCTCTATTTACTGAGCATACAGAAGCTTTGAATTGTTCCCCACTGAATTCAGAGCTGAAATGCGAGATCTGCACAAAGGTCCACTGGAGAGGTCCATCTCCAACAGAGAGCCTGTTACAGCAGTTTCTGTCTGTCAGTGATGGACAGATGCTGACATGGGCTTCTCCTCAAATCCAACAGTGTGGTAAGAGAAAAGTCCATTCCACTTTGTTCAAAATAGGACAACGTGCCCTTAGCAGTGATCTGCCAATACCTTTGACTCCTCCAGGTGCCACTGAAAGCAGCTCTCTCCTTCCAGCACTATGCAGTACCCTCAGAGCTGCCACTAGAGCTGTGTGGGAGTCAGAGGAAAGACTGGGACATGCCCTGCACTCAGGCACCCATTGGTAGGTGTGATCCTTATGAGAGCTTTCTCTGGTCAGAGCCCCAGACTTCACTTCACAAAGCTGCAAAAAACTCCAGCAGAAATTCTGAAATTACCTCTGAGAAGCACATTCCTGTTCAAAAATACCCAGGTGAATACAGAGAAGGTGGCTTTGGGCTCTGTGATGATTTCCAGCCAGGGTCCTGGGAGGACGTTCTGCAAAGTGGTGTTGAACTTCATTGCTCTACTGCTTTCTGTGTGGGAATGTGGGGACACGAAATTCAAACAAGAGTGAGCCAAAAGTGTCCCAAAATCACAACAGCAATCATCCCAACAAACTTACTCCAAGCTGAATGGTCACATGACAGAATGCTGTAAATCCTGAGTAACCTCACTCAGCTGAGAGTGCAGGACTGATGTCAGATTTGTTGAACAGAAAGACTTAAATCACCTCAAGCTGAAAACTGCATTAAAGACCAAAGAACAGACAGAATGCCTGTTCTCTCCTCTCTGGCAGCTCTCTACTTGATATATGGCTCCCAAAGTATCAAGAGCAAGAGGTTGTACAAGTAAAAATCAATTCAAGGTGTGTGGGATGAGAGGAAAAAGAGCCTCAGACACAGATACTGCTGGAAATTTGGCAATGCCTCATATCAAGCAGAGTGAAAATTTCAGACATCAGCAGTTTCATCTAAACCCACTGTTTTGCATGTGGGTTTTACAAACCCAAGCTTGTACAACAGATGTCACAAAACGTCCCCAGACATGTCTAAGAGACAATTCACAGGCAGCTCCCTCCTTCCTACACATTTTATGGATTTCATCCATAATCCAAGAGTTTGATCTCAGGCATGTAAATGTTTGAATTAAATGCTTGATTTGGACCTGGCTCCTCATCCTGTCTTATTTCTGCTTGGGTTTGTTGGGAATACAAACCTTCAGACTGTGGATGTGTCATCTATTTTGCTTCTGCTGACTTTGGCATGTGAACATATCCTGCTTGCAAAGACGATGAGGCTGACCCCCGCTGTGGCCAGCTGGATGTATCTCATAAGGGACTACCTCCTGTTGAAGTAAATTGTTTTTACTTCTCGAACAGAAGCCAAGAGACTTCTACAATTAATGGCCCGAAATACTGGAATGCCTGAAATCTCAAAGAAAACAGGTTGTCAGAAAGTGCTCTGGATAGGGTCTGGAAAGTGGTGCCCTGTTGAATTGGCCTTCCCTAGATATGAAGGACCCAGAAATTTTCACTGCAGGTTCATATTAACTGATAGTGATAACATAAAATAACATAAAATAAAATATAACATCTGCTATTTGTGTGCATAGATCTGCTGCAAGGTGCTGAACCTGCATAGATGCCTCACAGAATAAAGAGCACTTTAACTGGAGAAGTGTTGTTTTGACTATGGTAAGTGATACCTGTGTCTGAGCAGTCCTGCACAAAGCCTGTGTGCCCAGAAATAGAAGAGATCATACTGAATACATTTATTAGTGCTTTTTCTAAATGCACAGTTATTGTTTTGACTCAGCAAAAGCCACTGTTGAGCATCACACACATGGGTGTCTGATAACTGCCCATAAGGACTGTGTCTGCATTTCAGGGCAAACACAACCCTGCTCTGAGGTTTTGGGAGAGTCAGTCCTGTAGTTATTTCACACAATAAGGGTGGATGGACCACTTCAGCCCAGGATGTGTGGAAAAGTGGAAAAAAGCTGAAGCTCCAACATACTGCTGATTCTCAAAAGACTCATACTCACAGAGGGAAACTCATGATCATCTCAGGGGTTGCACATGTGCTGTAACCCAGTTGTTAAATACTGCCCAAAAACTCATGGAGGTGTGTGGGACAGGAGCAGTGACCCATCCATGGATCCCTGATCATCTCACAGCTCTAGTCAGGCTTATTCTACATGAGTTTCTGGGACTCTGAAAGCAGAGAAAGCTGTCCTGCCTTAATGTGACTTTTGGAAGTCTGAAAAGCGAGCCAGTGTAGGTACTCTAGCACAAATCTACACAAAACTCACTGTCTTAACCTCCCCACATTGAAAGCAGTATAGCCACCCATCAGATCAACAGAGCAGTCAATATTTTCACATGTTCTCCTCTCTTAATTTTTTATTTGCTGGATACAAAATGTACTTGTCCCCTGAGGGTAATGGCCTGGAGAAGAGGCAGATGCTTAAGCCCATATACACAACAACCCCATCATCACTCTGCTGCATGGTGGCCTCATTACCAGTTAGAGGAGCTCAGGGAAAGTCTGAATGAGTACAGAGGATCCAGCTCAAATTTACTTACCACATATTTGGATAATTATTTCTACAGCAACATGATTCACTTTTCATTCTTCATAAATTCCTCCACAATGTATTCCTAAGAGTCCACTATCTGTTCCAAAAGCTGTTGCATCCTCATTTTAATGAGTATCAGATGCATCCTTGTACTTTGGACCAGCTTATTCAAGTTTGGGCTTCTGCAACTCAACTCTTACAAATACGTCCTACATTAATTTGGAAAGAAAATTACACTGAAATCAAAACCCACAAAAAGAACTGTGTCCAGTGGTCCAGCGCTATGTTTGGAATAAGATGTTATTCAACATACAAGCAGCCAAACAGAACCCTAAATGGTTTTGTTTGATGTTTAGTGAGAAGGTACCTGCCAGAGTCACATATTTCAATGTGTGCCCATACACTGAAATAGTCCCACCAATTTTCCAGTCTACTACTACCACCTCTTCTTCGTCCTCTCATTTCCTCTTCCTGGAGGGGAGGGAATCCGTTCTATGGACTGGGGTCCTGGAAGTCCAAGGACATCTGAAAACAAACAAGCCTTTCTTACCTGCCATTTTGCCTCTAAATTCCTGCCTTGAAGATCCACTGTGAATACAGACATATGTTTTTAAAGAGACACAGTTTTGTCTTGCTGATCGCAATGTAATTAGAAAGCTATTTGGCACATACAGGAACTTCTGTACTAATTTGGCACTATCCCATCCTGCTACTGGCAGCACTGGTTTTGCTCTCCGCTGGCGACTCTCCTAGATATCTTACAGCTCCTGGAAACATCAGCCATGCCTATTCAGGGAATAAGTTTGGCAGGATGCTGGCATCTTGTGCAGTACATCCAGCAGCAATGTGGCTGCATGATGTTGGCTCATTATCAGATTCCACCACTGGATCTTCTGTTTGGGTGTAGCATTATAGAGAGAGGTGCATGGTTTGTATTATGAAAACCAGCGTTACATTTCCCATTAACTCAGTTTCAATTACAAGGTTTTGTCTGTGGTGTGCTTCAAAATGGGGTCCTATATCAATTCCTCATCAGCTTTTTTTGCTGAAGAACTTAAAGGAGAAAGCAAGTGTTTTCCCCCTGGGCCTCACTTGCTTTACTAGAAAGGGGCACATCCAGTTCCTGAGTTATGATGTTTCAGATTTCAGAGGTCTCATGTATTCTTTTTGATTATCCATGGGGACATGGGTCCCCCTAATCTAGCACACTGTCTCTAGCATTCTTCTGTCACTTACATCAGTAAGTGAAAAAACATGTATTGTTGGTTCCTATGTAACAACTCTGGAAAAGAGGAGCTCATAACCTTTACACAAGACTGTTTTTATCATGTTTACTTGGCCAATGACTACTCTCTTCATGCTATTTGGATATTTTAGCTTCCTACTAAATCAGAACTCCATGTCCTCCAAGTAAACACATGCAAAACACGAAATAATACAGCGTGGTGAGGCCTTCACCTGCTCTACTATGGGATTGAGCCCTCCTCCTTGGTACTATTGCTTCATTCTCAGCAATCCTTTGAAATCCAGCCTTCCTTGTTGTTTGCTGGGTTATTTGGGCTTCTTCCAGGGGCTTTTGTCTGCCTTCTTTAGAGAATTTTAGAACAGGGAAATGTAAAGCTACTTTATCTTTCCTAGTCGTTTCTTCTGTTTTCTCAGACTCTCCTTGGTGTGAGTGGGTACTTGTGCCTCTTCATGCCTACAGAAACACTTGTTGCAGCTCCCATCAGCTCCAAGAGGTATTCTCAGTATTGCTGACACCAGCCACTCACATATCACGACTTACCAAAATCAAACATGTGCAGATTTCATTAGGTTTTCTCTATTCATTTTTTTTGAAACTTTAGGAGCCAGGTTTTCAATTTTGCCTCTACAGGTGTGAAAGCAAATGATTCACTTCCTTCTTTCAAAGAAAACTTAGATTTTCACATGGTATTACCACCAGTGGGAAAGCGCACAACAAACAACACTGGGATAAGGTTTGTAATAAATGAGGATGGTCACACAGCAAAGAATACCTCCTAGTGCCCTCCTGGCTTACACTAAACCCAACCTGCTAAGTCAGGCCAGGGAAAACATTTTTGTTCTTAACATTATGTGCAGCCTCTATAACTAGTGCAGCTGCAAACATTACTTTTATAAAAGGCTGGTGCTTTTTTAATCCTACAGAATCCAGTAAAAACTTACATCAGTGAATTCTACAGGTTTACTCTATCCTACTTATTCATGGTTCTCTTTATCAGCTTTAAGAGTGTCGTCTTGTAAATGCAAGTGTCCCCTTTTCCTTATTTTCTGGAACAGGCAGAACAAGAGCATGTGACTGGCAGAGATGTTGATCCTCTATGCTTATGAACATGTGGGAGGAATTAGGTCCTTCCTGCAGATTTGACTGTGTTCTCCAGAAACTAAGCTTTCATTTAAAAAGCTAATGAAGTGTTTAGCCCTTCTGGTAGCAAAGATAACTGTGCTTCAGTTCGCATTTTGCAGAGGTTATCTTGTGTCAAAGCCAGAGAAACTATAACTAAGCCACGGAGTTACGAGCTTCCTCTAGTTATCTTAAATGAGAACTAAGTGTAAAACCATGTGTCAGGGATGTAAGTGTGCCACAGACCTGGAGACAGAGAAAAACTTTGCTGAAGAGAGGGTCTCCGAGAGGTTTATTCAGACCAGATGGGGGTTCCCATGGGATTTTGCCATCTCCTGCTTCCTCTCCACTCCTTATTGCTCACTGTCATTGGTCTCCTCCAGTTTCATCATTCAGTCCTTCCTTGTGCAGTTCCTTCATGTGTCCTGACTGGAACCATTTCAGTTTTCCATATAGGTTTATGAACCCAGACCATAAGTATGACAATAATTAATAATATGAGAGGCAAGATAGGCCATGATCCTGGTTGGAAAATGACAGAGGGAGAAACTTTGGCAGAAACAATCGGAAATATTCAGAAAAAAAGGAGCGGGGCCAATGCTGATGAGGAGTCTGAGTGCTCAGACACCCCTTATGCCAGTCCAAATCTTTCCAGTCTCCCAACTTTTGGTACACTGCCAGAAAGACTGGCCGGCTCCTAGATGCAAGTGACCAACTTCATCATCCTCAGCCCTTCCACTCACTTGGGAAACATGAATTATTCATGTGTTCTTTTATCAAGTTCACATTGTACATGTGGTGTCTAAAGTCACAGGCAGTAATGAGGCTGATGAGCCACCCCTCTGCGTGCACATGTGGCTACACGTGCAGCCACATCTGCGCACCAGGGTAGGTACATTCTTATTCTCTTCTTAATGCATCCCCCTCCTGCAGCATCTCAAGCACATTTTTTTGCTTCTGCTGCTTAGTATCTTCACTGAGCTGTTCACAATAATGCTCAGTTCTTTTCCCCAGAGATTACAGTTAATTCAGAAGCCATCAGTGTGTCAGAGTAGTTTAAATTATTTCTTTCAAATGCATTACATTTTAGTTCAAGTTCATCTGCCATCATGTTAGGACAACCACTGGTGGTATTAGAGTTGTCTGGTGTCTCAAAAAATCCTTTGCAGCTTTTCCTTTCTGATCAAGCTTTTATCAGCTGTATATTTTGACATTTCATTGTTCATCAAATTCTTAGTCTTATTAGGAAATGCAGCACTTAGAAAATCCACTGAAACTATGATCATAGTCTTCAGACATAGGAAATAATTCTTAAAATCTCAAAAAAACCTGATGGGTACATTCCTTATCTCAAAGTCCATATTTGTCTGATATCTGTTGTAAACACATCCTCATAGGAACAGAAGGAAATCAGTGTAATAAATGTACAACACAGTCACCTGCACATGGATAGATAAAAAATAGTCCTTATAGACATCCTTAGGGCACTTCACTCTTAATATTTTTCAGCCTCAGGCTTCAAACGTTTATTTCCACTGCCAGCTTGTCTCTTCAGCAGTTGTTAATCCAGGACAAGATTTTACCTCACCTTCTTGTTACCAGACTTCTTTCATAGTCTCAGGGGCAGAATCCTATCGAAAGCTTTTCAACACTCTAAATAAATTATATCCATCATCTTACCTTAATGTGTTATTTTTTTTTAACTCAGAGAATTCCATGAGTTTAGAAGAAACATAATTTACTTCTATATATGTCGTGCCAGTATGTCCTTACTAAATTATAAAGATTCTTGTGCTCTATTACTCTAATAATTTTCCCAATTTTCTACACACTGAAATATATGATAAAGAAATTATCCTTAGCTCCTCTTTTAAATGTGGGCTCCGTATTGAGCACTTCTACTTGTATTGGTACCTCAGCTTCTGCTTTGTGTGAGGAAAAATTCTCTAAGCTTTTAATCACAAACTACCTTCAGATATTATAGCAACCCCATCAGCTCTTGGAATTGACTGCAGCAGAGAAAGCAGCATAGCTTGAAATGAAAGCTTTCAACAATTTTTTTTTTTAAAGATCATTTTCAGATAACTATCTTACTACAAATGTCCTCCACAGTTTTAACAAATCTTGTTATAAGAATCCACTGGGTGTTACGCACAAGCTGCTGTGACACAGTTGTTTCCATGAATGACTTTATTGGGAATATTATTGCAAACTGAGGGAAACAAAAGCTCTGTGGGAACTTTAACTCTACCGCCTAGACTACTGTACTTAGCTATGAGGACTATTATTAACCTAGTTACAGAAACATTTACTTGAATAATGAATGAGCTATTACTGCATGCTGTAGGCTGTGAGATTTAAAAAGAAAGGCTGAATGTGTTCACTCAGAGCAGCGGAGGAAAAACAAGGAAAAAAAAAGTCTTTTGTCAAATATTTAATTTGTCTTTTGGGTTAGTTTTGGAAAGGTATTGATCAATATCTGAGGATAGTGATCTTCTTCTCAGACTATGATGAAAACCAGCCCACTTGTGAAACTGCACCTTTGACAGGCTGGAATACAAATTAGCCCTCAGACACAAAATTGCTTATTCTTTCTTCCCTGCAGAAATGGACCCTCTTCTCTCTCCCTCACATAATCCCACACAACTCAAAGCAATTTTTTATCAAACTGCCGGGAATGCCCCAGTCAGGCAGTACTGATGCACTTCCTGGGCAGTCCTGACCCCCACCAGGCTCTGAGTTTCCCCTGCCTAGAAAGATGCCCAACAGCACTGAAGTGCCCAGCTGGCCCGGGGCAGAGAAAAGGGTACAGAGGATCCAGAATTAATACAGAGCCCGTGTGAGAAGGGACTACTATCCCTCTGGTCCCACACCTTCCTGAAGCTGAGTGTCCCTTTGAGTACTTTATGGCAACTTTGGGCATTTCTGCGAGGTCTGGTCCTTTCAGAAGGAGAAAGGATTTAGAGCTGGATCTCCCACGTCCCACACAAAGGCTAAGATGAGGTAGAAGATGAAGGAGGATGAAATGACACCTCCCCTTTTAGCTCCTTCCTTCTCCCTACCTTCTTGCCAAAAAAAAGAAGGAAATGAAGTGAAACTATTTGAGTGCCTCGAGCTGAACTCACAAATAGTTCCAGGACATTCAAAACCACATTTCCGTGTAAATTTACTCTTCCTCCAAGGATTTCACCAGCTTCTCCCTCACTCTTGGTTTTGTTTTCTGACTGGTTATAGCATGTTTTGAGGCCAGCAATGAATCCATTGTCAACATTGCTCAGCCTTCAGTTTATTTGAAATTACTTTCTTCCTCTGTAGGAGGAACTGTCTTGAGACATTTCAAACTCCTTGCAATCTCATTTCCACCCTACCAGCCTTTTTCTTTTTGCCATCTGTCCAATCACATTATTAACATGTTTTTTCATCACCCCTTTTCTAGAGCAGTATTTTGATTTAGCCCAACAGTTAAGTTTTTGCCTGCGTGAAAATTAGCCATTTACTCCCATTTGTTATTTTTCATTAGGCTGAATTCACACACATCAGTTTTGCACTGATCAAACTGTCAGCTAGGAAGAAAATTTTCCAGACTAAAAGTGGCATTCTATGTAATTTATCCCTTCCCTATTCACCCATTAGTAAAATATCCTGTTCATTTCTCAACGGATTCACTGAATCCTTGAAGGCAGCCTGTTGACATCACACTGAAAAAGAAATTTTTATCTTCTTTTCTCTAAGACTTTTTTAAATTGTTATTATTTTTAGGGCTACTTTTGCTGCAAGCATACCCTACAATCATTTCATATTTACTGTATTTTTTAATGGGAGGCTCTTTATATTTCTTCTTGTGGATACACAGAGGAGGGACTTCAATTTTCTAAAAGATACCTGGATGGCTCAACAACCTGTTCAGTTTTTCTCCCTGGCCATCTGGCAGAGAGAGCTGCAGGGACCCAGCCCTGGACTGTGTGTCCATACACTGATAAATAGGATACCTGCTCTTCTCACAGTGGGTATCCCCCTACCATGTCCCAGGGCCAACTTGAACTTCGCATTTATACTCTCATAGCTCATTCACGTGATGAGGCTGAGACAAGCATTCACCAAATAGTATGTGCTAGAGAGCAACACTAGATCAGATGAAATGTTGCCATAGAGAGCAGAGGAGCAGCATTGCACATCACTGGGAAGACCTCTTTGCTTTGAAACCTTTGGCTTTAATAGACATTTTTTTATTGGCTTTGCCTCCTAGGTTTGGGTTTTTTTCTCTTGTCTCGTTTCATCTTGCTACCCAGAAAAAAATCCAGAGTTTGTACAGTGACACAAAAGTCATTTGAGTAAGACTAGATTAATTTCTATACTGCAGTCATTCCAAGAAAAAGTATAGCTAATATTATGTCTAGGGTAAAGCATATATGGACTGCTTCCATATTTTAATGAAAAGTATATTCCACTGAGTATTAACACTAAAGAACATTACCTAGAGATATGTTAATAATAGTTTTGTAGCTTACTGGAAGATTAAGAATTGACAATTCCCACAGAAGTATCCTATGTAAATTCCTCTTAAACCTTGACAACAGTACTACAGAACTGATAATTTATTTATTTTTAAAATGTCAGCGTGTTATGACCACTGAGATGAAACATCTCATTTTCAAGAACATCTTCAGGGATGATGGCAAATTACAGGCACTCACAGCGATGCACTTCACGTTAAAGAATACAGTGTATGATCAAACATGACAAGTATAGGACTGTTGTTATTTTTTTTTATAAATAGAACAATAACTTTGCTTAAAAGGTAGATAAATTGTGATAGAATATAATATTCTGTACTATGATATTCTAGTTGAATGGCTAAAGAATTTTGTTTGGTTTTTATTTCAGAAATTTAAACTCTGTCATCTTCACAGCTCTCAGTCTGTGTTTTAGTTAACAAACATGGCCTGGTATTGCACTAGACAAAGAAATAATAGCCTAATAAACAGCAAACCAGTTTTATGCAACTGGATTTTTTTCACTTCTCCCTCCCATGGAAACTGTCACAGAATTTCCTGATGCTACTTTATATAAGACAGTGCTGTGGGGTTTATATTTTCTTTCTTATGTAAAGTTATTTAAGTTTGGGGGTTTTTTTCCAATTATTTTATTATTCATTCTTATTTGAGATTTCCCTTTAAATCTCAGACTTTCCACTGTGCTATAAAAATTATGCTGTGATCAAAACACCAATGAAAATGAAATTTCATTTGCTGAAATAATAAAATAAAAAAAATCCACTTTCCATCAGAGCTGTAATGGTCTAGGAATTAATCTATCAGTAAATATGCATCCAAAGATCACAGAAGATACGGAAATATTTTAAGGGCTCAGTGTAAGATTTTCCTCTTTAAGTGTGTCATGTGGTTCTTTTTTATTCGTTTTGGCAATACTGGTTTTGGAGGAAGATGCCTTTTAAAAAAAAGATACAAAGAAAGAAGCACTCACTGATGCAGAACTACCATATACAGATGCTATCACATGTTTTAAAGGCTTTAGGGTCAGATCGTCACCTGTTACAGGTCAGCATGACTTCAGTGCCAGCTCATGTCAGGTGGGACTTCAGCTTTCGTGACTTTAATGAAGTCTCTGCACTGTACAGATTAGAAATACTCGTAGTTTTGTTGATTACACACGTTTCCAAAATGCCTGATGTTGAAACACAGTGTGTTCTCTACAGAACAGATATTTCCCGCTGTGTAGCCACTGTGGTGAGCACTGACAAAAGGACCACTGCAAGGCTGCATGGGCATAGCTTTGCTTTCTAAAGACTCACTAGCCCCAGAGAGTCTAAGACTCATGCTTGAGGCCTGGGCGTAGCCTGCCTTGCACCCTGTGCATGCATTTTCCCTGTGCTCACACAGTGTAGCCCTCCTGTGGGTGTGCAGGACCAGGACACACCAGCTGGGACCAATAGCACAGGACCAGGGCTCACGGACCAGCACCTACAGCAACCCTGTCTGTAGCCCTGGGACACACACCTAAAGTTGTGCTTACACCCAGTGACACAGCCAGCGATTCTTCAGAAGCTCCTGAGTGCTTGGCTGCCAGTCCTTCGATAGGAAACTCTTTTTCATTTCTAAACCAGCCAGGCCTGCATTGAGGGAATGGCAAGTGCTGGGGTGCCCAGGCCCAGCGCAGCACTGGGTGCCTCCTGCCTCCACTATTTGCCGTGCACTGCTAGACACCCAGACAGACCAAAACCCCAGAGTCATAGTCATCCCAGCCCTCAGCTGTGGCATAAATGACTCAAATGCTGGAACAAAAACCCAGGAAAGGATCAGATCCATTACTCTGCAGGGATACTTCGTGCTGTTTTGCTGGGGAAAACCTTACTTCAATGTTCCCCAGGATTCCCTTTGGTAGGGGAGCTACTTAGTAGTAAAAACTGCTTCTTTGCCGTCTCCACCTCCTAATCCCAAAACAGGGACAACGATTACTTTAGAACGTGTATATAATCCATCCAGCATTCTGCCCCTGCCATGGGCCTTGGGACATTCAGAGCAGCAGGAAGACTGTCTCAGGATTACTTTTACATCATTAGAAATGGCACCGGTCCACTATTTTCCTCCTCATCCTATATTATACTGGTTGTACCTTGGCCACTGCTGAGCTTTGGCCTGCAGCCTATGGAATGCTGGTTCAGCATGAACTCCTGCTGTTTTCCCTGTCAGGAAGCTTGAGATGATCAGCTGCAATAATCCTCACAGACATTGTGGGTTAAAAACCTGACTATTTTGTGTCTTGTGCCCACCTCAAGCAAGGTGACCCTTGCATTCTCTGTCCAGTTTTCCTCTCTGTCATGTCCAAACACAGAGCACCTATGGCTGAGAAAATCCTCTGCCAGGGCTTCTACCTGCATTTCAGGGTAAAGGACAGAGTAGGAAAGAGCATGACAGCATCACAGTAAGGGCTGTTTCCTCCAGCAGCCACCTGCAGCAATTGCCTTCTTCTCCAGCTATAGCCCACAATCGTCCAGCCTGCAGCTTGAAACCTCAGCAGGGAAATTTGGTTACTCAGCAGAGCTGAAACACACACCACTGTCTGCTACGGCTGCATCCCATGTCCTCTAGCAGTCCAGTGAACTGGGGTTTAAGGCTGAGTCCTGAACTTGCAGATGAAGGAAATACATTCAGGACAAACATGTCAAAAATTGGATCAGAAATCTACATCCCGAACAGGGTAAAATGCAAGAAGACAGATTTCCACTTCAGTCTAGGCTAGGCGGAGAGATGTAGGGAAGAGAATAAATCTGTATGAAGATTGGAAAGGAGACCAATATGTGAAAAGAAAGGAACAGAGCTAACCTTAGTACTGCCAAAAGAAAACTGAGATTGATCTTGCAAAGCTTGAGGCAAAAGAGTTTTTAAGCAGCGTAAAACACAAGGAAATAGAAGTGAGACACTGAGTCCAGACTTTGCCTCAGTTTCCCACAAGGGTGATGAGCTTAATCATGAGAGAAAAACACAGACGATGGTAAAAAGAGCTGGGAATCATGGTGGAAACAAAATTCAAGGAGTTCAATGCACTTGGTTCAGAGAACTGGATGATTTAATCCCTGTGTTCTGAAAAAAACTGTCAAAATGTCAAGACGGATGCTTCAGAAGGAAAACAAAGTGCTGAGATTGAGTCTAGACTCATTAGTCTGTCTCAGCAGTATTCATGGTTTAAAACAGATTCTGAAGAAAATTGTAATTAAAGACGTGAATGTGAAGGGGAAAAGTGATAAAGCACAACAGGAGTAATTTTAAGGTAGCTTCTGCCAGATTGCCTCAGATAAAACATAAAAGTTGTTTAATAAAGGGAGTATTCCAGCAAACTCTCTGGAATTCAATAGGATATTTTGCTGTAGGTCATATGGAAATCCTTTCTTTAAATTGGAAAGGCTGGGATCAGAGAGTGGAAGGTAAGAAGCTGGCTTAGAGATAGGAGTATGGAAGGAAAAGGAGACAATGAGTAATCCTGCAAGAAATATGGGGCTGGAGGGAGGTTACTAGGCAAGACTCCAGAGTCTTAATATTTTGGTAACGACCTTGTCAAAGCTATTAGAACTGGGCAGATAAATTAGCTGGTGACCTAATGTTAAGGAACATCATGAATAGCAGAATATCATACAAAAAAGGAAGTAAATGGCCCTCAAGGCTAGAGTAAAGGGAAGGGATGAAATCCTACAGTATCAAAAATGAGTTCATGCACATGGGAACAAAAGATCTTCACGGAGACCTAGTCCTAGCTTCAAACTATGGAATTGGCTCAGTCATGCCAGCCTAACACAAGAATTATCTAATTCTGGATGACTGAGTATTAAGGAGTCTCCAAAACACCTTGAAATTATCAAACATAATCTCACGGGCAAAGCAAGACGAGGTAACATTTAACAGAGCTCCAGGGTAAACAGGTGCCCCATCAGCAGCACCTTCATAAAATCCTCCTGTGAATCACAGCCTCACGTACAGGTATGAATGGCCACTGGAGCTGCCTGTGCTGGCAGGGACCCTGCTCCTGGCTTCTGACGGCCCAGGTCGGACAGCCTGTCACCACTCGCTGGCTGGGCCCCAGGCAGCGTGGGGTCATGGAGAATTGAGTGTCCAGACTGCAACGTCTGTCTTACCACAAGTTTCTCGACAGTCGTGCTCAGGAACAGGGGGTTTGGAGCAGGTTCAGTAACAACAGATGGCCAACCTCAGGGGAACGGTTTTGGAGCAGAGCGCTCCCAAATCCCAAATAGCAGGAGCTATTTTTTTTCTCTAATGTGGACATGGCAACCTTCATTGCTTAGCACTTTTTTTTTTTTTGGTCAGTTTTTTTGTGCCATGGAGGGCATGGGCACAGAAGAGTTTTTGCAGAGCAGTTTCTCTTGAGGCCCTGTGAAGCCTCAAGGAGAAACACTAGCCAAAATGAAAGCAGAAGCAAACTATGAATTTGTTCCCTTGCCTTATTGCTCTGCCACCACAGAGGCAAGTGATTGAATTCAGATCTAAGCATACGTGGTTGCAAAATCACAAATTCATTTCCCAGAGCTAGAGGTACTTTGCATAAACTGAATGGAAGCAGTCTGGATTAACTTGGCTATAGATTCAGCATAGAGCCAGAATTTGGGTGTTCTCACACAATAGGCTAGAGGAAAAGGAGCCTGCTTTTAGCTTGCTGAATAGCTACTGAATAGTGTTTCCGATAATCTTTATAGAGCATCTGTAATGATTAAATCTGACTCCATAAGCAGAGGATAAAGATCTCTGAAGGATTGAAATGGTAGATATTCTAAATATCAAGGTGTGCAGATGGCCATTTCTGTATGTGAATAAACTATTAAGGTGTTTATAAAAAGCCAGAAAATAACTTACTCAAAAATCTCTCAAGTCATATAAATAAATTTAGTGGCTATCTTTCAGCTTTGAAGTAAAGAGTGTCGTAGGTGTATCCAATTTCCACATGTTAAGACCTCAAAATTACAGTCAAATATGACTTTGCAGGCATTACTGTTGCAATACCAGGACTTGTCTATAAAAAAATGCACAGAGAGAGTTTGTCTGAGAAACAGGAATTCTGATGACATGGTGTCAGCAAGGAGCTTGGTAAAGATCCCAAACACATCTATAATACATGGGCTGAAATCATGGTTTAAATTTATTGTTCAATTACAGCTTCAGGCTCTCGGAGTTCACTGCTGCCAAGAAATATATATGACATTAAATTATGGAATATTTTGTTAAATATTTTAATACGTTTGAGTACTTGTAACATTTTATTTAAGAATCTTATTCAGAGAACAGAAAACATTGCTCTTTCCTAATTAAAGGTATGAGTCAGCAAGACCAATAAAATGCTTACTCCAGTGTTGGAGGAAACTCTGAAGAGAGAATGAAATCCTATTAGAAAGTCCCCTATTATCCTGGCAATGCCTGCCTGAGTGACATCTCAATGTATTTTTGCTGAGTTAAGCCTTACAAGGCCCATCCACTTATGGCACAAGATTTCATTTCTTCATTAATTTATTTGATTTGTCAAAAGATTAATAGGCATGTGAGATGTTAGTTAAAATTTCAGAGCACATTGTGAGGCTCTGTTAGACAGAGGAAGGCTATTATTAGCAAGACTGTGGATGCTATTTGAAGGGTGGAAGGTCACGAAATCTGAGGTGGGACAGGCCAGATTATGTGAGAAAGGCCATGCAGACAGTGGGCAGTAGCTTCCCACTGCTTTGGCCAAAGATCCCTGGAGAAAAACTCATCAAAAAAGAACCAGATACAGAATCTGTATCTGAGGTATATTACCTCTTGTGACTACACCTGAAAGACACACTTGACTGTGTAGCTCTGTGCAAGCATGAGGATTAGCAGACTAAAAATTTAATCTCTCACTTAAAAGGTTAGACCCACACCTGAAGAGCTCAGTAGCTGCAGGCTTAGCCAACTGCATCTAGATTAGGCAGGTATGCTCCTTGGTGCACTCATAATCCATCATCCAGAGCACTGAAAGCAAGTTTCTTTTACCTTTTCCATTCTTTGGAAACCACAGCAGACAAAAAATGCTTTCAGGCATCACCCTGGATGGTTTTGGGATTTCAACAGGTTATGTAGCTAGATGTGAGGTAGGAAGTGCCCTTGGCCCCCTAATTGAGATGGAGCTCTGTGGAACAGCAATGGCAGTGCAGAGGATTATGAAAAGATTTTCACCCTGACTCTGGCTCTTGTAATTTCTGGATGGATCAACCGTTAAAGGGGCTTGGATGGGCTTTTTGAATGTTTTTGAATGATTTACGAGCATCCAACTTTCTCCATTGCATTCAAGAACCATTAAAGAGGCTGCCTCTGATCTAAGCTCTGTTAAGTAAGTAGGAATGCAGTATTTAAACCCGGATACCCTCTCAGCTGCAAATTTTTAATAAAATTTCTAAATGGCAACATTACTGTCATTAGTAGCAAAGTAGATACAATTGTTGCTAAGTGAGCAGTCAATACATATTAATAGCATCTCATTCAAACATGCAGGAAAATTGCATTAGTTCCAGATAGTATCCTGCTGGGAACAATCTCTCATTGCCACGAGAGCAGATTCCCAGGTTGTTCAAACCCATGCAGCCAGAGGAATAATTCTGATAACTTCTGATAGGTTTGAGAGAAAAACATGTTCAGGGCCTGCAAACCAAGGCTCTGATCCCTTGTCATTGAGAGGCAAATCCACAATCCCAAAGATTATGGCCAATGTAATGCTCTGCATCCAACTTCTACTGCACAGCCTCCCTCATACTTCCTG
This sequence comes from Cephalopterus ornatus, assembly GCA_013396775.1. Classification (NCBI taxonomy): domain Eukaryota; kingdom Metazoa; phylum Chordata; class Aves; order Passeriformes; family Cotingidae; genus Cephalopterus; species Cephalopterus ornatus. The sequence goes on from VZRE01011422.1 coordinate 321,208, forward strand.
TTTGTCAGCTGGTTGGACTTCAAAAAAGGAGATGAGGGTCAGAACCCCTTCAGGCAATGACTGCCTCTGAAACCAGGTTTCTAAACATCTAAAAACCTGGTAAAACCAGGTGTCATGGAGCAACTTGGTTCTCAAATGCTTCACAAGTGGGTGCTGAGCCTAAGGAGAAGCTCCCACCTCCAAGCCATGCCTTGGCAGAGACTGCTGACATGAAGCTCTGAGCCAGCTCTATCTCTAGAGAGCAGTGGCACGTCTGCTCATTCCGATTGCCTTGTTTTAGGTATCTCCCTCAGAAGCCAAGATCTAACCTTCCCATGCCCTCTCTAGGCTGTAAGCAGGCTAGATCTAACTCTTGCTTCCGCATCCTCTTCCTAGTCCAAACCACCTTCCCCGTAGCCATCCTTCCAGGAGACTTTCTGAAGTCCAGCATCATTGCTACTGTACAGATCTCCTGGAAGCAGCTGTCTGCTGAAATGTGCGTTATCTTCAAATATTTTATGAAATCCTTATAGAAACTGTGGCTGAAATTAAAGCAGATAGAAGAGTTTGGTAGGATTTGAAAGGCGCAATTCACTGGGAGTCACGACAGCCACTTGAAGCAAACCTCTCCGAAGCGGTACAGTCATCGCTCTGGATGAACATATGTTTGCCTTGTCTCTGTAGGAGTGGAGCACATTCCCCGCTGACACACAGTCTCGTTGTTCTAAAGAGGGATTTTCTGAACATCAGCAGGTTGTCCAAATGCTAATCCTGAAATTAGTGAAGCAACTCTCTAAAAACTAGTATTTTTCCAATGCGTGTGAGCGTGTTATTCTGAACACTGTTTTTCCCTTCATTTATCCACAAAACCTGCAAGAGATTTTTCTATTTAGGGCATGAGTCTGCACCTTTGAATTTAGTAGGAATGTTATTATTGAAATAATATAAATTAAGATTTTTTTTTTTACATAGTACATAAAAAAGGACATTTACAACAGCCATAACTTATAAACATCATGTATTTTCCTTTTTAAGGGGAGTGGCATAACAGTGTTGCCAAAAGAGAAATATTCTCTGTTCTCTTTCCATTTCTTTCTCATACACACATATTTATAGTGAATGTCAAAAAAATTACAGCACCATAACTGAGAGTTTAGAAATTGCCCAGAACTATAAAACTGTTGGACTGAAAACAAGCAGAAAGAGCTTTTGACTGGCTAACACTGACCATGAGTACCACAGTGGAAGATGGACGTAGACCTTGTAGTAAGAGAGTGGCAAGCTCTTTAATGAACTATCACTCTTTGTGACTGAAAACATCCAAGATAACACATATCCCCAAATCCATTTGGGCTGAGACATAGATCTCCTCCTCCTAGTACCAGAGCAGGATTCCTGCACACTGGCAGTGGCAGTGTTAGTGCTACCAGCCATTACGCTTAACTCTTTCCCTTCTAGACAGCTCCATTAGTGTAATGCCATATTTTCTACCAGGTTTATCTCACAGTTAATGTTTTCAGAGGACTGGCAATCCAGGATTTACCTGGAATGTGTGACTACAGGTAGAAAAGCCGATGGTAAATGCTGTGAATAAGAAGGAAGACCCAGACATGAAGGCCTTCACTGTAAGCATGACAGCACTGCAGCTTTTATACCATGGCTCCCACCACATCCCATGTCTCCTCTTTGCACCGTGCCTTGCTTCCATTACATCTCTGTTTCCATCTTCAAACATCAACATTGCATGGGTGTGGCGTGGTTTTAAATTGCCCTTGTACTTCCTTCATTTTCAGTCAGGGAGCACTAACATATTTCTCCATAATGTATATTCTTAAGAATTTTCTTTAAGATCAACATGTCATAGCTTCGTGGTAGACATCAGATTCGAGCTTGTCAGAATCAGCATCAGCAGAATGTGTCAGAATAAGGCAGGGAGTATCTTGGGATACTTATATTGATTTCCCCACATATATGGGAAAGGTGTGGATTCAAGACACTGTGACTCTGTAATTTATGAGCAGTTTTCAGAGTTTCAGTTTCACATACAAAGCAATGACTCCCTTAATCCTGAATATTTTCCTATAGTCTTCGTAATAATAGCTGATGATTATTTGGAAATCGCAGCTGCAGTGTTAATTTTTTATGGGAAAATTTTTTTCAGACAGGTGAATTTACTTACTGTTTTAGGAATACACCTGTTAGCATGGTTGCTTTCCCACAGAACTCATGGATGCCGCTATACTCCCCTAATGTTGAAAAACTAGTAGTCTTTTCTAGAAGTGAATGTGCAAAAAGTAAAGTGACCCCTCACGATTCATAATTTTCTGGGAACCCAAGGCTGGGTAATCAGAATGGGCAAATATTGTAAGCTCAGCAGCTTTTCCAGTAGCCACCTGAGGTTAAACAACTTGCTTTGAACCTCGTTTGGACAACACTGTCGTTACTGTGAAGTCACCATGGCAAACGATAAATGATACTGTGTTGAGCCCAAGGACATAGCTGAGCTTTATATGCTTTATTCCTGGAAATGGGTCAAAAGTATTTCTGTCCTTTATTGATCTTGTCATTATCCCAACATGAAATTGGGAAATAACCAATGCAATGTATTCCTCAGAAGAAGTGAGAAGGGAGAGTGAGGAGCTTTCATGTTCTTTCTTCACTGAGAAGTTCAAATGCCTCTGCAGATTTTCCTCTGAATTTACTGATTTTTTCCTTTGAGCTTTTTGCAGGTGGAAATGTTTTCTGGGAAAAATTAGGCTCCTAAAGAGAAGTAATCACATTATTGCAGCAGCTGAAACCTTGGAACTATCCACAAACATTTTCACAGGTTGAAGGAGTAGCCAGGCAATAAGCTTTTTCAAATTGTTGCTATCTACCTTAAATCATCCAGAACAGTCCTGTGTACTCCCAGTTTTTGGCCTGAGGTGCAGGTTTCTTGGGCCTCCTGGAATAACTCCAAATCCCAACTGAGATGACAGTGCCAAGGCCTTAAGTGCTGCAGCCCTGCTTCTATCGCTGCACAGAGCTAGAAAAGAAAAGCGAACTGGGTCCTGCCAAACAGACCACAAATGACTCGTTGAGCCCATTGTTGCTTTATTTCACTCAAAATAGGAGTTCTCTTCTTCTCCTGACCATGTTTTTTTACCCATATGTGATACTGGTTTGTTCCCAAATGTGAAAGGAGACCTGGGTGGGCTCTGAAACTGTGGGGGCCGGAGACTTGTCAAACAGAAGGAAAATCTCATGCTTCCTTTCCCAGCTTTGACAGAGCTGCCAGCCATCTTCCAGTGGCAGGTAGATCACCATCTTCCAGGGAGCAGATCCCACATTCCCAGTGTCTCAGGTTAGGCCAGTTCCAGGATTCTGGCTTATCAGTGACCCAAATGATAGCAGCAGAAAAGGCTCCCTTCGGACATCACTCCTGAGCCTGTTCCTCATCATACTTTGCGCCATTCTTTGCAATGCGACAGCGGCACAGGCTCTGCCAGGCTGGAGGTAGCCAAAGGGAAGGAAAGCACTCAGGGCAGTAAAAAAGTGCATGTTAAAAGTTAATGTCATCAGTCGAAAACCTCAGAGATGGAACATTATCAATCTTTAAAAGTTATTATGCAGAAGCAAGCTGCTGAGTGCATAAATATTTTATAGACCTTAAACTATTGAACATTTATTGGAGCTGGGATTTAATCTCCTTCAGCCTGACTTGACAAAATAACAAAAAAGGGGATCATAGTGAGAAAACAGACTGCAAACTGCTAGGATGAAATCTTGGAGTCTATCCAGAGAGCCCATTCTCCTCCCATATTGGTAATTGTTGTAATTCACTAACTTTAATTAAATTACTTTTTATTCACACCCAAAATAAGCAGGGAAAGAATAGAGTGCAAAGCTCTTTATTAATCTTTGAAAGGTTTGCAGTATTTGAACCTCATCACCTGCGATGTAAGGTCTTCTGCATGGTAAATATTCCAAGTGCCCTTCAACTGCAAATGTAGACTTCGTTTTGTTACAAAACCGAAGGGATTGACTTGATATATGAGGGCCTCTACACAGGCCCAAAAGTTCTTCCCACAGATATATAGGAAAATTCCCAGTGTTTTCCTGAAGGAGTAATTTATACTGTGACTCTGACCCTTTACATCACCATAATGCCTTTATTCGCTGTGTAAATTTTAAGGAAAGTTGGGAAGCCCTCAAGTGTGGCTTTTCAAATGGTAAGATTGAGCTTCTCTCAGCTGCACAGAAAACCCCATGCATTTTCTCAGCTGTCCAAACCGAGGATGAACCCACTAACTGCAAACTGGGCTTTGCAAAACCTTTCCTTTCATGCTGACTGCTTTCCAGCAAGTGGGCATGGCTTGCCTGCCTGCAGAATGTCCCTGGAAAGGTCTCTCCTTCTTCCTGGGAAAGGAAGAACAAGCCCTGTCAGACTCTTTCCTGCCATCAGGAGCTCTGACTGTTCTCTGCTGTGACTGAACTCTATGTGTGCTCGCAGCACAGAAAATGACCTGTCCTTAAGCACAGCCTGACAAATCTTTCTTTTCCCTTTTTGGTTGGTTGTTGTTTTTGGTGGGTTTTGGTTTTGGTGGTTTTTTTTTCCCAAATCTCTGTGTGTGTAAGACAGGAAGGTCTGCTTTCCCGAAGTCACTCTATAAATGAGTTGACCAGTTCTGACCTCTTGGTAGAAAGGCAAACTTCTCTATTAATCCACTAGAAAAGGGTCTAATTCAGGTTAAAGGGAGGCTGATTTCTAACCTCTGCTTTCACTGAATGTTTTCACAGATTTTCTAATGCAAAACACTGAAACAGATTTTTGCAGTAAAATTTTCTTTAAAGAAAAGTGTCCCCTTCTGTTACTTTTAAGACTTAAAAGCCTTGGTCGTACTGATGAGAGCACTTGCACCAGCACTGATTGGAGGAACATTGGGCATGATTAGACTGTGTCTGTATGATAGCAGCATAGCTTAGACCCCATTAAATTAAATTAGACTCCCTGTCAAATTAAATTAGACTCCTCTTTACTTCTTTGGTTCACCTGACAAAAAGAAAATGAATTGCTGTTATTTACACAGTTTTTCTTTGTTCCACCTTTCAGCTTCTCCACATGTAAGATGTACATATTTAAATACACGCAAAATAAAGTAAATGAAGGTGGATTGAAGGAAACACAGGAGGGGTGCAACTTTTGGTGACCTGTGAATTTGTTCTATTAGTCTCAGTCCTGGCAAGGAGGGAAGCCTTAGCAGGTAGAGCAGGGTGAAGGCCTTTCTCCATCCCTGCCCTCCTCTGCAGACCTAGCCCTGTTGCCACTTCTGGGTTTCTTTGGTTTCCCTGAGGGATGTGGAATGTTTTATATATATTCCACCTCCCTTCTTCATCTTCCCTTACTCCTACCCCTATGACAAGCGTGGAAATTATTACACTGAAGAAAAAGAAAAACTTGTAACATTTCATTCACTCATTAACAATTTTTGATTCTTGTTTGCCTCCTGTGTATTAGTGAAGCTGGGTAAAGAAAGAGAAACTACTTCATTTTGACTTTCTGCCTACTCAAATCCCTCTCCTGTTCTTATGCAACAGCACAGCATATTATTAAGAAATACTTTCTGCATTTAAGCAACTGTTTCCAGAAGCAGCTGGTATAGAAACATTCTGTTAAACTTTAGGCCATGTTTTATTTTTAAAGTTACTTCTTCACAATGTAAATTCTGACTCTGGAAATTTCCTTTCAATATTTAATCAACACTTGGGAAATGCACTTGCAGCAGCTGTTCTTTTGAAGCTGGCACACCAGATCCAGCTGTGTGTTAGATACAAGTGTGTCTCTCATATCTCCATTCAGAATAGTCAACATTTAAAGGCTGAGTTAGATCTCTTCCACCTTCATAAGTGCTGGGGAGAGTCCAGTCAGCCTATGCCTTCAGCCATACACTTTCAGACTTTCAGGACTTCATAGATATTTAGAGGTTCAATACTGCATCATACACTATTTGTGAATTTGCCTTCACCCAGACAAGAAAATTGCCTGGATTTTGCATTCTCTCTGATTTTTCCCCACATCCTTTCTTCCTCCACTTTACTCTTTGCTCACAGACACCTGCTTGCTAATGTCTACATATTAGAGGGGAGCATCATATTTCCTCCATGTCCACCTTGTCTGTATTCAGGAATGGTTCTACATGATGCTGAAGTTCTCAAAGCCTTAACTCTAGGCTGCAACAAATCTTGCATGGCTGAAATTTAGCTATATCTGAGAACCCTGCTGAACTAATCTCAACATCAATGATGCTGGAAGGAGCTCAGTCTTCCTCAGAACAAGTCTCTGCCTGTGGGACTTTTCTTTCAGGGGCATTTCTTGGAGACGTGCTGCAGTTCTCCTTCAGGGAGCTGAAGGTACTTGTTGCACCACAGGATCCTTTCTATTATAAATCCTCTAAATCACTGATTTTTTTATGAGAAAATATTAATGAAATACAAAAGACACATCCAAATGCCAGTATTCTTGTCTCCTTGTGTTGTGCTACGCTCTTTCATTGTAAAATAACATTCTGATTTTGTCCAACACAAGGCTGATTTACTTTTTCTGCCTGTAATGCAGAAATTTTTTTCAACTAAAAGTGGCATTCAATGATATTGTTTTCTTACTTTTATATATACTGTCTTGTCAGTATGTCTTTATCGGCTCAGTGTGTCTTTATCTGTATGGGCCAACATTTTTGGTCCTAAATGTGGCAGTACGAGTAAAAACAGTGCCAGTTTCAGAGGTGCAGTGAGTAAAATGCCTCTCGTGGGAGTCACCTGGAGTGGAGATGTCCAGCAGTACAGGAAGTCGTGAAGTTTTAAGACTCTCCAGACTCCCAGCTGAGGGAGTTTCAAGACTGATGGACTTAAGTAGACTATAGATGCCAGCAAATGTTAGCTATTGTCTTAGGCTGAAGTTCTGTTTGGCTGGTGAGCTGCAAGGTGACCTGCTGATAACCACTGTCTTGCTCACTTATGGTCCTGTAGATAACTAACGGACCTGGGCCCTGTACACACACAGAGCAGGACCAGAGCCCCTCTGTGTCCTGTCTATGGAGGAAGATAACAGTGCCAGTGAGAGCATGTCAGAGGCAACAGAGGATGTCACAGGGATGATAAAAGTGAGGGTCATGACAGGCAAGGGCCAAACCCTGTTGGTGCGTGGCAGGAGCTGTGAGGAGGCTCCCGCTGTCCTGCACAGTGTGGTGTGATCCTACCCTCTCTCCTTTGTCAGCCCTGGACTCAGCTCAAAATAAGTTATGCCATGTAGCATTTGCTCTTTTTGTGAGATAAAAGACTTAGTGAAAAAGAGTAAAATAGATACACGGCCCAAAATTCATTATAGCCAGGCTAAAGTGCCCACTGAAAAGTTTTCTATTTGACCACACATGTTCGTAGAAGTTTTATTAATAATGTGATTCAGGCCAAGAAGTTGATAGGAGGGGGGAGGATTGCAGAGCAGAGGGTATAAAAAAAAAAGCAATCTTGCACAGGTGGACAGTGTAAATGATAAGATCTCTGTGAGTGCAATTAGTGAGACAAAAATGGATGACCTCAGAATTAAAACACAAATTAGAGCACTGACATTTGGGAAATAAAGACTCCCAAGATTGGTAGGTGGCAAATATGGAACAATTTGTCCAATATCTTAAGAAACGATATGTAAGTCAGATGAGTGGGGTCCTTTTGGTTCAGCTTTTGTGTACTTCTGCACATACTTTAGGGCTCAGCAACTTAGAAAGTACTTAAGAAGTCTTCCTTCAGCCTTTTTTTAATCTAATGAGTCCTCAAAATATAGTTCAGTGTACTTTTTGCTCAGTGCTTTGGTATCAGGATATCATACACAATTTAAGAACCTGAACTAAAAAAAAAAAAAAATAGTAAAAATAGTAACACATACTAATCCTATGCTGCTCAGGATCTTGGCAAAAATGCTATGGAATACATGCTTTTCAAGACTCCTAGCTCGGGCAAAGCAAACCCATGGATGTAGCTCATGAAGACTCTCTAAAAAGCTTCGCTGTCACACAGCATGTGTTTTCAATGGCCTATAGTTCTCATTAATCTATTTTCTGGTTTTCTTCCAGGCCTCTTCATTGCTATCTCCACTTGCTGCAGAAATCGAGTACTTGTGTACGTGGGAGGCATGGTGTAGCACGGATTTATCACGGAAAAACAGAGCACTCCTTATTGGAGGCACACTGCTAATACCTCTGAAAGGCTACAGGGCCTGTTGGAAGGGACTTAAATCATCCACTGGTATTTATTTCAGCTCAAAGTTATGCATGCAAAATAGCCATAAAAAGGGTAGCTCAATGAATCTTTCCTGCCCTGAACTTGCACTGCACCTCCTAGGTGACCTGCTCTGGTGCAGACACATGGCACACGTGCTCTCCCATCCCTGTCCTCCTCCCTCCTCCTCTTCTCCCGAGGAAAGAACCACAATGGGAACTTCTTAGCCACAAACTCACTGTCAGTATCCTTTGAGATGTGAGAGCCTCTGACAGGGACCCAGTGGTCCGGCAGTGTCCGACTGGTGCCATCCCACTCCTCAGCTCAGACTTTCCATGCAGGGACACCAACCCCAGTGCTGGAGTCCCTCTGGCAGACCCCATCTGGAGCCCTGAGCAGTGGGATTGCTGCTGCCTTGGGACATTTAGCCAGACCTCAGGAGTTTGCTGCTCCCACCTCATGCTGCTGCCCAGGACAGTTGTTATGTCTCAGCCCATATGCTTCATTTCAGAGGTGAATGGCGTAACTCCTGTATACATTTCCTTTCTCTGTTTGTCAAGCACTTAAGTGCCTTTCATCTTCAAGTATCCTAGATGATAATACGCACTTATATAGCTTAAGCTCCTCTAATGAATGAGGTTCTTCATAAACACTCGGTAATTAGGCCTCACAACAGCCCGAGGAGCTGGGAACAACTCTTTGCTGTGGTGCAGAGGGATGAGCTGAGGCTGCGAGGAAACAGGCAGGGTTCAGGCTACCAGCTCGACTCAAAATAGCCCAGCAGCAATGAGGCACTGAGAGCTGTGTCTGTGCCGAGGACGGTTGCCCTTATGTCCACAAGGAAAGAGCAGAGAAACCATAGTCTTTTTCCCAGAAATTACTTCACATATGAATGAGAAGAGTGAAAACTGAAAGATTTCTGCTTCTTCAGTGCCTGTCCACTACTGCTGCCCAGAGCTCGTGGTGATCCAGCCCAGCACCTTGCCTCGATCTTGGTTGCTGTGGCAGGTGGGATGGGGACCCTGGCGTGGTTGCCTGGCCCTGTGGGGTAAAGATACTGAACTCTGTCATTGCAACCTCCTAGGAAATTCATGTCATTTTACCCAGAGAGTGACAAGAGGTTTCTAAGCAAGACAAGAGGAAACCAACTTCAGACATGTGTTCTTGAAGGAAATGAAAAAGAGAAATGTTGATATCGTCAAGTGAGCATTTCCCATAAGAAAACATTCCAGTCAAAGGAAAAAAGAAAAGTGCTAAACAGGTCTGCCTACAGACTTCTCTTGCTCTGGCTCTTTTTTTTTACCTTCCTCAGCGCTGCTGTCATCTGTCACTGGCAGCTCTACTGTGGGAATTTCCTTTCTCTCTGACTTTTTTGTAGCACTTTTAGCACTGTGACAATCAGGAATTGTACGTATCACAATTGTAGCTTTCAGCTAAAGGAAAGGACCTCTTCTGCAAGGTCTTTCATTGTGTCTTCCACAGTGTCTCTTCCAAAGATATAACGAAATCTACTTGCTTGGGTCAAAGAAATTGGCACCGCTCAAATGCAGCTGCTACTTTTCCTATGGTGGATTCTTATACAACTTCCAGATACTGAATTACTTTTTGTATGTGATATTTCTATCTGCTTGCTTCTGCCACTTACTTTTCATTAACCCATAGGATTCAGGTATCCCGCTGAAATACCTGATAGTAACATTGTTGCCTTCTTTCCATGAAGCAATAACTTCCCCGTTACTCATTTTTCTGAGCCCTGAAGTTACCCACTCCAGCAGCACAGCAGGACTGTGTTTTGCCTTGCCAGTGCGTCAGCAAAACTGAGACAGCAGCAAGGCATTGGGAGAAACCTGTTCCTGTGCTTTTCCCAGCTCTGCTGTGTGTTTCCCTGTGCTGCCAAGGCATGTTTTTGGTGGCCTGTCCTGCTTCCCCTCCTGCCCTATGGAGGTGGTCCCCCCCTTATTATTTTGTTGCGGCTTGATGCACCTTTTAATTTGGTTTGTGCTTTTGTTCTTGTCCCAGCTCCCCACTTCATCTCCTTCCCTCTGTGCGGAGGCTTTTCCTGCCCTCTCTGTTCAGCTCAGCAAGCCTTGAGCCTGCCTCAGTCCCCAGCAGTAAGGGACACCAGCCCTGTGCCCTCGGCACACACTCACCAACAAAGTTGCACTAATGCTTTTCTTTGGCTCCTTTTTCTCCCCTCCCTCTCCCTTGAGGTGAGATCTGTCTTTCCTTATACCAGAGAGTGTGAGCAGAGAGAAACCAGACTCAAGGCAAAATTCCCATTAACTTCAGTGGGGGCAGGATTTCACCTCAAGTGTTTCATGTTTTGGGCGCTGGACAGCAACATGAAAGGACTCCACACTTGTAAAACCTGAGACGCCACAGCCATTCAAGACAAGGAAATGCAGATGCAGTTTCTGGTGCCCCCTTCAAGCCCCTGCTGCAGCCACACATAGTCCTCCAAGCCCTGTGAAGGTCATTAATCTCCCCTCTTAGCTGTTTATTATCGCCATGTTGGCAGATATTTCTGAGCTCGGAGTTACCTCTGCACAGCCTGAGCTGGGCTCTGACTTTTACTGCTACTGCCCAGCAGTACCTAGAGCTTTTATGTCTTTCAAGTGTGCCCCTTCAGTCCAGCCTTCCACGTGTCTCGTCGGTGTTATCTCTACTGATGAGGCATTACAAGCCTCTTTGGCTAGTACCCTGCTGCTCCTCTGGCTTCCTGGGACACTCACTTCCCCAGCACTACTATGTCAAATCAGTGAATTCCTGAAATCTTCTTATCTCTTACTTGTTCTCCTGTGTGCTTGCTGCCTTCTGGTGATCTGTCTTCAGTTTTACCTCCACTGCTGCCCTGAGTACCAGCTGTTGTACCCACCAGTGCCCATGTCTCGCTGCAGATCACAGTGCTGCCTTGTGCCTTATGGCTGTTCTGCCACGTGGGCACTGTCCTATAGTGGCTTTACCTTTGGCTCCCTTTATTGCTGCAAGCCACTGGTCTATCCCAGTCCTGATGCCTGTAGCTGCTGACAACCTGTCTGTCAGCTTACCCTGGGGTCTTGATTTTCCTACTCATTGGTCTCTTGCTGAGCTGGTGTTTAGTCCCTGGGAGGATTGCTGCAAGAGCACAGCATTTCCAAGTAGACATCTCTTCTTGTCTGTGCAGTTTTTGCTCCTGGCTCTTTACTGTCATTCTTGCCTTTTGCTTGTTTTGTAGGTACCCAGGGGAAGAGGTCTTGTGCTCAGATTCCCATGGTACTGAATCATTTGAATTTTGCTGCTGTGCATTACAACCTACTGTCTGAGAAATGTACCTTGAATTTCATGATCTCACTTCTTGCTTGAATGCCTTCCACACAGTCTATTTTTTTGGAAAAAGAAGTAACAATGTTACATGGTCATGTAGTTTCTGCCTTTAAAATGGAACAAATCAGTTCTGACTCTGTTTTAGCACTGGTATTTTCCTGGCCTGATTGCTCAATGGTCACAGTATTTGATGTACATCAGCTGAGCATCCCAATCTGGCTGGCAGAGATACTTATTGGCTTGCCTGAGTGTCCATCTTCTGATGACAGTCTGCTGGGACCACTGCTCTGCCAATTGCCATGATCACAGATGCTCTTTTATCCATGAGCATGGGTAATTTCTTCGGCACTATCCCTTTTACAAGTGAACTGCTTTAATCTCTATAGCACCTAGAGTTCTTCAGTGCTTCATTAGATGCCTAGGCATTTCTAACACAGTTTCATCATGCATTAAATATTTTTTTTTCCTCATAGAAATGCAGATTGGGTGTTGTTCTAAGGGCAGTACCTTATTTTCCACTGCAGTACTAAAAATAAATAAAAATCATGTAGTTGCTTGGTGTAATTACATGTGTCATCAGGACCTCTCTGGAATACTAGTGATGCTCAAAAAGTCAAAGCTGAGTTAATGGACCTAAAGAAAATAGAAGGGAGAAACTCTTTTCTTGGTCTTGCTCTGCCCAACAGTATGCTGGGACTGTCATTAAACGCCCAGGCCCTGCTGGAATTTGTTCTGTTTTATTCACAGTTGTCCTTCTGAGGCAGCAAATTGGAGCTCTGGTTGTCCCATAGAGACTGAGGCTGCTCACTCACTGAGTAGGCCCCCAAGATCTCCTTGTGCCTCTTCCTCGCCTTTCCAGCATGAGGGAAGGCAGATGCCTGTCTGTACAAATGGACAGGTTTCTTCTTTTGGTTGGGGCTTGTCAATTAACGTTCTTCAGAAATCAACCGAAGTCTGATGTGGAGGATTAGCACTGGGCTTACTTTGCCCTAATGTTCTCTATCTGACTTTTGGCACTGGTATGTGGCCCAGTGGCTCACCCATCTCAGACAACCAGCGCCTGTCACTGTGCTGCAAGTGGTGCATGCTATTCCGTACACTATCAGCTATAATAAAGTTATGTAATAATTCTTTCCGATATTCAGTTTAACTGCCTTCAGAGGCTTTGGTTACCTGATGGTTTTCTCTCAGCCACTGGTAGACCCAGTGTCTGCTGGGATTGGAGGATGAATGATGCCTGTTTATGCAGACCTGCCTCTCCTTTATCACTGTCTTCCAGAAAAAACTGGTCAGCAGCTTAGCAACCATGGGAGCATTCTGAGGAGCAGGGCAGGGGAGACTATCTCTAGCTTCAGCCACATCTCAGGCTCTTGAAGGCTGATCCTCAGGACCTGCCTCCCAGGAGGATCAAATAGATACTGCCCATTGATCCACCCACCCTCTTTCCTCTAGCAGAAGTAGTCGGTGATCCTGGTGACAACAGCTCTGTCTTTAGTTGCCTCAACTTCTGCCTTCCTCTTCTTACTGGCCACAGAGAGGGTTTGTGCTATGACCCAGCTCTTGGTGGCTTTTCTCCACCTAATCCTGCTTCTCAGCAATGCTTCATTCACCCACCTGCATCCACAACCAGGGTATTTTTTTTCCAGATAGAGCAGGAGAGGACAGACAGCTTTCTCTGGTGTTCCATATCTGTTCTGCCCTTGTGTCCATTTCTTTTCCCAGGATATTTTAGTGGCCTTCACTATTTTGAGGCCTTTATCTGTGGTTTAGAACTGTTTTTTCACTGATCATTCCTTCTGGAAGCACATGTCTCACAAATGACCCTGTCATTAACTGGGGAATATTTAATGTCTCCAAATTCATAATCAATGCCAGATTTCTCATCTGTGTAGTATAAATCTCTATTTTCCTCTTGGGCAGTCTCATCTGCCTGGAATAAGCTATTTGTCTGACTCCGTTATCCACTGGTTCTGTGGTTTGGACATTACTACTTGCTGAAGTCTCACTCATTCCTTGTTATTTCCTGTGTGTGTTATGAGCAAAAGCAAGAGAAAGTAAGTAAATAAAAATGCTTTACCTCGAATTTTATCTTTTCATGACTATGGCCATGACTCTGTACAAGCACTCAGGTTTTGCTGCCACTTGCCCCCTACTCGAAGTATCTTTACAGACTCTCTACCTGTTTTATCTACTCTTGGAGTCTCTTTGTTAATCCTACAATCTGCTAACAGAATGTATCAAGTGTTGAGGCCAAAGCTGGGAAAAGAAAGGCAATGATATACAAAGATGTTGCACCTGTGGCAAACACTGAGCCACGTGCACACAAATTGACCTCTTACTGCCTTCTGCAAAATATTCTGCCTTTCAGGCTGTTTTCCTCCCCCAGCTTCCAAACAGGTTCGTATATCCAGAGTCCAGCTCAGGACCTCCTACCAGCATGACCTCCTACCTTGAAATCACTCATTTTATTAAAACATTCCTCCAAGATAGTCTGGGTCTATTTCACAAACGGGGAACCACAAATTCCAGAAGTTCAACTCCTTATACAGGGGGGAAAATAATAAAAAAAAAGAACATTTATTTGAATAAAAGAAATTGATAAGAAAGAGGTGAAGAATGTTTTATTCCTATCTGATAGGAGAAGAGAAAGTTTTAGTTGGATAAAATGGCAGATTAGAAAGTCATATACTTCTGATTTGTAATTCCTCCCAAGCTAAAAACAAATGTCATTGTACAATTGTTTTAATAGTAAACAAGAATAACAACATTTTCCTGGAGGGGGGGAGTGTGGAGGTGAGCTGATAGGAAGGGAATGCTGGGACATCATGAAATTTGGACTTTGTAATTGTTTCATAGAGTAAATGCTACTTCTACTAGGCTTTTCTGTTTACTTCAGCTAGGCAATACAGGTGCTTGCAGGGCCCACTCCAAATGTATCACATGTCTTGTATTAGGGTAGAATCTGGCTGGTATCTTGAACTAATAGAGTTCTGTCTGTCTTCCGCAATGACAAGAAACCACAACTTCTTAGAAACATATTTTGGAAAAGTAAATAAACAAGGCAGGAAGAAACTGTGGTCTCTAAGGGAGTTCCAAAGTTTCAGTGAAGGAGAAGGCTGAATACCAAGATTCTTTAATTTTTATTATGCATTTTTCTAAGTAGCAAGAAAAAAATACAAATTAAAAATAAAAACTATCAATAGCAAAAGGAAAGAAATGTGTTTGAGACTGAGGAATTTGTGTCAACATCTGGACCCGAGGCTTGAAAATTAGGTGGCTGAGGTCATTCAATTTTATAAACCCAGCTTATGAACAGTATACACAGCATACGAACAAGTGCAAAACCTGGAGTCACATAAACAGGTTATTTCATTCCTGAAAACTGAAATAACAAAAACGGCAGGGTCAAAGGGCTCTTCTCAGCATATGAACTTTAAATATATGTGGAGGGCCTTCGTGACACAGAAATAGCAACACTGGGAATACAGAAAATGAGACTGGGCAATATTTACACTATCCATTCTTTTTTACAGGGGTGAAGGGTAAAATCTGGTTAACGATAGGCTGATTTGGTCAAGGATGTGGGCTTTCCAAAGCTCTCTGAACAAATAAAATTAATAAAACGTTTTCATAGGATCAATTTCACATTGTAATCTGCAGCCATTTCTCCCAGTAAACACATATTTACTAGTTAAAGCAAGTAAGAACACCCTTGCTTTACAGTCAAAACTGAAATTAAAAAATTAAATGGATTGTTCCTTCAAATCTTTGGCACCCTTCTCTCCCACACATCCTTCCTGTCCCAGCCAGGAAGTCAGAGCTACTCGCCAGTGCACAGGGGTTAATTGTGACAGCTGTGTTTCACCTACGACTCTATCAGCAAAGCCTGCTCTGCTCTCACTCTGACAATGGAGAGCTGCATCTGCAGCCATATATTGACTTTGTGCTTCTTGGCTGGAATTAGCAACTGCAGTAAGTTAAAGGGCAAATCTACAAACAGAAAGTTCTTCAATGCCTCAAAAAGCAAAGCCCATATCCCTCAAATCCAGTGTTTCTGAGACTGCCAAGTCTGAACACACCAGTGTAATGCGCTGCAACAGCTGAGGAGACAAGCAGCCTGTAAGAGCTATTAGGAGAGAAAGAGCAAGCAGAAACCAGTGTGCCACTGTGTCAGCCCTCGGCGCTCCTACTTGTTGAATGCTGCACACAGGTCCGGTTATCTCATTTCAGAGAGTACACAGTGGAACTGCAAAGAATAAAGGATGTATGATGCGGCTCAGAGGTCTGGAAAAGCGTTTGTAGATGGAACCTGCTGTGGCTAGGATTTTCAATTTCAGAAAAGAGATGATTTCTCTTTTATATGGTTGTAATGGAAATCTGAAATTATGAATGGTGAAACTATAGCTGAGTGAAAAAAAAAAAGTGATTTGTTATTTGGGACTAAAGACTATCATACCAGGTATGTACATCTATTGGTGATGAGCCCAATGCTCCAGACTGTACTTCTTATTGTAAAATTCCTTAAAATATTGATTGTTATAAAATGGGAGGATACCAAGAAGCCTCATTCTATAGTTGCTCCTTTCTCCATGTGGCTCTAACATGGCCCTAAAAGACTTCGGGGACAGGACCTGGGGCTGAAGGGGTGGAGTCTGATCCAGGGTGCTAGTTTGTGTATTCTTAACAGAGTTACAGGTAGGTGCCATGCAGTATGCAACTACTTGAACACCTTCATGGTGGAAATGTGAATACACAGACTACAGTCACTGTGAGCTTAGAGTTGTGAGGAAGGAGCGTAGAGGAAGATCACACAGATGACATCAGCCGACCTGATTCCTTGGGATATGAACACTATCCTTCACAGGGGATTTGCATTCAAACTCAGCTTAATTCACTTCAGTCTGAAGCAGACTGCATCTTTTTTGTAGATACTTATTACTTTCATCTAGCTGATGACCCAAACTTTTTCAAAGAACATGCCAGTTACATGCATGAATCGTAGTACAAAGCATCTGTTTAGGTTTGTTTCACCAAAAATTCCCACAAGGCAATCTTTATCTGAGATTGCCTTTAAAATAAAAACTGACCACTTGGAATTAAAAAGTCTTTGTCAACTTTGAAAATAATAATTGGAAGTTCTTTTGCCTTCTCTGCCGTATGTTTGTTTTGTAGTTCTAAACCAGTGCTGTCTTTCTTTCAGGTCAGACCAGGGCTCAGATAGCAGTTCTGTGACAAATAAACCTCTCAGAAATCATGGACCAGAAAGCAAAGGAGAGATCATAAATAGGTGATGGATGAAAGGGTGTTACTAAATTGTGATAACTTTTGATCTTGGTAAGAGCACCCAATGGTCAGACAACGTGATTTTCAAGGTACTAATCTGGGCCTGCAGGTGTTACAGAGAGGGTCAATCTCTGCAAGGTAAATGAATCTAATCTACATACAGCACTCCTAAATAGTGCCGAAGACAGAGTAGAAGGATTGAATGACTCAGAGAACTGCTAGGGAAAGAGAAAACCTTTCACATATTGAGGACTGGTAGCAATCAAAATCTGTTCTTAGTTGATGGCTGTGCTCATTTGGTGTCATACACAAATTGCAACCCGCACAGCCCAGATGGCTTCCCTTGAGTGTCTAGATAAAACCAAGGATTTATTACATCACAAAAGCCACAAGGCTTTATCCTCATGACACTAGTTCTTTGGGCTGGAGCTGATGCCCTGCTTGTGGGACAAGGAGGAAAAAGCTGAACCCCCATTGCAGCTGCTCGGTGGGCAGCAGAAAAATCTGTCCCTCAGCAGTCTTATTTCAGCTGGGTTTTACATGACTCTAAAGTCTAGCAAGGGGAAAGCCTTGGGTAGAAAAAGAAATGTTGTTCAGTTCATTTTCTTCAAAATGTGAGACTATTTCCTGATCTCATACATTCATAGAAAAATTTCTAAGAAAGCTCATGAGATTTTTTGGATACAATTTGTCACTTGAGACTTATATTTTTCATTCTTTGAATTTTGCCAGTGATTTCAAGTGTTTCAGCACTCAGAAAAACATCTTGTCTCTATAACATCACAACAAAGGAGATACCTCTTCCAATTTCAGACTCAGTCTAGCAATTTATCAGAGCAAACCTTTTGTAGGATTTCTGAGTGATTTGTTTTTGCTGCCATGAAAATATTTTTTTTTATTTAGATTTGCAGGGTCAACATTTCTGTTAATGTTGCATTTCAGACACTATCTGCATGGTGGATGCTTCCTCTATCTTTTTACTTCATGAATAGAAGTTGGTGACAATAGGAACTTCAGCTGTTTGTGCTTTTTCAGAAAAGGTACTACTAGAGAAAAAAAATGTCCTGCTTTTCCAATCTAAGGATGGATATACTTGCTTAATGTGTGTTTCTACTGTGCTCACAAAGTGCATATGCCTTTCCCAGCCAGAAAAAAACCTTAATGGAATGAAGTCTTATCCTGCATTCAGGAGAATGACAATACATCACTGTAACTCTATTGAGTTCTTTAAATGTGCAGTGTACAATTTTTGCTCAATTTTTAAAAATTTTAATCACATTTTTATTTTACCTATTTTTCTCCCAAAATCTTTGTTGTGGCAGCTCACGTATTTTCATATTAAGATTTATTTCCTTCTCGTTTCTTGATATTCTCCAGAGACAACAAAACAGTTTGACTATCAGCTAACATATATTTTACAACGGAGTCCAAATATTTAATTGAATTGGTTGTTTCAGTGACTTAATCACCTAATCACTGGGATTCTATTTCTAGAATACAGATTGTCAGTGAGTTTGGAAGATCAGTTCCATTGCTGAAGACTGGAAATAATCTCCTTCCAAGTGACATAAATAGTTGAACAATTCAAGCAAAATATGCCCTGATTGTACATCCAATGCAAACTTCGGCTTAAGTAAGTCAGAACATCATGTCTGTTTTTCTTTAAATTGATTTTATGGAATAGTATGTGACTGTTTGAGTTATACTTTAAGATGACTACATTATTAATATTATGCTTTTGTGTGTATATGCTCAAAGACACATTTATGATTTTTTTTCCCAAACACAGTCTTATATTACTTGGATTAAAGATGTGGGTGCAAACAGCTCATTTTTAAACAGATGCAATCAACATCGCAATCTTCCAACATTTGCTGTGCAGAAACGGAGAGAACCTGGAGGGTTGAAGCTTTCCAAAAGGAAATATCATGAGATGAAAGCGAATGAGTATTTGGAAACTACATCTCATATATTTGTCCTAAAGATGGATTCTAGATAAAATCTCATCAGCCTTTCTATTCTTTAATGGTTAATAACAGCATCACTCAAAATCTATAGATTAGTATAATTTATATGTTTTAAATGTTTTTTATAATTAATGGTTGGTGAGTGTGTATCAAACCTGGTAAACTTGGCTAGTGTTCACTCAGTTCCTCAGTTTGGCTGGAAAGGGAGCCAAAACACGTTCTTGAAACTGAAGGAGAAAACCCGAGGTGTGGCATGGAGCAAGAGCAGAGAGTAGATGTGCTCCATAAAAAGGTCCCTTGCCTGCTTTTCTAGTAGTATTCACCTTTTAACACACTAACGTCTTTGGAAGTGGTAATTTTATGGCAAATCCAAGGATGTAAACACCCAACTTATGTTCCAGCACTACTAGGAGAAAAAAGCCTTGTCATAATGCCAGGAATTCTCCTCGAAACTTTGGGTGGGGACTTTGGGGAGGTAACTGCTGAGGAGAAGGAGGAGGTTTGTGGCTTCGTGGAGAAGGTGCTCCTTCTCCATCGCCCACTGACCCAGCCTTGGGACTGTAACATCAAACATTCCCAGCAAACCCAAGGGAAGGGCATGGCAAAAAAAAAAGCTTCTGAACATGAAATCCAGTGACTTTAACAGCTCCGCCATTTATGGGACCTTTTCCTATGTGGTTGCTAGGAAATCAAAGGCTGGTCAAGTGGAAGGCAGCCCAGCTCTCTGTGCAGCCCCGGGCTGCAGTGAGTGGTATGCGATGAGATACCCGGGCTCCTGCTGCCATGCAAGAAGAGAAGGGGAGAGAAGAGTCAGGTCCTGAGAGTGAAGGTACAAGCTTGAGCGAAACAGACATCTCTACTCAACATCAGAGAAGGTCTGGGGCTTGGTTATGAACCACGAAAAGCTGTCTGGGAGCTCAGCTGAGCTCTGCCGGCAGTGGGAGCAGTGGCAGTGCTACCTGGAAAAGTGCAATGCATAACATTTCTGAAACTGCACCTTTGGAATTAAACCCACTGCAGCATGCTAAACTTCATGAAACACTGCAGGCTTTGACATAGTTGGATTTTATGGTGACCTTAAAAGGGTGAGGCTGGAGCAATGTGTCAGGCAGGTGGATACTTCTCCAGCTTTGCTGTACAGCCCGCTCTGTCACTAAAAAATCTAAACAATTGTAACTTAGATACAGCCAAACAGATACGGCATTGTTCTCACTTTTTGTAAAACAAATTCATTGCCAGACTGAGACCTTGCATGCCAAGTTTCAGACTGGAGTGCATTTTATGACTGAGTTATAAGCTCCTGGAAGAGGTTTGCAATGTAAATGCTGACACAGTCAGAGCTGTAACAGAATGAACAGTATTGCTATGATATCTCATTTACCTCTAGCAAAGAGCATATAAGGAAAACTAAATGTATTCCTGCTGCTACAGATTATTTAATCAGTAAAACTTATCTCTGATTTTATTTGGTAGATTAAAACTACAAAGTTTGTGCATTGATAACCAAGAGTAGCAATAGTCTGTATATTCCTCTGCACCTCAAAATTTACACATTTGCACATGATAAAGCACATATTTATTTACAATTTATTAAAAATTACTTTACAGAAAAGGACAATTGAGAAAGAACAGAAAAGCACAACACAGAGTAAGCAAAACTGCAGCAGCTTATTGCAAATGACTACAGTCATCATAAAAGACAAGTACAGGTGACTTGTATGTGATTGAGTACCCAAATATTAGCTGATGCTCCTTTTTTCCAGATATGAATAATTTAGTAGAAACCCCAGAAATACTCTGCTGTAGCATGACATCTGCTCAACTAAACAGGAAAGCTTTACATTGAGCTAGCAAGTTAAAAATGGGAGGACAGTCATTCATAAGTAATCTGAAGAGAGCGCTCTGGAAATTTTGACCACTGATTGCTGGTGTCTGCCACTAACCATACATACAGCACATCTGCTAGGGATCTCCATGGTGTAGAATGTGCTCAATCAAGTTATCTCTAGGTTGGTCCTCTACAAGAATCAGTGCCTATATTTCGCCATTCTGTACTGTGACGTCCCTGGTGTCCATTACTGGGTCTGGAAACATGGGCTTGGCAACCTGCACTGCAAAATAAACCTTCTAATTCTGGTAAGTGTTTTTTCAGGCACCGCTGTCATTTCTGGATGAAATACATTCAGCGTTCTGGAGCAGACAAATAAGTCTACCCATGCAATGTACAATGTTTTCTCCGATCCTTTATAAAACTGAAATAGTCTTTCAGGAGATGATTTTGCTCTCCTTGCTGCAGTGTGCCTTGGCAGTCCCCACACAGTGAATAGTTTCTCCAACTTCAGCGGAATGCCTCTTGGATGGAAGATAGGGCTCATGGTGAATTTAGCTGGCCTGCTGCTGCTTCAGGAATTCAGGAACATGCTCGTACACATTATACAGGAAAAATTACGCAAATGTCCAATAACAAGTATATATTGTCAACATTGTATCCAAGAAAAACTATTGTGTACATTAAAGTCTCCTTGGCACTTGCTGAAATAAGAACAGTCAAGAATTTGTGGTCTAGGGTCTTTTTACATGATGAGACGGAGCAACAGCTCCTGAACATTTTTGCAACACTTCGCTCTATTGGTCCCCTTCTCTCTCCCCTCCCCAACACTTCTGTACAGCTTGCTGAGTGTCCACTTAAGCTCAGAGATTACTGATAAATCCCACACTTTTCTGCTTAGGCACAGGAATTGAACTGAAAAACTCAAACTGATTTTCTTTTTTTGTAGTTTTTCTATTTCTCTGCCTACAAAGCAAAGGCAGTCTTTGCTCTGTAATTTAATGTCCGTCTCTTTTTCCATCAGGTTGGTTTGGTATTTCCTTTACAAACCTCAATTGTTGGTATTAAAAACTCAGCCATTTCGACTCTGCTGGACTGAAACTTGGCAAATAAATTATCAGCTAACATTTAAATTATTCTAATAAAATATCTTTCTTTTCATGAACAATCTATTACCAGTTTTTATCGCTGCAAACCCCACTACATTTCTAGGTGTTCTGAAGGTGAAACACTGGAAGCAAGTGGCTTGAAAATGCTGCTGATGCCCTTCACAAACACATAAACCAGAGACTGCAGAGCCCAAGCTCTGTACCAAAGCGCAGTTTTCGATCTGTCGGTCTGTCTGTCTGTCTATAGGCAGCCTTTCTGACCACTTCATATCAGGCCAAAGTATTTTGGCAGAAGCTAAAAGGTAGACAGTCCTTACCAAAGTCAGAAGGGCAAAGAAGCAAGAAGGCACAGAGCAAATCTCTCCTGTTGCAAGCTTGGTCACCTCAGTGCTCTGGCAAGGTATTTATTGTTAGTAAAGGAGACATACCATATAAAGGAGTTTCTAGGTGCAGTAATTTACAGGAGACTGTACCATCTAATTATGCTTAAAAATGGTGGGACTATGGTGCTGAGAAGCCCGGAAGAAGCACCGTGGAAGCAAAGCCCAGGAGGATGCTCGCCCTAACTCAGAGCAATAACTTGCCAGAGGAAAGAATAAGGCGAAGAAGCCTTGTTGTTAGGCCAGGTGAGCTAGGATGTGGGAAAAGCCCTTTATCACCACCCGTAAAGGTAAAAGCATGAAGTGTAAAGTGTACCCAAGTCCACTTCAGTGCTGATGAGAGACAATCTTGCCATTTCCTGACCACCACCTGACATCCTTCTATGAGTGCTGTCTCCAAGTGGGGGTTGACAGTCACTCAGCTCTCTTCCTGAGTACATCAAAGTTGTATCTCAGCAGCATGGGGAGCTCACTTTACGTAGACAAACTCTCTGGAAGCCAGCCCCTCTGCCACAGCCAAGTGCAGCACATTTGCCCAGAGTGAGCTGGTAATTAAAAGCTGAACCCAGGGGAAGAAAAAAAAAAAGGCCAGGAAAAATAAAAGAAATGCTTATTTGTCCAAGAACTATGAGTAGAAAAGGGTGGAGCTGCTTAAAGGGGCATAGCTAAAGATGATAATACTTAGTTTTCTTCCTCAGAAAGCCATGGAAAGGAAAGTGCAAGTCCCATCCTCCCCATCTCTGACCCCCTGGTCTCACCAGGCTGTGGAGCTGGTGACAGCTGGATTCACTTTGGAAGAGCAAGGAGAAGAGGGGAAAGACTTCCTGATCATGATCTGGTCACAGGATTCCTGGGAAATGTAGCAAACACTACCTGTTTCCTGTCAAATCACACACAGGTAATTGCAGTTTTTAAAGGAACATGTCTTCTATAATTGCCCATTCTGGAGGGGAAGGACATATTCAGAGCACTGCGGTTTAAATTTTGCATAGCAACTCCATTTTTGGTCTGCTAGCAATGAAAGGCTGCTTGGGTTCATGGTGCACCTTAAGTTCTCCTTGATTGACATGAGAAAAACTGTTCAAATCTAGTATACCAGGATGGATAACATTATTTTTCTGAACCCAGTTGCAGGGTATTCTCTTGGAATAGGTGGCATACCATCTGACTCATCTGCTAGTAGGGTGTGCTGCTAAGTGACCACAAGTTAAATAAACTTGAATTCCTCAGTCATGACTGAGGGATAATGAGGAAAGTTCGCTTCGACTTTGCAAGTAGCTTCTGCAGGTGTTGGACATCTGGAATTCCCTCAGCTCCCAAGATCTATTAACCATTGAGAAGAGAACAGATTAAGTAGATTGTTGTGGTTTTGGATGAAGCAAGAAATCAGAGACCCTTCTGATGAACAAACACTGTTTGTAAGTGTTGGCTACAATCATTTTTCCCAGGCTAAATGGCTTTTCTCTAGAAGTCACCACAAAGTCTTTGGTTTTGATGAAAACCATATAAGCTGAACAAGTTACCTGGTCAGGATAGTCCACATAAAACACCCAAATAAATTCTCAGGCATGTGAGTCATTTATTTCCTCATATGTCAGGAAAACAGAATACATGTATAAAGCCACATAATTCTGTACAGATAACTTGTGCCGAAATTCAACAAAGCATGTTATTTTTAGTAGTTGCGGATCATAAGTGGACATTTTACAGAGAAACCTACAAGTTGTGCTTTCTGGTAGTAATTACCTCCCACAAATGTGACTCACTTCTGCAGTTTAAATGCAATGGTTTAGTGTCCCAAAATCAACAGTTTTATAAATAAATCTCTGAATCACAGACTGAATGCCTGAAGTGTTTAAATATTTCTTACTGGCCTGGGAAGTAGTTTGCATTTAAGGTTTTTATACTTCATAACAAATTCCCAGTGAGCAGGACTGACGCTAAAAGGGACCAAATGCAGACAAAGTAAGAAAGCTACAGGGATACAGCTGCTCCAGGGATTTGAAGCAGGATAGCATAAACTAAGTTTTCCCAGTCTTTAGTACTTCTGCTAACAAGAAGCGCGATTGCCAAGTCAGATGTGAATAGGACCCAGAATGAAATCAATTTTTCCTGTTTCACAGAATCCCCTTCTATTGAAAGTGTACCTGGAGCTGATGTGGCCTTGGGCATGGCTTTCCACACAGAACTGAGGGATCTGTTTCAGGTGTCCAGGGAAGACAGTGCAGATCTCCTCCATAAGAAATGAAGAATGATAACAAAAGAGGAGGCCTTTCCTCAGAAAGACAACTCACTACAAGGCTAAAGCAGAACATTTCACTTTGAGATATTTGGATTTTATGTTGTGAAAACTATAGTATTAATTTTTCTGAAATTACAGGTGAGATGCCCTGAGATTTTTCGCCTGTTTGAGTGTAAATGAATGCACTCAGGTGTGCTGCCTGACGTTTAGCACAGAAGTGTTCCTGCAGGAGGGCGAGCGCTGTCGGCGTGGCGCATCCACGGTCCCACTGGGAATCCGTTACACGGTCGAGGGAGCAGAGCTGCATCAAGCATCCTCTGTCCCGGCTGCTGCTGCTCAACATCGGTTTCCAGTTCTTCCTGGGTTCGCTTCCTGGTCTGCAGCTGTTCTCGCGGCCGGTCTGTCTGCCTGGAGTTGGCAGGACGAGGGGAAACACATCGGCTCGGCGGCCGCCAAGGGCCGGCTCCTGCCAGGGAGCGGGGACGGCAGCCGGAGGTCGCCGAGCCTTCTCCCAGCCGGGGAAGCTCCCCAGGGCCGGCTCCTGCCGCTCCCCTGCTCCCCCCAGGCTGGCCCACTGCTGCCGGCTTGGGCGGCGGCGGAAGGATCCGGCTTATTCCCAAAGTCCAGCCATGGCAGCGCTGCCCGGGAGAAGCGTCGTCCTGGCTCCGGCAGGAAGTTCTCCGGCAGAGCCGCGCCGCGCAGCCATGCTGGCAGCCCCGGATCCCTCGGGAGCGGCGTACGGACGATTGGAAAGGGAGGCTGGGGGGGAAGACTTTACCTCACCTGTGGAGCTTTACCCAAAGAAATGTTAGCTCTCCCTCCCGGGAAAAGCATGAATTTTTGTTTTGCCCTTGATTGGATTCTTCTAGTTTCACTGCACATTGAACTCAGATTTTCCCCAGTTAGAAAGGAAAACAAAACAAAACAAAAATAAACCTAACCAAACCCGTCACTCCCCCAGCTGATATTGCCATACCAGCACGGCTTGCTTGACTAGAGGTGACCTAAATAATACTAATCTGATCAGATAGAAAAGCAGAAATATTTATGCATGTACCCATGTAAAAAAGACCTGATTTACACAGTTAACTTTGAAACAAAAACACACAAGAAATGCAGATATGCAGTTGAAACCTATAAACCTTCTATCTTTCTGTAATTACAAAATGTCAGTTAAAATCTCTATTGGATCTGGGATTGCTACTGAGAAGTTATGTATCGTGACAGCACAGAACATGCAGTCCTTTTTATTTATATTTAATTAGAGAAAAAATTACAGAGGAAAAGGCAAGAGAACAGAAACCTGAAGAAATAGAAGCTAAATAAAAGAAAGAGGGAAAGGAGCAGGGACATTTTAGATGTCATCCTCTAGCAATTAATCAAAGATTTCTAAAAAGTTCAAGCACAGACTCTGCAGCCTTATCTTGGTTTAGAAGTCTCAGTGTGATCTACAAAACAGCCCACTTATGAGTAAATGCATTCACCTCTTGGCTGACTCATCCTCAGACATTTGCCTTTCTCCTTTATTTATATTTCAGCTGCTATAAAATCTCTAACGCTTCTTCAAACCCACCTTCGTGAACACACGGATCACTGCTGTTTCTGCTGCGTGACCACTCAGGAACCTGCTGTACTGGCCCCTAGAGCAGCAAATACTCCATCTGTGAGTTTTTAAAATACTTTATTGGTAACAAGATAGTGAATTTATATTCTCTCTTGTTTTACCTCCAGCACTTGGAAAGTCTGATAACTTTGTCAGGCTCGGTTATATCCATTTACATTTATTTTGTCTAGAAGTAGGTGTTCATCTGATATTATGCAAGCAAATATCAGGACAAAGCACATAATTACAAATATTGTAATGATGAAGCTCCACTTTTGATGACTGTGCACAATATGATTTAATCAATTACATAAACTCCCTAAAGTGGTTCTCTGTGAGCTGCAGACTCTGCATGTGTTGTCAGCCAGTCCAACACTTGTTTTCCACAAGCTACAAGCCCTGGTGCAGCAAGCAGGCACACGCTGTAAGCTTACCTGAATTAATGCAACTCCAAAAAGCGCAAGGCCTACCGATTCTCCTACTTAGAGTTTTAAACTATTATTTTACAGAAAATACCAGTGCCTGGCAGAGAAATAATAGATAATAATGAGGATAAAGTAGCATTATCAGTATAACTTTTTTTTTTTTTTAAAGTCAAGAAGGGGGAGTTAGGTAATAGAAATGAGCAGAAACTGAAAAGTGTGAGAACAAGAATTTTAGCTAACAACAAGAACAAAATGGAAACAACAAAAGAGGGAGATTAGCATGAACTTGCTGGTTGATCACAGGATTAGAGCAGCCAAGTCAGTGTGGTACTGAGAAATTACAAACATGACTATAGGATGCAAAAGATGATCATGGGATACAGAAAAGTATTGACAGAGCATAAGAAGAAATCAGGTTCTTCTCTAAGGCATTGGTGACACCTCTCCTGACATCTTTTGAATAACTGGGATGCTCTTCAGAAAAGACAAAGCCAAAGTGGGCTAGGTGCAGAGTAAGGCTATGAGGTTGAGCAGTTTATTTTATGAGTAAACTATCTTATGAGACTAAAAAAGAAAAACCTGCTAGGTAAAGCCAGACAGGAGAGAGATATGGTTGCTGTCTTTAAATCTCTCCTATTAATGTTATTGATGCTAAAGGAAAAAAAAAGGGCACAAATCTAGAAATGCCATGGCAATGAAACACATTTGCAGAACTAAATAGGTTTGAAAACCCATGCTGGCTTTTCTGAACAACACTTGAGAGCTGTGCAGGCACACCAGCCTTCCCAAGGCGGAGTCAGAGACCTTGGACTGGCCCAGTTAGCACAGAGACGGAGTGTGTAGCAAGAAGAGTTGACAGATTACTGGTAAGCATTGTGCCCAAACTACCAACCTATCCCTCCCTATTCCTACCCCTTAGTCAGGTTTACAAAGAGTCTGAAGTCATGGGGGCACTTTCATAGCCTACAAATGCTACCCATTTACTGCAGAGTCCCTCTCCCAGAAGGAAGCAGGTTTCTCTTAAATAGCTTGGGGAAAGACTATTTATCCTGTCTTGCATCATGGGTCTATGAGGAGGAAGTAAAGGTTGCCTAAAATATAAACACCCCAAGGCTTAGCACTTCAGGGAACAGGGCTCAGATACAGACTCCCCTGCTGCTCTTGCTGAGTGTAGCTGCTCTGCCATCCCCTCCAAGAACAAGTGAGTAGCAAAAGGTCAGATTTCTCATCGGGGACAGCGAGTTCCTGTGCAGGTTGTGCCCTAGGCATAACCACAGCACAGCCTCCTCTGTCCTCGCCCGCTCTCTCATCCCGGCAGAGAGGGCAGGCCTAATTGAGTTCCTATTTTTGCCCTTGTTACAGAATGCCTGAAAAGGAAAAAAAAATTCTTTACAGTGAAAAGAGATTTGAAAGAGAAGAAATGCTCCCTGAGCCAGCTGAGCTCAGTGGCTCTTATGGTATGCTTCCTATATGTGTTCAGACACTTAATGCAGATGCTCCAAGCCTTTCCTGGTATAACTGCCTCTCCAATGCTCTGTGTAGACATTGGTCTTCTGCTTGAGATCACAACTGTGAAATGCTTCAAGTGGTGAGTGTGCTGTCCCATCTCTGGCTGCAGTGACAGAGGGGACAGCTATGTAACCGATGGAGGCAGAAGGTTGGCACATCATCCTGAGAATGCAGTCCACAGCAGTGAAGAAAACGGAGTCTGATCAATGCATCTGCAGTGCAAAAAACGGACAGCAACTGTCCTTTGTTTCTCTATTTGTGACTTTGTAATGTGGATTGATCACAGCCATCTGAACTCAGCAGATTTTCTCCCTGCAAGCAGGGGAAAACATTGATGCTGTATTTACAAAGAATTTCTGGAAAGCCTGTTGCACATACGTGTCAACAACTACTCTCTTGGATGGTTTTTATTTTTTAGGGTCTCGAAAAGCCTATGGAGAAAATGTCTGTGGTGTGTGCCGTGCCTGGAGGAATGAGTTCTTAGGAGTTACAGTGCTTTTGTATCCAGGTAGAGTGGGCTGATGTAGGGATGTGTATTTGTGTCTTATTGTAAGCTCTGGGGCCTGTGGCTGGATTGTACCTTGCTGGAGAGTTCAGCCTGTCTGTAGGCAAGGCTCTGTGTAGAACTTACATTTGCTAAAATGTTTTGCTCAAGGCCTTGAGTTTTATAGCACTTTTCTATGATGTTTTCTCTTTGGAGCAATACCTACAATATGTTCATTTTCCTTTTACTCCAAGCTCCAGCAATCACCCTAAAATGGAATTACGTAACATAGCACATCTGGCCTGGAAAAGGACAGTTCAAACGCTCTGTATTTGGGATGTGATCATTATTTTAATGTAGGTCTAGTGAGGGGATTTGAGGATAGATAATGTCTCTAAAATTTGAAAAATTTTACCATTTCCTTTTATGGTATTTGTTTTAACTGACCTTTCTTTATTTCCAGACCATGGGAGAAGCCCTTCAGAGTTGACACACAGGAACAATATGGAGTTCAAGCAAGGTGTATCTAGAGTCTGCAAGGACCCAATATATCCTGCACTCATAGTTAGACAAGTGGGAGTTACACCCCTTGAACACCATAGCATTTGGCTACACTTGATTTTCTGATTATTCACTCCTTACAATTAGTTTCTGAATTTTCTAGTGTGCAGTAGCAAGTCTGAACACACAAAAATCAGGTCACTGTTATTCAGACATCTCTTATTTCAAAATAACCCAGTACCTGGTGCCATTAATTTTAAATAGTACATCCTCAAATCATTGTTTTAAAAGCTTCCTTAAAATCTGTTAAGGGACTTTTCTGTTTCCCTATTGAAATTTACAGTGGTCTGTTCAGCAAGGAAGAAACTAATCATGGTCCCAAATCTAAAAAATCTTTTCACAGACAGTTAACCAAAATAAAGTTAAATATACATGTTAAGTCCTTGCAGGAATCAGACTCAGCTAACCATAAAAGAGAAGTTATAGAATCTGACTATGCCATCCAAAGAACAGAGCAAATCAAAAAAAGTGAGACCATTTAGTAATTTATCTCAGTTTAATCAAGTTGCAAGCACATGAAATACTAATTTCTCAGCCAGCACTGTGATTTTCAGATAGAAGGCAAACCTTCGGGATTATTCCAAACAGGTCTCGCAAGTTATTTAAACGTGCATATCCATCATTTACAGCTGAAGTATTTCTCTTGTTTAACTTTCAATGAAACTTGCATTTGAAATTTTTATAGGCTTAAAAAGCGGCATTCAGCCTGGTTAAAGACCTTACCTTCACAATGCAGACTGAAAAATACAGCACACTCACAACACAGCAGGTAAATATGAAGGACAAATGCACACATGCTAATGTGAAAGGCAACAGATCTCACTCACACTGGGAAACAAGAGGGGGAACTGAAAGAGAAAAGACTGGGAAGTAGGCTGAAGAGGAAAGGAGACAAGAATAAGCACTAACAACCTGAGTCAACATTAACAAGAAAAGACTCCCTGAAGGGAAGAGGTCCCTTTCTCATGACTTCTCTGTTTATTGATTCAAATGGAAGAAGACAGATAGCACATTGTGGACCTGTTTTCTAATTAGCAAACAAACTAAAAGATATAATTAAAACATCTGATTTAAAGAATGCATGAAAAGCAACCTTACTGTTTTGACTGTGACCTGTTTAGTCTGCTTTGAGCTTTTTAGGAGTTCAATATCAGAGGTTATGGAACAGATGGGAAAATCATGTCAGCACATTTTTCCCCCTTAAGCTAAATAATAGGGCAAAGAGTAGGTAGATGCCACATAAGTGGTAGACAAAACCTTGATTTAGCTTCTAGAACTTGTAAACGCCCTACACATTGCAATTTTTAGTTACTGAAAATCAGTATTATATCTTCAGTCTGAAAAACACCCAAAACAAACTCAAACAAAAAACTTCCTAGATGATTTTAGCATACAGCAATGTGTCAAACTTGCACATCAAAAAAAGTCACAGTTCACATTGCTTTTTCTTCCATATATTATATAGGAAGGATGCTATCAGCACGCTGTAAATCAGTTGCATATCCGATGTCATTAACCTTAACATAGTCTTCAACAAGGTTTTGAAGCTCTGCAGTGTCCCTGGTCAGGCTCACAGCTTGCAGCAATCACGACTAAGTTTCATACATATTCCCACCAGATTTTCTAGGTCCAACGAAGCCACAAGAACATATGTGTTTGCACTGATCCCACGCTTAAGCTCACCACAGGAAAAGCTGCTCAGACTTGCTCTAAGCCTGCAGTTAAATAGAAGATGACGGATAACTTCTAGGGCCTGGCCTGATATCCACCAGCCTCTCATGGAGACTTGGCAATGATAGCTTTAGCCTGTCCATCAGGCCCCTTGGCGTTCGGTGTCCGGTACACCCAGCGCTAGGAGCCGTTTCCAAATGAGGAGCAATATGTCTTATTTAAAACCTGTTGGTTTGTGAACTTATTTCCAAATAGTTCCATGGGAAAACAGTGAAGTGTCAAAACTCGATATCTAACATTATTGGCATACTGAGTAACCTGGGGAGGAAAACAAACACGTCTCTCTAAGCATGGAAACAAAAGATTGGCATTGCTTCTGTGGAGATTAATAAGGCCATTTTTTTACCAGTAGTAATTCAAGTTCTACACCTTTTTATTTCTCACATCTTACTGATGTCAGAAAAAAAAATAGGGGAAGGATACATGGACAATGAAGAACAGAAGAGATTTTCACTTTGGTAGAGCACTGAGGAAACTTCAGAACCAGAGCCTCGTACTAGAGTACATCAATAATATCCCTTTTTGTTATCAATGAGCTAGACATTAAAAACAGACTTAACAAAGAATGGAGCTAGAGCTATATGCCAATTAATCTTCACTGACCAAGATCCCAAAATTATGTCATCTTTACAAATTATCAATGTTTTTATTATTACGGTTAAAAATGTCAGTATCCAAAGAGCACCTGATAATGCCTTCCAGAGAAATACCTAGGAAGAAGTCATTGAGTCAGGTGGCCATGTTTTTGGTGATGCTAAAGACAAAATTCATTTTAAAGAAGGAGAATAAAATCTAGGCTTTGAAGTTTTGTCTGTAGCAGGGAATTTTACTGGCAAAATGGGGGAGAAAAACACACATTCCATCAGCTAAGCTCCACTAAAGTTAAAATTGCTAGGAAGTTAAATATGTACATATTTCTGCTGCCTTTCAGCATTTTCACTGGTGGATCAATCAAGTGTTTCTCAGTGATCTAATTCTGTCCCTGCTTAGGAGCGTGCTCAAGTAGATGGTTTTTGTGGGGTTTTTTTTGGACATCCATGTGCTAAATTTGAACAAACTTCTACTGCCTATGTATCACCTGAGACTTTCCACAGAAAGCAGAAAAGACATCCCAAAAAGACAGTGAGTTCTTCGACAAATTTTAAACAAGCTTAAAATATAGAGCTTCTCTATGTGGTCAAAATAATGCATTTTTGCTTACTTGATTTATAGATACTGATGAACAATTTTGCTAAACTTCCCATTCCTTCTCTACTGCATCCCTCTTGAAAAAGTCAGACTGCAGGATTTAGCCAGCAAAGGAAACTCCTGCCTGATCAGTTAAAATTTAAACAGCTGAAATTATAGCCAACTAAAACCTGCTGCTGGTAACAGAAATGTCAGACACCTTGAATTGTAGGTCACCACCAGTTCTGTCTACAACAGAGTAAGTTTATTTTCATCCATAGAAATGAATGGATTTTAGGGGGTAAACTATTTCACCTATTAAATCCAAAATCCAGGCTTCACTGCTGCTCTGCTTCAGGCTAGCTGAGCAGCTACAGAATTCCCACCTCACTTGTTTGCTGTGGTTACACAGTACTGTGTTATTTCCACTATCTCACACACAGAGCCAGAAGAACTTGGAAGATGAAAATACTTTTGCTTTCAAATATTTTCCTTTTAAAAGCAGAACGCTAAGTGTAATTCTATTAATGCATTATTATTTTGGAGGTACTGCTGAAGTCAGGAAATTCCAAGTCAATGCTATATTATATTCATTGTGCAGATGTACCACTTTCTATTCCTCTTTTCCTTGTTAAATATAACCTGTTGTGGCGTATTTTTTATTACGGAATGTGCAGTGGGACAGTTTCTGCAGCAATGCTGGAATCTCCACCCAGGGGAGATTAGTTACATCTGAAACTGGACTGACAAAAATGAAGCATAAAAAAATGGCTGAAAGCAAGGCAGTGTGTGCCAAAAAATGAAGCTCATACCCCATTGGATTTTCACTTCAAGAGATTCAAGACACTGCTAATTTTCAGGGAATTCTCTGGGTGTCTCCCTTATGTCCCACTAACAGGTAGAGCTTAGTTATTTTTTTGTAACACTGTGTATCAAGAATTTGTACTCAAAATTCTGGGAATGATTACTAAGTCGAATATTTGGCAATTCTCTTGTTCTTTATCTGTGCTTCATTGTTTTGGAGCAGTTCATTCTAAACCACTTAAGAATATAAAGTAATAAATACAACGATATATATATAAATAAAATGAGAAAACAAACCCATAAACAAACAAAAAGCCACCAAAAAAACACCTCCAAAACCAGAGTCCAAACCCAAGCAAAACCCAACCCAAGAGTTCTCAAGCCAGTGATACTGACTTACAGCCCCACTTAGGTGACCTAGACACAGGTCATCCTTCTGCCTCGAGGCTCTTCCTAATTGAGGATCCTTAATTACCGGCTGATGCTATAGGATGTCTTCCAATGTAATCTGGCTGGCTCATTCTGCTAATAGGGCGCTAATGGTGCTTTCCCAAGGCTCATGGCTCGGGGGTGCAGGGGCGTGTCCCGGGGCTCGGGGAAGGAGCAGCAGGCAGGGGTACGCACCCCCGCATCCTTGCCCGGGCCCCGTGCTGCTCCTGAGGCTGTAGGCTGCCAAATGCACATCAGAAGAGTTTTCAGAACACTCTGGCTTATGGCTCTGCTAACGAAGCAGGAATTAAATACTAGAAGATAGTTGCTTTGCTTGCCATTTCAGGCCTGGCTTTAGCCAGCACTTTTGCCAAAAAAGTTCTTTTGCTGGACTGTCTCCTCAGTGGTCTTTTCTACTTCTCCTCTTGTTACTTCTCTCTGCCTTTACATCAGTAGCTTTGCCAGCTGTATGCCAGTCACACGCACTTCCACCCATCCATCTGCACGGCTGACTCGGGACAAATTTGCCTACCATTCAGTTTTGGGTGATGGATTTATTTCAGCTGTGTCACTCCAAGAAAGGACCATAACTTCCTTTTAGTTTTTACTGACCTTCAAGGGCAGCTACGGATAATTATCTCCAACAAGTTACATCAAATCAATGGGAATGATGCTGAGTAGGGCCTCCAATTGTAATTCTTGGGTGCCATGGGTAATGGGTCCCTCCTTTTATTTTCCTTGTATATTCAAAAGAAGAGGCTATGAAAGCACTTCAGCTCTTCTGTTTCTTTCTATAACTTCCTAGGATCCTCAGCTGTAATTAGGACTCCCAAAGGAAAATATGTATTCACTTAATGCCAACTTGACTCAGCAAAATGTGCTGAGGCATCAGCCAAAATCCTTCTTCTGTTCATCTCAAAGAGCCCTGATTTCCAAGGAACAGCCTCCTCTGTCTCTTCTTCAAGTGCCTTCTGTAGATTCCCACTTTGGGAACAGTTGGATTAGCTGTGCTGTCAGGTGAGGAGGGAACACACTCCGAGTGACAGATGCACCACCAGCAAGCAGAGCGGCTCACAACTGGTCAGATGGACTATGTTTAGGAAACACATGGTTAGAACTTGACAGAGCAGCACTGAAAATTTTATAATGGAAAATGATAACAAGGTGATTACCTTTAGCCTTGTGGAATGTGATCTAATACCTAATAGGAAAGGTATGGAGACAAATCTGACACTCTTCCATGTATATCTTAACCCTTAAGATGCCTTAACATATATCATAATAAACATATCTTAATCTTTCTGTGTTTTATTATTATAATTTTATTTGTGTCATTATTAAACCACTGCTCCTTATTATTTTCTGCATAACAATAAGCAGGTAATTTCTTAAACTTTTTGACTCCCTTTAGACAGGAAGGTTTTACTCAGCATCTAACAGAGGCATTTAGCTTTCATCTGATACTGATTTACATCTTGCTTCAATATGTTTCAATTAAATATGGCAAGCTGAAGTATTCTTTCTAATACTGAAATCAGGTTTTCCTTACAAAAGGATCCCGGATTGTCAGATAACAGAAGACAAGCCTGTTCACTGAAATGAATAGTAACTTAAAAATTGGAGATAACTAGTCCCTAAAATCAAATAGCATCTTCTAAAGGGAAAGATAGAAAAATGACTGCTACATCCTCATCCTGAAACTTACAGTCTCCAGATCAGCGTCCTGATATTAATTGATCCTTATGTTTTCTTTTTGAGATCATATATTTAACTAGGAGGTAGGAAGGGCTCTACAAAGCCTGCTGATGGATTGTAGTCCAAGGAGCACTGTGTCTTCCTGAGAAAGCATGAGCCTTCCCATGACTTCAGGAAATGATGGATCTCTGTAATGAAACAACATGCTCACCTTTCATACACGATCTAGAGAACACAGGGAAAGCCATATGGCATGTCCTAAAATTAGATATCACTTAACATAGTACCTAATTGCAGGGCCACAGAGCCTACATCTGTTGGAACTGGGTGTAGCATGAAATGTCAAATGCAGATTTAGATCCAAGTAGAACAGCAAAAGGGAAATTAAATGTTTTTGACATTCTTTTAATTGAGGAAGAAAGATCATCCTGATAAATTTGTTGAGATTCTGATGGGGAAGAGCAAAAGGTTTGGAGAAACCTGAATCTTTTCCCATCAGACAAGTGGAATAAAAAGTATTTGGAACTTCTCTGCTACCTACTCCCTGATTTTAGTCTCCCCCAGAGATGCAGAAATGTGTACCCATAGCTGGTAGTTATCATTATAGTAGAAGCTGTTAGTTCGAGAAAGTCCGAATGAATCTTCAAACACCTTCTTGGTTACGGAATTTCCCATTTTGGGTAGTTTCTCAAAGCATTTGGGAAGCCAACTCTGATAAATGAAATGTGTCTGACATGATGTATGACCTTCCATATATTGCATGTCATATAAGTAAAAATCAAATGTAAGCATCTGCCCAGGACTGTTTTCCATGGAAATTCCAAGATTGTCTTCAGAGTGGGGTTTGGATAACCTGTGTGATTAGGATTTGGATGCTATTTTGAACAAGGAGGAAAGATACATTAATACATTATTGAGCAACACACCTTCTCAAGCTGTAGGAAGAAATGGGGCAATATGGCATAAAACTAAAACTCTGTGACTGAAAAGAGAAACATTCATAATTGCCATTTGTAATGTTGCCATTCCATGCTGGATATAGCTGGAGCAGCTGAAAAGAACATTGATCTTACAACTGGAATCTGTGACCTCTTCAGCCACTTCAAGTAAATGGGAGAAAGACTGGGTCTGCAGCTGCTGGTCCAATGTAGTATTTTTAATTTGAACTACTGCTGTTTTCTGTTTTCTAATACATGGGGATTTGAACAGCAGCCTCAGCTGTGGTGGGAGTAATCTCTTGCAGAGAGATGGGGTAGCCAGATGCGGTTATAACCAAGGGATCATGAATCTAGGCCAAGCCCACGACTTTGTGACCTTCCTAATCTTTAAAAATAGCTTTTTCTGCATGTGTGTGTGTATACAAACAGATAGAATGTTGTAGCAGGTATACACCATAAATGTTATTTAGAATTGTTTTGCATATTTTTTAATATTCTGAAAGGTAAGAAAAGCTAATGAAGAAAGGCACTCTGAGCTCTTGTGTATTAGGACACGAGAGACAGCACTGAGTAGCAAGCAAGTAAAAGAACAAATAGGTGAATTTACATAAAATATTTTCATTCAGTTTAGCCATGGATTTTGCTCTGGTATATTTGGTGATTCGTGGCTGGCTGGATACTGTGTCTGTATTTTCCTTTATGTAGGAAGAACAGCCTGTTTGCTGAGTTTGGCATTTCACACTAGGTAGTCACAGTCATAGACAGGTCTGTCTGTTTGCTTTTTATTTCTTCGATCTTGCCGAAGTCAACAGAAAGGGTTATCCATCATTATTCCACAGGAAAAACAGGATGGGAAAACAGCACCAAAAAGTTTGCTTAGGTTTCATACCAGTATGCATCAGGAGTTGCATTAAGTAGAATGGAGACCCAAGAAATGCATGTGTCCTTAAAATGCAGTTACAGAGGCTGTAAAACTAATGTAGTGCATTACTGTCCAATAGAAAATGTGACTCTCATTTGACTCAGTTTAAGCCTAGCCTGTAGTTAAAATGTCTTGAAAAAGAGTCTGAAAAATAG
This sequence comes from Cephalopterus ornatus, assembly GCA_013396775.1. Classification (NCBI taxonomy): domain Eukaryota; kingdom Metazoa; phylum Chordata; class Aves; order Passeriformes; family Cotingidae; genus Cephalopterus; species Cephalopterus ornatus. Next base: position 357,972 of record VZRE01011422.1, read on the forward strand.
TTATGCATAAGGTACCTTTCAGAGGGGAAATTAACAGTAGTTGCAAACATCATTTTTCAGACCTTCTGGAATAAACATTTAAGCAAGCAACAATGTTAAGATAAAAACATTACAGAACCCATAAACACTATTTAGGAGCAGAGCAGTCTTTATGAAGCAACCAGCAACTAAAGATAAAGCAGTCCAAGGTGAAGCATGCAAGTTAGGTATAGTCCTGGATTTATGGTGAAGAATGCTATTGAAGTGAGGAGCTTTTCCATATTGCAAATTAATCTCACAACAAAAATTAGCAATGAATCCTATTAAGTTGTTGACATTATTTAGAATAAATGACATGGCACCAAAGTACAATTATTAATAACAATTAAGCAAATTTCTTCTGCCCTTCTCTGCAAGATGCTGCAATGATGAATGCAAATACAAGTACATCTGGCCGCAGGAACAAACTTTGAGCTTCAGAATTATACACCTCTGCAGAATAGGGCTTTCATAGTTATCCTCTCTGTGTTAAGACTGCCCAGATGTTTTATAAACATTTGTCTGGATTTCAAATATTTAAGAAAAAAAAAAGCATTGTTTTTCATGCCATAACAACTGATTTTTTTGCCTTTGGTGTTGTGCGATATATATTAAATTATGTGAAAATCCACAGAGCTGGTATGGCCTTGTCATGAAACAGTGCCTAAACATATTTGGCAAAAAAGACATCATTTGCAGGTGAGGTAACAAATTCTAGGACTTTTCACCCCACAAAACTGGGAGTAAAAATCAGAGCAGAAGAATGAAGTCATTTCCATAAACCCCAACCACTTCATGACAGGAAAACATACCTCACTGATTGGACTGCTCTCAGGAGTAAGAGATGGGTTGGAATTCATCTCACTTTACTTATGAGCCTGTGAGGCATCCAGGTTCCAATGACCAGATCCCCACTAACTGCAAAGGCAGTCTGGAGGGACTAGCGCAGAAGTAGAACCACATGAGGCAGGTAAGTCCCACATATGATCACCTACCACAGTTACTAAACATGAATTAGTCATTGCCTGCAAGAACTCAACTGCTTCACTGAATGTCTACCAACAGCTACTGAAATAGGTAATGAATCCTTAAAATAAAGTTACCTAAAATACATAAAAGTTTAATTGTATTAATCAAGATAGCTTTTTGCATTTGCAAAACAGTGGTCAATCAAGATCCCGCAAACATCTAAATTCAAACAAAGCTCTCATTTACTGTTTTCGGCTTCTACCGAATTCCAGTCACTCAAGATTTTTCAGTTAAATTCTCTGGGTATGTGAAGATCTGCTTCTGGTCCTCCCTAATCTGCCGAACTCTTCACTCTACCTGACCACCTGCAGGTCTTGGGGCTTGGCTTTTCTCTACCTTCAGCAACCAATTTGGACTATTCAGAACATGCCCTGTATGCATGAAATGCTGGGTGTAATCCATCTTTAATATGAAATCCCAGTAGTCACCAAGTTCCCCCAGGGTAATAAAAACCAAGGTTCGATTATATCCCTTCCTAATAAAAGTCTAAACCACCATCACTCAGCAATGATCCAAAGTCAATGAGGCCTTCCTAAAGACAATTCAGGTGGTCTTCATCTGTACTAATAATTTTTTTTTCCTATAAAATACTTAAAATAACACTGGAACTAAAGAAAGACTATAACCCAATGGCCAGAACATTTATTTAAGCGGTGTAGAGGGTATTTTAAAGTCCTTAAGATGACATAGGAGCTCTTGTTCTTCTTACAGTATTTAGTCAGCATCAGTAAGAGAACATGAAAGTTCTTCACAAAAGCTAAAGCGCAGGGATTTAAGGTACTGTCCACCATAGACATCTCTGCTCAAACCTCCCCAGTAAGAACACAGAACCCAATTAAGGGAATTTTCAAATCATTTAGTTCATAGAAACCCCTGGACCACCTGCTCTGATTGTAACAATTGTTCTAATGCAGACTTTTAATACTTGGGTAAAAAAAAGACATTTTCTATTTGATCCCACACAAAATCGTTTTAGGCTTTTGTTTCCACAAGGGAAAACAGAAAATTTTAATGTTTGGATTGATCCAAACTAGGCTGTCCTTTTTGATATTGCAACCAAAAATTCCTGATATGCACAGTCCTACAAGAGAATGATAATCCCTTTCCAATTCTGTATCAACACACAATTATTCTTGCACTGAACTGCTGTTCCCTGCTCCAATAAACTAAACTCTGATATAATGACACTAGAATTTTACACAGCTCTTTAGTTCCAACAAGTTTGGCCTATGCATCTGAGTTTCAAACATACTATTGTGCATTTAACACCATATGTTTCTAACTAGCAGACAGACCTTGCCAAATTGGAGAATCAGACCAACTATGCTGAGTGCACCAAAGCTTCTCTTCACATCCCAGAAAATAACCATTACAATATCTGTGTTTCTCCTTATGGCCTTGACTGATGTTTTGTTGAGGTCTCTTAAGCAAAAGGAGATTCTTAATTGTATTTATTTGTTTGTTTTGATAGTTTTCTATACTCTTTTTTTTCTTGTTTTCTTTATGTTAATTCTGTATATTTAGAAGACAAGCTCCAACAAAACAGCTTTCCTTTTATGTATTAACAAACATTCCCCAGAGAAGCATTATGTACTTCACAGTGAGAAAAAAACAAGACAAATGAGAGATAACAAATGAATAAAGCCTAACATTAGAATGTTGCTTAGATTAACCATATCAAAGTTTAAAAACTAAAACCCTCAAATATAAATGAGAAGAATATACAATGACATAATTAAGAAATCAATTTTAAGTTGGGATTTAAAGAGCTGAGTGAGCCAGCTGTACAGGTATCATAACAAAGGGAATAACCCCAAATGAGAGCCAAATGAGCAATTGCACAAAACTGTGAGACAGCAAACAGCAAGAGGGCTGGTGAGCAGAACCAAATCAGAAATACAGTGGAAGTTACAGAGAGAAAAAAACACGAACCCTATGGGAAAGTATTCACAATCCATTAGTGTTTAATTAGATAATATAAAGGATAAGAACACTTACGCGCAGTCTTCATAAACAAAGATAAATGGAAAACGTGCTACTAATAAAGCGGGGTAATCTAACTGCACTACAAGGGTAATTTGATCAGTCACAAATTCAGATGAAATTCAAGACAAAAAATAGTATTTTGATACAGCATTTTGCTACTGCATCCAGTGGCAGGAAATAAAGTATTACAGTAGACATTCTCAGCTGAAGTTTCAGGTATTTTAAAAACAAACAAACAAAAAATCACAGCTGTTCACTATCCAATGCTTATACCCAAATTTGCATTCCAGTTCCATTGAATATGCAAGATTAGTCTTTCCGATGAAGAATGTGAAATGACCTTTTCAAGTTTTTTCCTTTTCTCAAATAATTTTTTGCGTGTGTGAAGGCTCTGAAACAGAGATCACACTGAAAGTTAAAATTAGCATAAGAATGGAATGTTATGTTTTAGCACGTTTATTTTATACAGCACACCAACTCGACACAGGTAGCAGCACAGGTTAATTGCTTTCAAGAGAAAAGCAGTATGCAACAAGTAGGGCAAAAAGAGAGCAAGAGAAACAAAATGGATTTGAAGGCCTTTGTGACCTTCACAAACACTTTTTCTTAACAAGGAAGATGTTAGAAAAGTCAATTGCATATATGCAAGTCATTGTAGCTATCTATAGCTATGTACATATTGATGCCTTATGGCAGTTTACATCCTTACGCTTACATCTTTCAAGCAGGTACAGTCTTCTCAAGTTGTGCAAGACATGACAATTTATTAGACATCATAGCCTCAAGCTTTAAATTAACAAATAAATTCATGGTAAAGTACAGAAACAGGAACTAAGATTATAAGATGAGGAAAGTGAAAAAAGGTAATTTCTCTTGATAAATATTTACAAACTGTGCTCTAAGTGAATGTGCAAATTTCAAGCAGCTTTACCATTTTTTGAGACTGCACAACATCCCAGGGTACACCTCCAAAATTGATTACAGTCATTTGGAAGCATAAATAGAAACTGGAAAACCATCTGAAAGGGCACTAAACCTATATATTGATATCTCTAAAATCAACATTTTATTCCATATTAGTTCCTCAGCTAGCTGCTGTCAAGCTGCATATTTCTGCATCATTGTTCTCCTGGTAAATCTTCTAACTACCATTTCCAGGAGTAAAAGCATATTTAAAAAAAAACTGAAAGAAAAAATCATCAATTGAAAAATAAATTTTAGGAAGTGACATTCCAAGCAATACATAGAATAGAAAACAAAGTTTCACTAATAGAAATCAGGAAAAAAAAAAAAAGAAAAAAAGAATCTCCACAAACCAGAAATGAAACAAAAACAATATACTGAGTCATCTTCCACTGTAACTCTAAATTCATTAAACTAAATGAACACCATTAAATCTACAATACTCAAGATAGGATGTGAAACTGCATTTCATGAACATGAATGAGGAGCAGGCATACAAACAGAGGACTGATTGCTTTTATTTAATGATACATACTTAAGAGATCATAAATCATAACAACGTACATGAGCATTTTTAAAATAGGAAAAGCTGTCTATAAGAATCATTAGCTAGTTTTTGAACATCCTTACAACAGTGTGACTATGGAAGTATTTTAATTCCTGTCTTCATACAATGGAAATAAATTTCAAAAAGCTATGCAATCTCATGTTTCAGCTACAGTATGTCTATTTAGGTTGTCTAAATTCCCATACAAATTACGTTACTAGAAAACATCTAATTATTATGGATGACCACTGTCTCAGAACTTCTCCTTTAAAGAGACATCTTCTCAAGATTGCCACATCTAGGAGGATGCAGAAATATACTGCTTTGTTGAGATTTTCCAAACAATATATTAATTAATGTCTGCATTTTTGACTGAAAAGTCAGATTGAAAGCTGCGCACCATAAAGAAAAATAGGATTTTCCATTCTTGCAGCACAAACCAGTTTAAACTACATATACAATATGCTCATACACTGCAGAACATGACAAAAATAGCGGGAATTTTAACTAGTGTGTTTGCATCCAGGATTAGAAGAAAGTATTAGGTCAAAATTGTTTGTCAGTGGCTGCATCTTTAATATAGCACAGTAAATAATGAGAACTTCGTATACTAAGATGTGAAGCACCCAGTTGCTTGGATTAAACATATCAAAGTTTAAAAACCAAAACCCCAAAACCCAACCCATCCACACATCTATTTACAAGTTGTGAATGAGACACCTTTCACAATGAACAGTAATTGGGGTCATCAATAACTTGATGCAAAACACTATCCTCCGGTTTTTTTGGTTTCTAGACCTCCTTGCTATGCAAGATAACATATACAAAGATTGCTTTGGTTTTCTCTTCTCATTTATCAAAACTATAGCAGTGTAGAGCTCCAAATGCTCCTGCCAGTTTCAGTTCTGCTCTTTACAAACTAATGGCCAGCAGGAGTTGTCACCAGTTTCTCCCAGCTGCTTGGAAATCTCAAGAGACTGGAGCTCGAACAGACACTATGGCACAACCAACACCAGGAGACTGTTTCTCTCCTCATTCCGTTAGGAAATTGCTCAAAATGAAGAGACAAGAATTCTTATCCAGAGGTGAAAAGCGACAAAATTCAAAGCAAACAAGTTCTTCAATGTTGCTTAAAGAGGGCCTGGAATTTTGCGTGAGCATGCAGAGGAATACTGTTACAAATCTACAAATATATTTGTAAATAATTTTTTATTTGCAACTACCTTCTGCAACCATGACGAATTTTAAGGAATCAAAAACTTAGCATGAAAACCTGAACATGACATTTTGCTTAAATTCATTCACTGAATGATAAAAAGCATCCAAGAATTTCAAAGCACCTTAAGCCCACATTTGCAAACAGTTTCATAGTGAGAGGTATCTTCTGCACAAAAGCTTGACAAGTAAAGCAGCTGAAGTACAAACAAAATTCTGCCTTAAACTTTGCAATCCACTCACTCAAAATTTTGCTGACAAGTTTCACTTTTATCTTGCAGTTGGTTTCATGTTGCAGTTCTGAGCTATCCTTGTATTTGGTGTTCCTTTTAAATGACTTCTACTAGTCCATCGAACACGTGGTATTGTTTGATTTGTTAACCTTCTTTAATGACTCTCAGGTAGATCCTTATTAAAATGTTGAGGTCAGCAGCCAACCAACACTGAGTAAAGATACATATGTAAAAACAATACACCTAAATTTATGAGGTTTTTTTTTAGAGATACCAGACAAACAATTTTTACCTGCAAAAGTGTTTTCGTGTGAGTAACCAAATGTACTCTTGTACACTTTTACTGGTACAATTAATTTGGAAAATATCCCTTTGGACCTTTACCAAATTCTGACTCCATTTTAGCCCAATACTTCTTGTCTAACCACTTCTGGTTGTACTGGCTTTCAGCGGGATGCAAGGTATGCCCACAAACTGGCAGTGTTCAATAGTTCCTTTCCTACAGACATGCTATCCCGCTTCCATGAAATGAGGTGATATGTTACAGAATGTGAACATACTGCATGTGGAAATGATGTAGAATAGCTAAAGACCTCAACTTCTGCAGTGTGTCAGTTTCTTACTGAAAGTATCCCATTAACAGAAACACTTTCACTGAAATTTCATCTGTTTAGATAAAAGAATTCCCCAGAAGCAGAGAATTACAATTTCTACAGAATCATCCTAGGATAAGGAGGAAAAAAAAAAAAAAAGAGAGAAATAAAGAAGCCTAGAAACAAACTTAGTAAATTATTTTATTGCCTGAAGCGAAAAGGAAGAGTAAATAAATAGCACCAGTGTTTGGCAGTAATGCTTTAATTTTTAATACATTAAATAAGTTTATTAAGCCCAAAGGATGCCTTCCGTTAATTATTCGTGAAAAAATTGCTCCTTTCCCTTTCCTTTGATTATTTTTTTTTAGGGGCATAGAATTTTATACCTCTTCTCCTCTTCGCGAAAGCGGGAAGTATGACTCAGGAGAGCGCAGGAACGGCAGGTTCAGCGGGAACAGCGTCACTCTCGTCCAGCTGTTTGTCTCTTCCCCTGGAGCTGTAAGGCAGGACGCCCGTCACGGCCGGCCCAGCCCCGCCAGGTGACGGGCACGGCCCCGCCCGGCCCCGGCCCCGGCCCGGCC
>VZRE01011422.1:373547-395904 GCA_013396775.1 Cephalopterus ornatus
AAAAAAAAAAAAAAGGAGAAGTTCTAGGCTGTGCTGAGATGACATTCCATCCTGTTCAGTTAGCATCTGTGAGTATGAGTAGCAGTCCTTCTTCAGTGAAAGGACATGTAAAATTACTTATTTAACAGTTGTTTCTTTTCCTTCTGATACTTAACTAACTGTGTAGTATTCTGTATTTCTAAGTATATTTGTTTTATTTCATGCAGATATCCTTCTCTCTGCAACCTTCTCTGTTCTTTAGCTTCTCACAGGTCAAGCATTAGATCAGGAACACTGGAGGAGCTGGCAAGAGCATTGGAGGTAAATGGATTATAAACCTGGCCTTTCACCATGATCCTGAGAGTAACTTTCACGGACAACACTTGAAGTAAAGGGGTTTAGAGAGTCTGTGGTAGACTATTTTTACCTATGAACTAGTGTGCCTGTCCTTGTTAGGATCAAATGCTAGTTGAGACAGTGATGCTGGGAATACCTTCAGTTATTGTAATATGTAATGTTTTCGTTATTTCAGCAAACATCCCTTTTCAAATTCTCTTTGATGGACAGCTGACAGACACTGAGGGCAATTTTTTGTTCCATTTTGTAGACATCTGTCCACAGCATGTATATGGGAGAAAGCAAAATGAAATTACGAAACACAACAAATGTGGGATGATTTAAAAAAGGCCTGGGGAAATCTATTCCATCTGAAAAAGGGCAAACCAAGGAACAGAAAAATCAGACCTTAATTACAGGGATTAAGTTGCTTTTTGCTAAACTGGCAAATTTGATCTAAAGAAGCAGTTTGGGTTGTTGTTTGTTTTCTTAACACCTTCCCCCTTCCCCGATCTAACATAATTTTTCTGAATGTCCAAAAGCATAAGGGAGATGAGTTGTCCCTTTGCTGAAATACACTTGTCTTTAAACGGTCTTTTGCAATGTCTTCAGGAATTTCTGCCTTGTGTAGCTTTCAGATATGCATCAGATTTTCCTGCTTCATGCCTTCTAGTCCATTTTATTATTTCTCCGAAGTTCCTGTAAACTATCTACTGTAAGTCATGTGAAGTCCTGAACTGGACTGTTTAGTCTTCCATCCTGTTTTTGTCTTTCCATAGCCTTTTCTTTTCTTCCTAGTATTCCCAGTAAAGCTATCTGATAAATTGAAGCAAAATAGAAGTAGTCACATACTACTGGATTCATTCTTGTGTTATTGTTCACAGGAAGGACCTAGGTACAGTTGGCCCCGCAAAGAGCATGAGGTGGTGAATAAGGACTTTGAAGCAGATTTGGAGCTGTAATGACTGGCTTCCTTCCCTGCTGCTGTCCCTTCCCCTTCCTTGCAAAGCATTTTCATTTGAAAAACTAAGGTGTGGTCATCGGGCATATCTGTTCTCAACTTCCAGTAATTTTTTGCTCACTGCTGAGCTACACCATAATTACATATGCAAATGTAGGGGGTTTTTTTCTGCTTACCTTGTACATGTGGGAGAAGAAGATAAGGTTGCAGAATACTTGGGGATGGTGCTGTTTTTGAGGAGGTGCTGCAGATGGCCACAGAAGGAGAGAAGTAACTTGTCCTGCCGGAGGAGACTCAGTGGGGGACTTCAGAACTTTCAGGTCTCAAAGGCAACAAAAAAGCAGTGTTCTTGCCAACTTAAAACTTTAGATAGTAGCAGGTTTTGGCAATTTGTTATAACAACCTATTTTGATACATTCTAGCTACTGAAAACGTATTTGCAATTGCAATAGATATTTGTGTTGTAGACATTTATATATTATATATATAGTTATATCCAGTAATTTAATCTATTAGGCTGTCTCGAATGCTCCCTGTAGTAACACAAGGTAAACTGTCGTTCATAACAGTGTTGTAAGGATACTAAAACCACCAAGACTAATTCTATGGAACTGACAGACTGTTCTCACAACTCCTGCTCTTCATGGTAAGGCTCACCTTGTACTTTTTCCATCTTTGAAGTGGGCAGACCTACTGTATTCCTGGAATTGGTTCTATATTGCAATCAAAATGCTGGGACCCTCTTTCTGGACAAAAGTGGAATAACTTAAAAATGAGAAGCAAAATTGAGTTGGTAGTTGTGGCATAAGAAAAGGGAAATAGTCCCAGTGACACATGACACATTATAATGTGCCATAGTTCTGTGTTTTTCACCACCTGATTGATCACACCTTCAGGGATCAGCCTGTGTAGCTGATGTGGTAGTTACATGATGGAGGCAGGCACCTTAAAGAGATGAGCTGGGTTTTTACCACAGCATGTGAGTGACTAAAACTAGTGGCAGACTTTGCTTCTGTGAGCTAAGCCAGTTCACGCAAGGGGAATTTTGTCTTTCTAGCTCTAAAGGTCACCAATAGACTTAATTGAATAAAAATCATGACACACGAGAGAGGTTTATAACCCCGACAAAAAATTTTTACTAGATACTTGATGAAAACTGTTGTGTGTAGATCTGACGCTTAAAAAATATTTTTGCCAGTACTGCCTGTGACAGTGCTAAGGTGCTTTCCTTCTGAAACAAAATAAGTAAGGCAGTTAAGAACTCCAGGAAATATGGGCGTCTTCTTTATTTTGGTATGAAGTTGCAAGCCTTCTCCATTTGTTTATGTCAAGCACTTGAGAAAAGTAATTAAAAAGCTCCTTGATGCAGTAAGGTATTCAAATAATTTCACTGCATTTTCTCTTTGTATATGTATGTGTCACAACACTTTGGCATATAGGAAAACTACAACTTTTCTAGTAGGTCTGAGTTATTTTCTGAGCAGGTAAGAAAGCAAGTGCTGAAATTGAAGACTTGCCAAATGTCTTGTTCTAATAGTTTACAGTTGCCTATATTTAGTCTTTTTTTCATCTTTCTAACTTCTGACAATATTTTTAAGCATTTTGAAGGTCTTGTAGAGCAAATTCTCAGAACAAAAGTATGTTTGACTTTTGAAGTTCCAAGTTGCTTGCTTACTGAGTAAAGTCTTCCAGGTTTGTGCCCTAGTGTACCTTAAATGGGCATCCTAATTAAGCTTTTTTCTCCTTCAAATATTTCCCCAACCTGTTTACCTTTAAAGATTTTGTGTCTTCCTTCAGCCACAGAAGTGTTAGGTAGGGCTGTCAATCAAATGTGTCTTGTTCATTCTTGGGTCTACTGTCAAAACACTTTGGAGCTGAAGAGGGTGTGCGCATGTGCAACTGCATGTGCTGTTTTCCTGCCTTTTCCTTTTGTCTGTCAAGCTTCTGGCTGCTAGCAGATTAGCCATCTGAATGTGGGCAGCAAAGAGTAATGGGCTGTACGAAATGCCTGGGGCTTTTTGCATACAATAAAATGACTCAATTATAAAGCAAAAAATGACAAGCCTGCAATGGAGGATATCTGTACGGGGGAGATGGAGAGAGTAGCCTTTGGTTTATGATCATGTTAATGGGTGTAAAATAAACTTTTTTTTCCCAACTGTCAAAAGTATTCCTACGTGCTTTACAGAGTAGTAAAGATTCTTCTATCAGGAAAATACTGCTGAGCTAAATGGGTGATGTACTACTTGCTATTCCTGATTGCTGCATATGTGTGGGGAAGGAAGGGAGTAACAGCATGATGGCTCAGTTTCATTTTCATCATGCAGGTGTGTGTGGTTTTTTTTCTTTCTTTTCAATTTTTTTATTTCAAGTGTTTTGCTTAGTTATAGGATTACATAATCTCCCCTGCAGGAGTGTTAGGTTTATTAAGTCTTTTGGAAGATGTGCTAATACAGATTTGAAGGAAATTGGGCCAGAAACATGGCTGACTGAAACAGAGGGAATCCAGGTGTTGGAGGAAGATATAAAATATAAAGCTGTAGAGAGTTGGATCAAACAAACGCACAAGTCTGTGTGCAGAAGCACAGTAGCAGGAGAAATAACTATGAATCCTATTAAGTTTTTTTGACAGCTGTTCCTACCCACTGTAAGAATCTGGTGTTTAAAAAATCCTCTCAATTGTCTACAGTTTGTGTCCATAAGCAGTAGTGGCTACTTGTGCACTTCCAACTTCCAGTTATAGCTTTCAAGAAGACTTCTTTGTTAGCTTGTTTTTGTGGCATTCAAGCTCTAAAAGGTGTTCTCCCCACTAAAAAAGAGAGGTACACTACCTTAATTTATGCTAAGTGGAAGATCTTCATCCTGGATTGCATCTGCTCAGGAAATGAAGGCAGCTTCAGATATATGTTAGCTTCCAAACTTAACTGGTAATTCAGCATAAAACCAGTTTGTTATATAGAGTATAAATGAATTGTTAAAACATGTAAAACTTGTCCTAAACTGCTTAATTGTAAAGAAAACTCTTAAATGACATTTGTCTGTCTCACTGTTGAAATCTGTTCAATATGTCACTGTGGATACGACCTAAGCGGACTCTGCAAAACTAAGCTTTAGCAGCAAAATGTACAAATTGAAACTTTTAATAAATAAAATGAGAATACTGTTTGAACAAGCTTTGTGTTGTTGTTATTTTTTTTTTTTTTTATTTTCATTCTGTTAGCTGCTGCCAGATCTCATCGCGACTGTTTTGGACATGTATGGTATTTGTTGTAAGGATCCCATCCCCTGAAGATCTCCTTTTAGCTGTACTTTACATACTAGCTTTTCCCCATGCTCTTGGGTTGATTTGCCTTAAGCAAAAACCCTACCTAAAAATTTGCGCTCCCTTCCTTTCCGCCAATAAAGTTTGCCAGCTCTGCATGCCCCCCAAGAAAAAGGAAACAACTGAGAACCATTTTGAGACTGATTATGTCACAGAGCTCCCTAGATACTGCTCCCTTATGGCGGTATTAATTCACTTTACGTGCATTTTATTGTGTAGTTCAGAATTGTTCTATGATCATATGAGCTTTTTATGGTGCTGAAGACTGTAGTTGCTTAGGAAGGAAGCTGATGATAAAACTAAAGCTTAGTTAACTATCTCCAACAGTGGGTAGTCTGTAGCTGGTGACATAAAATATGTTCCAGACTAGGTTATTAAAGATTTGTGGGGTTTTTCTCATCTCTTTCTTTGTCCTGTGTGATTGCTGTGGTTTACAGTAGGAAGCCCCTAGTTTCTGCAGTCATAGATGGAAAGGGAGGTGTATTCGCTGGTATGTCATGCAAAGACATCTGAGTAAAAAGAAGAACATGAACTGTGTTATGGGGGAAGGAGGTAGCTACATTATTTTATGAATCTTTCAATATCTATGACTTAATTGGCGCTACCGAAACCAATATGCTGCACATAAATGCAACTTTACTAAGGCGCATTAATGAATATGAATAAAAAAATCTAAAACTGTTCCCATCCTACCTGATTTTCATAATTGCACATCAGACAGAGACATTAACTGCCTTGGACTGACCCAGCCCTATATGGCTACAGTGATGTGCCAGAGCTGGTTTTCAGGACAGATCTGGAAAATTGCAAAATATACCAAAGACAAAGTGGTAAAACAGTTGAAAACTCCACTTACCCAAAAAGTACTGTGGGAAATACGGCTTTCGTTACCTTAAAAGTATTTAGATAATATAGAAAAAAATATTCTCTTGGCAGATAGTTTTACTTGCTGTTTTCCGTGTTGTATGGGCTGCAAGAATGACATAACTGGTTCAAACACCATGCATGAGGAAAGTCTGCCAATATGAAAAGATCTGTGCTAAAATTCCAAACATTCATAAAAAGTCTTGTGATGGGGTATATACCATTGTGGGTGGGAGAGAGGGGTGTGGAACTTGGTGTTCTTGTTTCCTGGAGTTGTATGATTGCTCTTCATCAGTGGCCAGTGATGTGACATGTCAGTCTGTCTGACTAAGCTTTAGACCATTTCCAAATGTCCCTTTTGGACAATTTCAATGCAACCAGGAATTTTTGAGAGCTTTAACTGGGCTCTGCTAGTATGGAAATAGGCATTTGGTTTACTAGTCTGATTAAAGTTCTCTATTGAAAAATACACTAGTAAAATATAGTCCTAGTAATAATAAACAGGGTTAGCTTTCAATTTTAACAGCCTTTGTGTTGATGCCTAAGATCTCTTTGTAATTTTTTATTGGCAAATACTAGTGCAGCAGACTTGGAATCCTGAGTTAAGGACATGATAATTAAGGCCACCAGCTGCAGAGCTGTGGAATGCCTGAGGTGGCATGGGGAATAAACCTGGAAATCCATATTTTCAGGCTTAAAAGGTATCCAGTTCAGAATATTTACTGCTAGATTTAACTCAAACTACAACATATTTTAAAACTTTCTGTGAACAGATTGTCTTTTGTTTGCTGATTGGAGTGAGGAGGAGGTGGCAAGAGCTTAGTGTCTCCTCTGTAAAGTATCCAATGTATGAATTTACAGAAGGCCTTGTATAAACAAAAGTGCAATGCCTGTCACAGAATGAGATGCCTGCAAGGTGCCTTCTTGTATTCTCCCCGCAATTTTCCTTTTGTGAATCCTGATGGCCAACCCTTTCATTAAGCTTTGACAAACACAGTGCTATGAAGATGAGGAAACTCATAGTTTTTACAGTGAATTGCTTTTGCTCCCTAGTTCAGCCCAGAACCATGCAGTTTACCTCAGTTTTATTTGTGTGCTGTTTTCCATAGGTAGAACAGATCTGTGTTTCTGCAGTAGACAAGTTAGGGTATGTGGGTTTTTTATTACTGAGATTGTTTGTTGCCAGCTTTCTATGTGTTGTAGGCCCTATGTGAATCTCTGTGACTCCAGTTTTGTGTAATTTCTTTTCTGAAAATGGTCTTTTAGATGCACTTCAGAGACAGATGTTAAAAAGCCTTATGTTTTTTTCTTATCCTGGAGTTGAGTAGTTCTTAAGACAAGTTAACCGTGTCAGTGCAATGTCTCTCTTGCTCCTGGTTGAAGTAGTGAACCCTGTTATGCTAGCTCATCTAACTGTCTAAGAACTTCAATATCTTAAGATATGCAGAGCTACAGTGTATTTTCACCTCCATTCTTCCTCCTCCTCTCCTCTTCCAAGCGAGACTGTTTTAGAGAATGGAAAAAAATGCTACTAAAAAAGCCAAATCGATGGTTTTGAGCTTAAAGAAGGCTTATGATTATCTCTGCTGTAATAGTAGGTGGTTGAGGTTTCTTGGAGCAAATCATGTAAAACCTGTGTGACTATTGCAAAATACTTCAGTGGACCAGTGTCACTGCATGATACAGTTGGGAACTCTTTAATTTACGTAACTTGCAAAGACTGAAATGTAATCCTCAGCTCATCAGCCTGTAGTGTATGAGAACAAGGAGTGTCAAGTTCTGTTTTGGAGGAAGCATATGTTCAAAATCTTTCAGGTTCATTCACGTGTGCTTGGCCTTAGATTTCCTTTTGATTTGTAAGAGTGTTCTGGAAAACCACACAACCAAAAGCATGTTGATATTACTGCCTTGGGTGTTATTGATGATACCTCATCAATACCTCTGGTTATATTTTTTTTAAACTTTGCTAATTGAATCTTATTTCTCTGTACCTTGCAGATTCCCAAACTATCTGGTAGCCATCACAGCGACCTACAAAACTCAGAATATTCTAAAACTAGTAAACAAATGCACCAACATGACAAATCTGTTTGCTTACGCAGCATGATAGAATAGGAGGGATTTCTGGACCATCCTGAACACAACCTGCCAGGCATTAGGGAAGCAGTGTGCTTTGTTCTCAGAGGAGGACAGAAGGGATTTGGAGAGAAGTGAGGCCTGCATTGCCTTGTGATGTTTGTGTTGTCATCCTTATAGTGTCACAGAGGAAGAACAAGGGTTTTTTAGTCATCCCTCCTGTCTCAAACCCTTTAGAAGTGTATCCCTATTTTTGTTTTTTTTTCTCCATTTCTGCAAGCGTGACACTCATGGAAAGCCTGTTACATGTGGGTTTCCATTTAGGTGTGAGGACTCTGGAACAAAATATTCAATCTTTGAGGTTATGTCAATCTTCTACTTAAACTGGATTCTTAGTTGTTAATGGGCAGGAGTGCAAATGAATAAGTCATTCCGAGCATCCGGAGGTTTGAAAGGGCATATTTCCTTAGCCAAAAAGAACAAACATATTTTGTGCTTCCTTGAGAGTATTTTTTTCCCATTTGTCAAAAGGATAAAGACTGTCTTCTGCCCAAAGGTTATTTAAATTGATGCCCTAGTGGATGAGATGAGAGCATGTAACACAACTAATTCCTGTCATTTAATGGCGCGCGCCCCACTAAACACGACTGTCTTGTTTCTTCCTGGAGACATACTTGGTGGGGGGATCCTATGTCTGCTGTTACCAAAATGTATGCCTTTGGTGAAAACCATAAGGAATAGAGGTTCTTTTTTGGCAGATGCACTCACAATGCTTCAGCGTAAGAGCTAGGGATGGTAGAAGTAGGAGATGTTAGTGCCCTACTTGTCAGCTTTGGGGAAGTCTGGGTTGCTGACAAAGTGACAGAAACATGTGTGATTGCCAGCTATGGCAAACCAGCATCCTTGTGTGAAACCACCTCCTGTAATAAAGTGAGGGTTGAGATCTTTGAGGATTTTCTCTAGTAAAGATGTCTACTGATGCTAAAATGCTGTAGTTTATGTAATACATAAAGGCATATAGTTGTTCCTAGCAAAACATTGCCTCGGAAATGCCCCTTTTTAGAAACTAGACCTCTTCATCAGCAGTAAAACCAAATAACAACTTGCTTGCTGAACTGTGACCTGTATTGGAGTGACAGTCTTGCAGCTTGCTGAATCAACAGCTGGGCTTACCACTGTGCTGCCCGTAGCTGAGAGCGAGCTTCACAAAGGCTTTGGAAGAATACATTTGTTTTCCTGCACTGTTGTTATTTCTCAGCAGGTTTTCAGTTGCTGCTTCCCCACTTTTCGTAGCCCTGAAGCTGCCCGGCTTGCTACTGTTTATACGTAGTTTCTAATGCACCTTCTTTAAACATCCTTAATGGCAGCTGGAAGACTCGAATAATATTTGATAAACTGAGAAAATCAATGACAAGTTATTTGATAAAGCTTTTTGAGCTCTTTGGTTTAGCTAAGTGATTTAAATGTGATGTTTTTCTGCTTGAATCAACTGATTAACCTTTAGTTAGGTAGAAAAAAATGTGGGTTTGCGTTTTTATTTAAAGAGAGAAGGTGTATAAATGCTTTGTTCCGATCTTTTTTCTAATAATAATTCAATATTCTGCAGATGAGTTATGTGAATTGACATGAAGAATCTGGCTAAAAAGGAAAATTATCCATCTTGTCTAGATGAGACAGTACCAGTTGCGAGGATCAAATGTTTGTGCAAAAATTATATTATCACTGAGCTAAATTTTGCTAAACATGCTGTGACATATATTTGGCTGGCATAAATTCTGTGTTGGTGTTTGTGGCAATGGGGGTTTAAACTAGTTTACTTCAAATCCTGGCAAGCAGCAGCTGAAACACTGCTGAATGACCTTTGACATAGGGACCCATGAATGCCCCAAGTATGATTTCACTTTCACCACGTTCTTTGTGAGTCTGAATGCTTGTCAAATCAGATGTGTGTTTA
The DNA here is from genome assembly GCA_013396775.1 of Cephalopterus ornatus. Classification (NCBI taxonomy): domain Eukaryota; kingdom Metazoa; phylum Chordata; class Aves; order Passeriformes; family Cotingidae; genus Cephalopterus; species Cephalopterus ornatus. The sequence goes on from VZRE01011422.1 coordinate 383,040, forward strand.
GACCTTTTCACTGGATGTGCTTGGAGGGAAAGAACAAAGCCTGGGGTCAACTTGGCATAATCCCTGCGTTTATCTTTATTCTATTATAGCAGCTTGTGGGGGATGGAGTAACTATTCTCTGTGAGGTGAAAGTGCAAGTAGAGTGTAGGTAGGCTATCTGTCTTTTCTTCCAGACTTTCCCAACAGCCTAACTGGTCTCCCATGATTTACTTGCATTAATGTGCGGCTGACTAGGCAGATTGCTGTTTGATCTATGTGATTTGCTAGTTTTTCTACCCATCACTGTTTTGTAGCTGCTGTGCTTATCTACTGGTGTAAACAAACACATATAGCTTGTCTTGGGTATCACATGCAGAAATGGGTCTGTGGGACACAGCGCTTTGTTCTCCCCAGTGGAGATGGGGGGCTGGGGGTGGGGGAATGACATGGGTTTTTACACTACGACTACCTTTGCTTCAGTGCAAATCATCTTTTTATTTTAAGAGATAAGCAGCTTCATAGAGTTCATATGTATACTTTGCTTTTGCAGGCTATTAGTCACAAAAGTAAGGAGTGACTAAGTCTGTTATTACCCATTCAAATTGGGAAAGCCTTTGTCTCTAAGGGAAGAACCGTAGAGTTCTACTAAATGATTGTTATAGACTTTTTGCAGTATTTTTAGATTTTTACTCCTGTGGTAGATTCACTTCACAATACAGGATTGTTTCTGTGTGGAGCTGGAGTGGTCTGAATCTGTAAACGAGCTATTGTGCAGTAAAGTACAAGTGGGTGGAGGAACTATATGACAAAAGGCCTAGTTACCTTTACAGTTTGTTCGCTGTACCTCATATACTTTGTTTCAGAAGAAAAGCACTATTCAAAGACTTGAGGATAAGGAGGCAGTCTTTCACACGAGGCTTGTGGGAAATTTCTGTCCAACTTGTGGGGTTTCAGCCGTGTGCAGATTTGCCTGTGCCTTCTGAGGCTTTCTGTGGAACGACTTCATGTGTCTCTGAACCCCCAACACCTCATGGGGTGAGCACTTCTCAGTCTGATGCTTTGGCCAGTATTTTCCACCTTACATGCACACTTGTTTGGGGGGGGGGTGGTGTCTACTTTTTAATTACATTTTGAAAAATTTATTTTTAAATAAAGAGGGGGTTTTTTGGGTAAGGGCTTCCAAACCTGGAAATAACTCACCCTCATTAACTTCAGATATTAAAAGCACGTTAAGCAAGGAGAAATCTCCTTTTTTTTATAACTAAACCTCATAAAAGTCATTCTGAAAACATAAGTGTGCTTTTTTTTAATTTTAAAACTAAAGTTAAAAATTTTATGTCCTCTGTGTTAAATCTCCAGTTCCCTTCAGCTTCTTCCGTGTGTTTCATTGTTTACTTTCTCTTTTCATAGCTTAGAGGATAAGTACTTAAAAACCTGTTCATTCTGCTTGAAAACAGATACACTTCCCTCAGCACCCAATTTTCAGATTTAAAACACTTTCACACAAAGAATTGCTGATGAGCTGGATGTTTTGGGGGTTTGTTGTTTGTTTACTTTAAAGGGGAATTGAGTTATTTCAGTCCACCTGGAGAAGAGAACAAGTGCTCTGGGGAGAGCAGGGCTCTGCTTCTCTTGCCCAACCCAGGCGAGCAGGGCTGTCTGAAGACAAGCAGCTGCTCCACACTCTTGCTGGACATGAACACCCACAGCTGGGTCCTGCTTCCACAGAAGAAATGGAAGGAGTACTCAGCCCCACAGGTCACAGCCCTGCACACGAGCTGGAATGAACAGGCTCCAACCCAGCAGAGTAATTTAAAAATAAAGTAGTGGAGGCCAGGACCTATGCCTGTGTTAGCTGTCTGGGCTATGGAGGCACCAGCCACTGGCAGGAGGGCAGAAGAGGTATTTAGGGTTAGGAAGAGGTCTGATGAGGTTTGAGTAATGGCTTTCATTCCTTGTTAGCTGCATCCTTTCACAGTTTGTGTGTATTGGAGTGGGATGTTTTCAGCCTCCAGTCTGCTTGGTGATAGTCTAACTTCTCTAGGAGAGTAATTCTGGGGAACCTACTTCATCATCATCCTTTACTGCTCAAAGGAATAGGTTTAGTGCCTTTGTTTGACTCCATCAACATATTTTTGCTCAGAATCTGAGACTGAGCAGCATGGTGTGCTTTTTTGTGTGGTTCCTGCCCTGATGGTTTACCCTCCCCCTTCCCATCGCAGCTGCACTTTATATACCTGTCACTACCCTGCATACAGGAGCCTACAAATCTGCATGTAGTGTCTTTGTTGCATGCTTAGTTCAGCTGTATAACTTTAATGCCAGCAAGAACTTGAATCTTAAAACTCCCTTGAGTAAGGCTGTAAATTACGAAGTTATGTCTAGAATATCCACCTACAAATATATGCAGCAATGTTCACTGTTTCACAGTATAGCAAAACTCTGAACAATTCCACCATAGTTGAGTGAAACTGATACCTGTTTTCCAGAGCTGTTTATGAGCTCTCATCTACTTATCTTGGGTACTTGCAAATAATACCAGAAAATCCTTTGCTTGTGTTAATCAGAATGAAAAGGCAACAGTCGAATGTTCACTTTTGCAGTTTCAGGTTTTTTAATTGGTAAATCAAACTTTCCATTCTTAAAATGCTACTTACACTATTATGTAATGGCATTTTATTTTTTTCTGCCTCCCTCCTCTTCTGTCAGGCTATGAAACTACATGGTCTGTAAGAGTTTCTCTTTATGTTCTCTGTTTCAAGACTGTTTCAAACTTGAAATGGTAAGGGAGGTTTTCTAGTAACTGGTGCTCCCATGGCTTCTTTTTTGTCTGCCAAACCTGTGTTCTCTTGTTTTTTGTGGAGTGAGGGTGGGATTTGGAGAAGCATCTCTATCAGCTGGGAAGTGAAAAGGCTGAACTGGAGACGAAATGATGGAGGAAACAAACCTGCTGGTTTGTACCTAGTTGTGAAATAGTACATCCCTAGCTACTCTTAGGGTCTTCCAAGAAGGTCAGCATAACTGTTCTCCTTCTGCCAGCTTGAGGTGGAAAGACATGCAATAGAGAGGTGAAGCAAAGGAACAAATTAGTGGCAGGGCAAGAAACAGCCAGTCAAACCTGCTATTAAGCAGCATTTCTTTTAAATTGTATGAATATTAAGGAGGTAACAGCTCTCTTTCTTTAAAACTTATACAATGCTGAAAATCCATCATGGAAGCAGCAAAACAATCTAGCTATGTGCTGCTGATCTAATTTCGCAGTTGATCTCAAATGCAGTCTAGTTCAAAGAGGCACCTATGTACTTCAGTCATACCAACAGCTGACAACTCAGCAATGTAAACTTGTTGGATTTTAAGTTTCTCTTACTGTCCCAAGCAAGTGCCTGGGGGATTAAATGAACTCTAATATGCCTTAAAGGCCGTCTAATTTGAAATAGTTCAGACCATAAAGGCACAGACAGAAGCATTCAGAGCTACAGTTCCTGGCGGAATAGCTGACCAGAAGCCTGCCATGTGGGGGTCCTTCAGCTCATCTGCCCCTGCAACTTGCCATGCTGCAGAATCTTCTTGCTAATTTGGAAAGCCTGCCTTCCAAGGCCTGCAGCCCACTGGCATGAAGCATTCCTTCAAACTGGACTGAAATCCGTGTTTTCAGTAAGCTACATGCTCTAGTTCTGAGCTCTTAAACAACGTTGTTGAGCATGTGAACGGGCTCATGTCAAAATTGAAATAAGTGGGTTTGTCCCCAGTTTTCCCTCTCCCTGGGAACATTGGAATCGAGCCCTGTAGCATGTTGGCTACCGACAGTCTCCAGGCTTTTGTGCTTAGTTTGAGCTTTAGTTAACTACTGTCATTTGGTTATGTTGCAGAATACTTAATTCCAAAAGTTACCTCACCTGCTCATTTAAAACTGACTCTAATCCTATTTAAGTAGCAACTACTGATGACTGAAACAAGCTGACAGCTCTGTGCTGCTAGTACTGTGGAATTGTTTTCTGGGGTTTTTATTTGTTGGCTGGTTTGGTTTATTTCTTGAAGCCAGTCCTGTCCCAGTTGCTAAGAGGGAATACAGGGCAATCAAAATAATTATGAATTTAGGTCCTTCGGCAAAATAACAGAGCTTGCTACTGCAGATTACTTGACAGAGTATTAGATGAAGTAAATAACATTCATCTAAGCAAAGGTTTAGGGAAAGTATTAGCTCTGGTGGTCATGTTGAAAAAGTGAAAGTGTGGAATGAACAGCTTTTGTGAGACTTCAAGATGACAGAATAATGCAGGATCATTTTCATGTTATTTATGGCAATATTTAGTTCAAATCTCTCTATAACTGCTGCTTGAATCTGTGCTTTTACATTCTGATTCTTTGCTGAAAATCATTCCTGGTCAAGGTGGCAGGCAACCCAAAGAATAAAGAACCGATAAATTGTACATAGAGGTGTCAGTCCCACTCTGCCCTGGAGAATCCTGGTCACTAAGAAAGCTGGGTGTGGATGAACACCTTGGTTGGCCAGTTGTTGGCATCTCAAGGGTTAAGAATGTAGCCTGTGCTTTCCTTCTTCTGTCCTTTCCTGTGGCTGTGTGTTACTGAGGGACTGAGAGAGAGAAGGATATTAGCCTGCATAATTGTCAAACAAGTGGTCCCAGTGTTATTCTATGGGCAACCAATTGATGCAATCTGTGGCTCTGTCAACAAGTGGATCTGTTATCTCACAATTGGGACAGATTAAGAACAAGTGGTCAATTTACAGCAATTCAGGGAAGTGGTGCTTTATTGTCTTATTGTAGTATCTGAGCATGCCCTAATTCAAATTCTGACTTCTGTGGTTTTAAGGTTTTTCTCTTTTGCTTTTGGTTAGAATACATTATTTGCTTTCACTGGACCTTCCTTTCTTTATTTAATTTTCTAGATTGTAAGTGCAGAGCTAGGTATGTACATATCGCAGCTGGGGAAAATGTGGCACAACTATAATGCTTACTTATTAAAAAGATAAATTCATGTCAGCCCTTCCTTGTTCACACAGTTCATGAATGAGGGATATTTTCCCTGAGCAGTTATGTGCTGGAAGTCATTCAGATGCGTTGCTATTTTTGAAGACAACTTTCGTAGGGCAGAATCTCTCCTCCTTATGTATATCTAGAAACTATTTGCTTTTCATGCAGACTGAAACTTGTATGGAACGTAATTCAGGAATTTAACTCTTGTTCTGTGAGCAGGCTTTCTTATTGACTTGTATTTTCTCACCAATCCTTTTTCACAGAAGGTTTTTTTAAAGGACTGTTCTCCCAGCAGTTGCTTTACAGCATGTGTATGTTTGGCCTATCAGCATGCCTATGTACTTTGGCTGTATAAATTGTAGGGTTGGCTCACAGACTTGAGCACCTAAATTTAGATGCCAGGGCGTGAGCTCATTGCCTGCACTCCCGTTATAGTCTGCAGAGACCCAGTCGGTGGACCTGAAGAGCTGTTCAGCTGACTGAATGCAGGTATCTGCTTTTAGGGTGAGCAGAATAGTTCTTCAGAAGTCATTTATTATAGTGGGAGCTTAAGCAGCTATTTGGCTTATAAATGCCTAAATCTAGGTTTTACAATCCGTGAGCTGTATCTCACTCTAATGATGTTTTTTTATCTCTAACAATTGAAAAACTGGCTTTTGGTACCTCACTATTAAAACTCCCTTGGTGAGTTCTCTCCTGTGTTACTCTCTTTTGAAAATAATAATAATGGTTGAAATTCCTGAGTGCTAAAAGCTACATCTTGAAGATGATACCTGTCTCAGAGCTTTCTCTAATGATCTGAAGTTTATCTTTCAGTTCTCTGAGGCTCATAGGCTGGTATCTTAGTTCAGCCAGGAAACAGACTTCTTGCCTCCCCCTGCCCCATGTACCCCCCCTTCAGAACATCGTGGTGTTGAGTTGTAGCTGGACTCATCTGACTCAAGTGAGGTTTCCTCTGTCTCATAATGGGAAACGAGTGAGCAATCAGTGTGCTATCTCGAACTGTTAGGAGGAAATTGCAATGAAATTGTACTGCTGTCTCTTGCTCAGTTGCATGTGCTATCAGAGTTGGTCACAACTAGCTTTTAACTTAAAATGTTAATTTCTGTTGATTACCTAACTAGTGCTTTTGTAGTGAAATGATGATAAGTGAAACTGTGAGCATTGGAGCAAGGAGGTTTGATAATGGGAAAAGCTGCTTTGAAGCTTTGAATTGTGAGAGCTGTAAGAAGAACTAATTTTTTTTTTTCAACAACAGTGAAATTTTCAGTGCAATGGCCTTGAGTTCAATGTGGTTAGAGTAATTGCTAGTTGTTTCAGATCAAGGAAGAGTCAATTGTGTAGCTGAGCAACTTAGACAGAAAAATGTCTTTTTTTACTCTGTTTTTCTTCCTGTTATATTAATAGTTGCTTTCTAAGGGTTTCTTCGTAGCCAGAGTGCATCTCTCTGGACATGCCTGGATTTTGCTATGTCCTCCCTTAACCACAAGATACAGTCTGTACTTAGTGAGTGAAGTGACTGTGGGGGGCAACACAGACAAGAACCTGAAGAATGGTGCTTGAACAAATGGAAGGTTTTAGTTAAATCGCCCACTTTGTGCGGAGTTCTAGCTCAAACTGCTCCATCTTGTAATGTTCATGCTGTACAGTGGTGTTCTACAGTTTTTTTACTTCATTCGTGGAAATGAACAGATTTATGTTAGAACAGGAGTATGTTTGCACAATGGCACTGAACTAGTGGACTGGACACAAATTAGGTATCCTATGGGAATTCAGCCTGTAACAGTCTTCTTTTAAAATCTCAGATTCTGAGGTTAAGTGATGGGATTGTTTGAACAGATTTTTCAGGAGGAGGTTAAGAAGGGACTGTAACACCCTTCTCTCAAACTTCATACTGATTTTTTTTCCTCAGTGTCTTGTTCTGCAGATACAAATTCATGCAGCCTGACAAGTATCGTTGCTTCCTTTTCTTCTCTCCATAAGTATATCAGAGCAATATCTGTCTGCTTTGAAACATCAGTATGTATCTGGTGTTTTTTTTGTGTCATGGCTTTTACTTGAAAATTGTCTGGTGATTAAAAATTACAGAGGAGATAAGTCTATATGCACAACTGTATTAGAAGTTTTACATTGATTTTTCCAAATTTCCATTGAAAAGAACTAATTTAATTTCAAGAACTAAGCAATGTATTAATCTATTTCTGTAGAAATCAAAACCTCTTGAAGCTATAAAAAAAAAATTTATTAAGTCACCACATTCCTTTAATAGTCTGAAAATGTGATATTTGACTGAAAATGATCTATGCAGTGTTCTCTTCTGATTCTTTTACATATAGTGTAAATTTTAGGAAGTCTTTAGGAAATGCCTTTAAAAAACAAAACAAACCCCTACATATTTTTTGTTGTTGCAAATTCCTTTTGAAGAATTCAGATCCACATGTTTGATAATTAAACTTACGAAATGTAATATGAAAGAAACTGGTGATCTGAAAATAATTTGTCCAATATGTAGCAGTAAGTGAGATTATCTACTCAGAAGGAATCTTCACTCATTAACTGTTCAAACTGACCTTCTGGGGATTTTGGTCTTGAATAGCTTCAGCAAGAGTGTAATCACAGAGAACAGTGGAAAGTTCTTCAAACTGTAGTTGCTCACTGCTGTTAATGTGTGCATACCTTAGAAATTGTGGTCCTGAAAGACCTTGAAGTTCGTGGTGGCCAGCTGAGTGTGAGCTTCCAGGACTCTGAAGTGACTCCTTGTTTGCAGGAAAATGCTAAGGAGGTGGTTCTGCAGTTGTATATGTCACTACTGCAGACCAGAGCTAGAATATCATGCCTGCTTCTTGTGCCAGCTCTTCAGAGTGGTTGCCAGCATAGCGTGATGTGCAGGAAAGATTCTGTCTATGTTTGTATTAAACACCAAACCAAACTGACAAGCAAATACAAAAAAAAACCAAAACAAAAAACGCAAACAAAACCACCACCACCACCAAACTAAACAAAAACACCCCATCAGAACAAAACACCAAACTTACATAAAAATTGTAGCAAAACTATTATTGCTGAGAATAAAGAAGCAGTTTACCTGGAGGAAGGGTAGGAAGTGTGGTGGTAAGTGTCACAGCTCAAAGGAAGATGTGAAAGCTGAAGTTGGGTAGTTCTAGCAGGCAAAGCAAGATGTGCATTATTTCTCAGTACTTACTTTTTAGCAGAGCTTCTGCTTCTACATGCTAGGTCTTAAAGACAGTTAAAACTGGGGAGTTTACCAAAAGTTGGCTTGTGATGTTCATAAATTAATTTTTTTAATGGGCTTAATAAGCCCAATTTTAAATAATAAGCCCTTTTTAAATAGTGGGTTCCAGATTAACCAGGAATCATGGACTTCTTGAGCTGGTGTGTGAAACTTCTCTGTTCTGTGCTACTCAGGATGTCAGACTAGATCATTATACTGGTATCTGTTTTTAAAACCAGGGCTGAGGGGGACACAAAACTTTGCACCTTTGTAAATGAATTGCAGTCTAAATACAAGATTTCAGTTTTGGGTTCTGAGAAATGTTTCCAAATACTGGTTGCTTAAGAAAAGTTAATTAAAACTTTAGATGCGGTTTAGTTAAGCCGATATGCATGCAATGCATCTCTAAGTTTGGAGAATATATGCCCCCCTTTTCATAAATATTCTTTTATGTGATAATTTGTCTTATGTCTTATACAATTTGTTTAAAATAATCGTGCCTGCATCCCTTTCCCATAGCAAAAGTATATTGCAGTGAAAGAGTTGGTGAGTGACATTGGTATCTGTGATGGCTTTCCACAGATAGTGGAGATGTTGGGAGTTATTATTTGCCCCGATGGGTAAATTGGGAAGTTAATTAAGAGCTGATTCTTACACCAGCTCCACTATTGTGTTGTCTAAACAGTTGCAGGAGGATGGATTCTTGGGGTTGTGTCAGGACAACTGCAAGTAAAACTTACACTCAGGTAGAACTGTAAATTATTTTTTACTTATCTGTTCAAATATCAGACCTCTGAGTTTTTGAATAATGCACCTGGCCATACTTTCTCTGGGGGCTGGATGATGCTTGATTCTTTCTTGGTCAGGTGTGCAGCAGACTGCCCATAGTGAGCTGCAGATGCTCTTGGTCTACACCTGGTATCCCAGATTTCTTTCAACTACATTGTTTTATTGGGAAGAAACACAGATAGTTCCACTCTACAATGTATTAGTTGCTGTTGGCTTCCAAAAACTCAGCAAGGAGTGAGTATACTGTTAACATGCTTCTGTTACAAGATTTATTTTATTGTTTTCTCAAGAGGTTTGAGCTTTTTTTTTTTAAAGACAGCTTTAAACAAGACATGCTGTTGAGTGGGGTGGAAGGGGAAAAGACGCATTACTAATACTGTCAATGATCTTTTCTGCTGTTTATTGAGTGGAATAAATGATAAAGGTGAGTGTTTTGATCCTTGCTCATGTGCTGATGCACCTTAAACCTCTGCCATTACCTAGAAAGGCTACAATTGCACTTTTTAGAGCGCTGAACATACCTAGTACTTTTGATTTCTCCTCCAGAAGGGAAGAAAAGTAGTTGTGGTGTTTCAAACAGATCAGAAAGGAAAAAGGATCTTTGCTGGTCATCAGCATCCCTGCAACTCTAATTGCTAGCTATTTTGCAAAGTGATGATGATGATGTGGTCATCTTTTTCCTATTCCTCTCTTGAATGCACTCTTCTGTAGGCAGCTAGTGCGGTTGGAAGCCAGTGTATAATGGTTGTAACCTGCAGTGCTGCCGATCCAACCTTCGCTTTTTCTCTGAGCTGGTTTTCTGCTGAATGCGTGTCGTCTTTGCTTATGTTCCCTGTGCTTCAGCACATCTAAGGTGCCTGGCCTTCTGGAAGCATAGCCCAATGTGACCATTTACTGCACAGCTGGCAAGTGGCACCAGTGTTGGCCAAGATCAGCTTTGAAAGGCTGCCAGCCCCAGGAGACTGCTTTCTGTGCTGTGCTGGAGTTGTCGGGGGGACTCTACTTGGTCACAGCTATACTGAATGAGATTGCACCCCCGTGGATCAACCAGCATCGGCTTTACTGGATATGAACAAGTAATATTTCATAACTCTACTTAATAGCATTCTCCTGTAAATTAAGCAACACAGGTTTTTTTGGGAGGAAGAGTTATCCAATGAAGAATATCCACATGCAGTGCAATTCTGTTCAGTGTAGAACTTTTTGCAGAAGTTAGTGAAGAGTTTACAATCTCATAATTGGGTGCACCTCCACAAATTACTTTGTTGCAAGCAACAGTGTTACAGTTACTATGGTTCAGGAAATCTGGTTCTTTCTTAAACTCTCGTAAAGAGCAGATTTACTCAAGGTCTAATCAGTGCGCACAAAGTTCATCACAGGCTTTCCACAACTGCATCTTGTTTAAGTTGGAAGCTCTCTAGGAAGTGTATGCTACTTTAATTTTCTTTTTACTTTTGGGACAGTGGTGTTCTCAGCTAAAAAAATGTGCTTTTAATAGTATAAACCAAAAATATCTTCAAATTCTGGATGTTGTAGGGATTTTAATGTATTTGTTCTGCTCCAAGCGTAGGGACGTACATGACAGGAAAACATTGCTTTTTGTGAATCGGTTAGACTTATTTCTTCTTTTGAAGGATATGATTATGCAGGTATATTCTTGTTGTAGTAGTAGTGTGTAACAGTAGTTGAACTGAATCAATGCCATCTGCTCCTGTTGGTATAACTACAGCACTGAGATGTTGATCATGTGCAGGGGAAAAAATCCATGATCTATGCTAGAAGAGCTCAACTCAAATTTAGGCTGTATCCATTTCATCCAAACATTCTATGGAGTCAACTTACTACTTCTTTGTGTCTTTTTTCTTTTCTCACAGTTTTTGCATTCTTGCTATGCTGTTTTACAATTTTCTGTTTATATTGCAAAGATAATGAAAAATGGATGCTTTTTGGATTTGGGGCCTAAGTGGACCTTACTGCTTCTGGACCAGTGTGTGAGGTTTTTTCCCCTTTCTTTCCTCTTCTACCTGCCCCCTCCCCCTACTCCCACGTAACTAGTGTAGGTTTAGCTCTAACAGTGCTCTGAACCTCATTTCTGGTGAAGTAGGAAAAAAGCTTCTGCTAGGCATGCAAGTATAGAAGAACTGTATAAATTTAGGATGGTGCACTGAACTTAAACTTATAATGTTTTTGGTAAGGTCAGTAATGACCTAGAACAGTCCTGTAACAATCATGTAGAATTGTATAGTATTTGTGTGTGAAGGGCTAAGAGCAGGGACATCTGTATTAAATAACTATTTTTTTAGTAATGGGAGTTTCTTTGAACTAGTTGAGTACCTTCTTGTTACTTTGAACAGGTAAATGTTCATGCACTTAGGAAAATGCATGGTTTCTTTTAATGTAAAAAGCAAACCTGTTGTTTACAACTTCAGCATTTTAATAGTTTCCTTGCTGCCAAGGAACAGCAGCAAGTTCCTGCTGCCCTGGCATCAAGATAAAAAATTAAATAATAACAGTCTTGGTAACTCATAGGCTCTCTTATCCTGTGAGTAGTGAATTAATTGCTATCAACATTATCACATCTGTCAGTGATTTTCTTTGGGGTATATCAACCGATTTTGTGAAGAAAGATCCCTGCTATGATGTCTACTGGAATCTGGACAGCTGGTCACTATTTTCCAGTGGCTATTCTGAACCAGCAAAGCAGCAGTTACATGACAAGGGACCTTTTCAAACCTGTATGGTCTGCACTTAGTTTAGCAGAGCTGTTTAGTCAAGTGAAGCAGCTACAAATGAGTCCCGACAGTTTTTTAGGTAGGTTCAAAGTGTTCCCTGAGGAGTAACTTCTGAAAAGGACCCATAAGGAATTTCTTTTAAATGCTTAGCGATAGTTTTGATACCTTGAACTGTACCAGATTTTCAATTTAGAAAGCAGGCAACTGTGAGGCAAGGTTTGGAAAGTTAAAGATTGTTAAGGGAGAAGAAGGAGACAAAAGCTTCATTTGGATGAGACTTTCTTATCCTAAAACTGTTAGTACTACCTGTGTAACCAGCATGAGAAGCTGGAACAAATGCAGTTTTTACCTCAAGCTTGCAATGTGTAGGAGCTTGGAAAACGTCCCATAAAGAGTATTTCTACAGCTTTGAGCTCCAAAAACAAACAAACAAACAAAACCTAAACGAGCAAAAAAAAAAAAAAGCCCAAATTTAAATGCGAAGCAAACTAATGCAAAGACGTCTGGCAGTTTGTTTTGCAGCTCATTTCAAGGTGAGATGTGTGGCATTTAGCTGGTGGTATGAAGCTGTTCAGACTCCAATTCAGTAATTCAGGGTTTCAGAATCTAGGTATTCACATTTAGAAATAAATATTACTGATATTAGTTTTGCTGTTTCTGATTCCAAGTTCCACCTGCTATTGTTATATTGATAAATAGCACAGCCAATAAAATGTCTAGATATTTTAGATATCTGGGTATAGATATGGCAAAGGCACTGTTTGCAGCTTCCACTGTTATCCATGGAGGTGAGATGTAAATGAAGAGCTCAATTTATGTTTTGAACATGAGAACACAACTTTGCTGCTGTAATTCCACTGAGCCAAACTTCAAAGTTGTTATGTTGTATAGTTAGCAGCTTTTGGGGGGTTGTAAAACAGCTTGCTAATAAATTCTGTTTAAAATGACCAGACTTCTTGAACTGTTGCAGTTCTTCCATGTTATTTAACTATATAAACATGTTGTGCTGCCTTCATCCCTTCCTTCTAGTCTACCCCTTGGGTGAGAAAGGCAAAATCAGTAATTGTCTTCTGTGATGCTGTGCCATCAATAGTCTCAGTAGACAGGTCTCCATCATCATCATGGCTAGGCTTCGC
>VZRE01011423.1:0-15977 GCA_013396775.1 Cephalopterus ornatus
GATCTCTGTCCGCATAACGATTGCCCACAGAAAAGGTTGTAGGGTGACCTAATTTCAGCCTTCTCCTACCTAAAAGGAGCCAACAAGGAAGATGGAGAGAGATTTTGTATAAGATCATAGAGGGATAGGAATGGATTCCATCTGAAAGAGAGTAGGTTTAGATTAGATGTTAGGGAGAAATTTTTCACTATGAGGGTGGTGAGGCACTGGCACAGGTTGCCCAGGGAAGCTGTGGATGTCCCATTCCTGGAAGTGTTCAAGGCCAGGAAGGCCAGGTTGGATGGGGCTTTGAGCCATCTGGTCTAGTGGAAGGTGTCCTTGCCCTTGGCAGGAATGTTGGAACTAGGTGATATTTACAGTCCCAACCATTTTATGATTCTATGATTATGATCTCAGTAATTTACATTGAGGTCCCCAGTGGTCAAAATGCAAGCATACTTCGGGCTGCTGGTATGAAGTGAGCCTTCTTCCTTTCCCAGCAGTTTGATGAAACTCCTAACAGCTATGGGTCCTAGCTTTGGAGGATGGAGGCTGAAAAGGAAGAATGTTACTTTTTCCTTCATTTCTGCTTATCTTGCTCCTATTTCCTGGCAGGTGCTATCTCCTACAAACAAGTGAAAAAGAGTAAAAATCCAAATTTGAAATTTGCTTCAAATACAATGATATATTTGTGCATGAAGTTCTAACACCTCTGAAAAAGAACCCACTGCTTTGTGATGGCTGTAGGATAGCTACAACGTTGTATGGTTTGGGGTTTTTTAAAGTGAGGAGTTGAATTTTTCTTTATATCAAGGAGCTCCTCACTGCATTACCTCAAAATAATTGGACACATGAAATAAAGAGCCTTTTAGATATCAGTGAAATGTAACAGCATAAAATGTCTTCTAAGTAGCATACTTTCCTAAGACCACATTCAAATTCAAAAAAAACCAACAACAAACAACTCAAAACATGGAGTATATTAGAAAGGCACCAAGAAGTCTCTTAGGCTTAGTGTTTTATTATATAGGTAGCAAGTAATCAGCTACAACAGTAGCTTTGAGTGCAATGCTGCCAGGTATTTTGTGTTCTCAAGCGCAAAACTCTGCTTTGATTTTGGCTGTTATTTTGTCTTAAAGAATATTTGCTTTTTAGCCAAATTTGGGGGACCAAATACCTTTTATCTTCACAGCTGCCAGCTTACTGAGAGACAGGCATGTTTCACAGAGAAGAACCTGCAAACAAATTGGTGTACTTGCACCAGCAAAGCCTAAGAATCTTGTTGGGAAATCCAGCTGGGACCATGTCATGTGCAACACTGATCTTCATATTCTGTGTGATTTCAGATTTCAGTGCTTTAAAAAAGGAAAGATCAGAAAGGAAAAAACAAACAAACAGAAACCCCAAACAACCAAAAAAACCAACAAAACAAAAAAACCACCCACCCAACAAACAAGCAAACCCAACGAAACTGACAAAACCAAACCAGAGATGTAAATGAGACACCACTGACAAATGGGTAGGCGGGAATTGTTCATTACAAAGTAAGTGTGCATAGGTTAAACTGTTAAATAAAATTAAATAAATTAAATAAAAATACCATTTTTTGCTGTTGATACCCATAGCTGTTTGAGGGTGTACTTACTGCCCTTTTTCACAGCATATCAATATGTTTCTTTTCTAGCATGATCTGTGGGAAGTTCTGCTCAAAGCCAATGTTATTCATTAAGGAGCCGTGCAGGAGATCTTTCCAAAATTGTAGCATCTTTTCTTATCAGTCCAAGTCCAGGAAATGATTTTCGGTGGAAACTCTCTCCGTCACAGTTATTGTGTCGAGCTCTCTACAATATAAAGGATCTGAAGAGTTTTGCTTTTCCCCCCAAATTATACATTGCAGCAGTCAAAGGACTGAGCACAAAACACAGTGCATCATTTTTCAAAATGATTTTCTTTTACTATTTGCTATTGACCTTTTGGCCAAAAAAAAAAAAAAAAAAAAAACGGAGCTTTGAACTAACTAATCCAAGCCAAGGAAACACATTATTATTTAGAAATTCTCATGCCTATGTTTTAGAAGAGTCCTTTAAGACAACTTTTCGTTTCCTTTTTGGTTTACAATACACTAAAACTTGTAGTTTTCACAGGAAGTTAAAAGTGCCACGTAAATGGCAGTGGGGAAAGGTAAAATAGAAATTGCTTATTAAGGAAACTTTACAACTCCACTGAGCTGTTTGCTGAGATTGCAGAGATCTCATGATATCCTTGTATTCAGACAAAAATTTTTAAAAAAGAAAAGATTTTACAAGATAGAAGTGTGTTCAGTCACATTTTTACAGGTTTTAATGAAAAAAAAAAAGTCCGGATACATTTCTGCTACTTAAAAGAAAAATATCAAAATACCTAGATTATAAAATGCTCCATTTTCATTTGGTCCAATAAAATCATGTTTTATTTTCGTACAGAACAATCATAATGGAATATTCAGTTTAAAATATTCTCCTGTGCAATCTTACCAATTGCAAACACTTCATAATTGTCACTTTCTGTGTTTCTAAGTGCTGTTATAAAGCGCTATCTTCTGCATACGTACGTATTTTCATGGTTGTGATGATCATAATAAGATCGTTATCAGGGACTGAAAATAACATCGTTTTCTCTAGCGTGGCAGTTTGATAGACATGATCTACCTTCTTTGTATAAAGAATTAAAATCAGTAGAATAAAGAACCAGAACTTAGGTTCATTCACAAAAAGGGATAACTAAACATATGAAAAGCATCACAACATAAACGGTAATGTCCTTGTCATTTCTAAGTTTATACACAGAAATATATGCTGATGAAGTGAATTGACTGTAATATTTCACTAACATGAATATTCCTTTATAATTATGCCTGGAATTTAAGTTACCTGAAGTTTGCTATAATAATATTTGTTGCTCTCTAATACTTTAAATTGTGAAGGTTGTCCACTGTCTTTATCTTAGATATAGTTCCAGATTTAAAGTGTCATCAAGTAGTATCTTCTCTTATTCTTTAGCTTCTTAATGGAAGTTACTCTTCTACGTAATTATTTTATTACATCACTAAGATAGAGGCACACTAACTGTGATGCCCAGAGGCTACTTTAACAAATCAATCCCTAAAGCAGGTTTAATTTAGTTTAATTCACTGAAAATCAGAAATATACAGATTTTATCATAACTGTAAAAATTCTCTGGTCACTACAGCACAAAAAAAAAAAAATATTGGTCAGAACTCTTTAGAAGTACTACACTATTCCATACTGCATACAACTTTCTGCCTGCTTGCTGAAGGCAACGAAGTCACATTGTTGTTACCCCAAATGTTACATTATTTGATCATTTTTCTTCCTGCTAGTAGTCAGGTGTCTGTAGTCTGGTTCTTCCTCCATTCTTAGTCACTTTTGGGCCATCCATATCTGTGTGACCTTGCACAAGGGAGAATTGAAAAGGTTTCAATATTTCACACAGCTTTTACCAACAACAAACATCCAGATCTGTTTTTCTCCCTGAGATCTATCCAGAGACAGTTGGTTGTGCATAATTAAGTTGTAGAGCCCATTGATAAATGGCTTTCAGTCAATGTTATTAAAAATAATCAGAGACTGCATTCTGCATTCTGCAGTCTCTGAGTCAGATTCTCCTGACACATGATGGGAATTGGAAGATATACATAGGACAAGACTGTTCTGTACTTCTGTCTCATGCAATTTCACCTAAGCTGCTGCCCACTCTTAGGGACAGGATACTTTATAGGGTCCATTAGTCTGGTTTAAAATACGGCAAAGAAATACCAGAGGTGGCATTAGAGAAGCTATATCAGTGGCTAGAGAAGAAGTGTCTTTCTTGCTGAGAGCAGTTACTTTGGATGCCATGCCATGCCATGCTATGCAATGTAGTTTTGCTGTCTCATTCAGCTTACTCTCTTCACTCTACCAGAAACACATAATGAAGGCTTTTGTTCTTTTTCCTTACCACTATCTCAAGGATTCCAGAAATCATTCTTCACGCAGCTTTAACATGCATTATTCCTTTTCTATGTATATTATAATCTCATTTTAGTTTGTGACTTAATAGATACATCCATGAAGTACACCTTCCTCACAGGCTAGGTATGGTTTTAGTTGTGTCCTAATGTGGAGTGGGGATGCAGGATGACTGCATCCAGTCCTGCATATCTACATGCAGCAAAGACATGGCTACACCTATCTGGACTTCCAGTCACCTCTATTATGGGTTCTTTGACCCCCTAGGCTAGGAACACCTACTTTGTTGCAATACTATAAGTTTACCGAGTGCCTTCAAAATTGCTTGCTATTTTTCTCATTTATATTTTTCCGTCTTACTATGCTAGTCCTTGTCCACTGGGTCGTGTAAAAGCAAACTGCAGCCTGCACTCTGCTGCCAACGGGATGGAGAAGAACGTGTTTGCAATATCAGTGGTGGCGTACCACTTCACTGCCTTGGACTCCAGCTGGTACTGGTGCTCCAACGTATCTGGCACAGCAGCACTCAATGGCGGGGGAGCTTCATTCAGGCCACAATAGTCCACAGTCAGTCTCCATCCTCCATCAGATTTACGTACAGGCCAGAGGGGGCTATTGAAGGGTGAGTGGGTCTTGCTGACCACCCCTTGGGTCTCCAGCTCTCGGATCATCTTATGGATGGGGATCACAGAGTCTCAGTTTGTTCGGTATTGTCTATGTACTGCTGTAGTGGCTGGTGGCACTAGTTGATCTTTGACTTGCAACAATCCTTCAATGAAAGGAACTTCTGAGAGGCCAGGCAGGGTAGATAATTGTTTGAATTTCTCTGTAGCCACTGTGACTACACTAAAAGCCCATCAATATCCCTTTGGATCTTTGAAGTATCCTCTCCTGAGGTAATCAGTGCCAAGGATGCAAGGCACCTCTGGGCTAGTCACAATGGGGTGCTTTTCCCACTTGCCCCTGTTAAACTCACTTCAGCCTCTAGCACCGATAATTCTTGACATCCTTCTGTCACTCCAGAAATCCAAATGGGCTCTGTTCTTTTATGGCTTGATGACATCAAGGTACATTGTGCACCAGTATCTAGTAAAGCTCAATATCTCTGTGAATCCAATGTACCAGGCCATAAAATCCACACAGTCCAGTGAACCCTATTGTCCCTTTCCTTCTCCTGGCTGAAGGCAGGGCCCCTCTATTGTTCCTGGTCAGAGTATTCACTGTCTGACCTTTGTGTTGCCTCATCAGAGGTCTCCTCATTGGGATCAAAGGGGTTGATCTCTGTCTTTTTATGTCTCAAAGGTCACTGATTATTTTTTGTTAATTTCTGGTAAATTAAGCTTTCTATATTTATCCATGCAGATTTCAAACTTACTTTTTATACATAACTGCTACATTTTCTCCTCAGTAAGGCCCATTTAAACCATATTACTGGATAGGAATAAAAAAAATAATAAAAAAACCCCAACCCACAAAAATATTAAGGGTTAAAAATTAAACCAAGAGACAATAAAATAATTTGTGAAAGTTAAAGAAGAATTAGGTATATATATATATATTAGGTATATATATATTTTTTAATTACAGCATACAGCCCCAGTTCAGCATCAGAATCAGTTGGCGATGATCATTGGAGTCATGCAGACATTTAAAGGTCAAAAAAAATTATGGAAATTAGTCTCAGTGGAAGTTATAAACTTAAATTTTAAGAGTTAAAGACAGCAGGTACCAGTAATAAAAATAGAAAATCAGCATCAGAAAAAAAATAATAGAACCTTAAACTAGGCAAAAGAGAGAAAAAGATATTAAACATGAGCTAATAATATTAGCACAGAAAATACTTCCATTCTTTAATGTGAAAGGTCAGGCTTCAAGGAGGAATGATGGTCCTCTTAAGAAGGAAAAGTTGGCAACTCAAAGGCTGGTAGAAACCCGTGATAAAAAAACATTTGATCTGAGGAAAGGAATTTGGGAACATTCAAAGTATCACTAATCACTGAAATTGTGATAAGCTATAGTATCTTTTTATCAAATATGATGGAAAAGGCATTTTAATAGTTTAATTTTAAAAAGAGGGTCAATATATGGCTATAAGTAACCAGTTATCTTAGAAACAATTGTGTATTTACCAATTAAACTTTTATCTCTGCCAAATAAAGGGACAGACTTTTTCTTAACTTCAGTAAGAAACCATGAGCTGTCAGAATTTCACGAGTATTTGATCTAGAGCACCTTAATTGGTTCATTGTATTTGCTATGACAGAAGTTTTTTTGTCTCTTCTAGTGATAGTTTTTGAAAATCATCATTATTTATACAAAGCCTCAGTATTTTGTGAAGTTCTCCAAATCATACTCATATCTTACATTCTGCGAAGCATCAGAACTAAATCGGCTGCATGCTGTTGCAGACTGGAGAGATGGGGACAACTGAAAACACAACAAAGTACAAATCAGCTGCATTTTTCACTTTCATGTTTATTTAATCAGTGAGTGTCTCATGTTATTCCCTTGGAGATTAAGTTCGGTTTATCTTAAGCCATCACTCCACTTCCAGTTTTTTGTATGCTGGAAGTTTCTGAACTGGTAACACAAAACTTCCCTGATAAGGGCCACAGATCTGCAGACTTTAGTGGCTATATAAGGAAGATCTGGCCTGTAACAGAGATGATATCAGAGAGCTTTTGAGTTGTAAATATCTTAGTTAGATAAGTTAACTAGAATCCTCACCAACCATACCATTAAGACAAACATTGTATCATAATTTTTAATTTCCCCTTAGCACTCCATCTAGATGATAGGGTGTGTAAATCCTCCTCAGACATCTTGTTTCAGGCTGGAAACAAACATATCTGTAGATTTATGGAGGAAATACTGATCTGATTATGAATTCTCTGTGCTGCTTTCCATAACAACATTTGAATGAAGATCATGGGAAAGACTGCCTTTTCTGTATGCATTTTTTCAGTCCCTATGGTTATCATTTCCCTGAACAAAAGCCTCGGGTTTTGCACCACAATTGCAAAAGGTCCTGATTTACCAGCACCATCCCATATACAGGGGTAAACCATACCCTGGCACTGTAATCTCTTTGCCATTCAGTATGTGCCAAAGGCTCTCAGGAACTCTCTTGCACCAAACCAGCACTGCTGTTCTGCACAATGAGATAAACACAGAGCTGGAGAGGTAGTGGACACTGTGCGGTGTACCCTAAGCACAGATTGCAGGCATAGGCCTTTGCCAACGAGGTGTGATTTAGGGCAATCCCAAAGCCTCTCTGAAGTGTGCTGTGACTGTGTTCCTAGAGCTAAGTCTTTGGAGACTCTGTTATTTGAGTCATCCCAGAACACATCTCTGAGAGCTGCCAACTGTGGTATTTCAGTTTTATACAAATAACCGATTTATCCCCGTCATCAGGGCCAATTTATCTTTAGAAAATCAACAACCCACAAAATACATATTTGTTTATTTTAAACACTGCCCTCTGGTAAGTAACACTAACTGTAATTCCGATAGAATTCCAATAGAGAATCTTGGAATTCAAGCCCTTAGATAGTGGGTCATTCTCTGCTGCATTTAATATACTTCCTTGATTTTAGAGTTAACTTATTGATCTGTATTGTGGTAATATTGTACATTGAAAAAAAATTATGTAATATATACTGTGTATAAAAACACCCAAAAAATATTCTGCTACTACTTTCAGCCTGGAAATCAATGATTATATGGCTAATCAGTGGTCTCACTTATTTTCCGTGTTAATTTGCATATTTCGTGGAATTATTTCATCCATTAATACCTGATGGAGAAAAAGCACAGGTTTTTTCCTGGCGATGTTTAGGGATGCAGAAAATCACAGGGCATTTGATGGAGCATAAATCAACCACTCTCTCCATCTACATTCTGCTTTACCCATTTTTCAAAATGAGAGGTACTTGAATAAATAGCAGCTCTTGCCACTATGCAGACACAGTGATGTTGAAAAATCACTCTCAGTCTGGAGAGCAGATTTGCAGTTTTTTTAAGAAAACCAAACTGCAGTTAACTGTAACACTGCTGTATATTTGCATTTGAAATCTATTTTTCAGAAAGGTTTTGTAAATAGGTCTATCAAAAAAATCAATACAGCATTAACTGAATTCTTTTTACTTTTATCTTTTCTACTAGTTAAGGTTTTAATATATATTTTAATATATAATTGTTTCCCAATAACACTCACTGGGAACTTGGAATTCTAGAATGAATTATTTGTGCTTTTTTCATTGGTTTAATACTAGTAAAATCACACATTATTGTTCCTGTGTTTTGTCTACACAGTCAAAAAGCCTCAATTTAGAAGAGGAACTGGAACAGTTGATGGTTCTAACATCTTGGTGTCACTAGTGTCCAAAAGCTGGTTCTTGGTAGCTTTCAGCTCCACCTAAAATCAGCTAGAGACCTAATTTCTGTTAGTAAATAAGTGCAAAACTGGCTAAATTTTGAAAACTTCAGCTACTGCAAAGACTATGTTGTACTTTAATTTTTTTTATATTATGTGTTGATCCTACTGTCTACCCTGAAAGATTTTATTGGGGTAGTAAGTTTTGATACTTTTTACCTCTACACAATATTATGGCAATACTCAATATTGTTACCATTGCAATACCTGAAATGCTCAATAGTTAGGCACGTTTATCTGAAAATATTTCTGTTTTCAAACCAGAGGAATATGTTGATGCAGAAGTTTTATCCATTGTGCTGTGGGGCAGCATTTTGTACCTGCTTTATTTCTTTGAGGGACTGAAAGGTAGGGTTGATCTGATTTCTGTTTGATCCCAGAAGCAGTTTGCAGCTGCAGATTGAGACACCTGCCACTGAAGTGTTGGTGTTGGCCCTGTACTTATCTTCACCCTTTCCTACTCATTAGCTTAATATTTTCTTTCCTGATTAACATAGATGCTTATGGGAAACACACAAGTGAATTGGCTCTCTAGTGAATAGCCAATCATCTCAAACAAGAGAACATCTAAGTCCACTTGTGAGGAAAGCTGTTCATCTACGGAAAATTGGTGAACATGCTAACTCAGTGTGATCACAAGGAGAATGGAGAGCACATAGTCTAAGTATGAATTAATAATGTTATTATTAACCTATCACCTAAAGTTCAGGCATCAAATTGGAAGTCTCATAGAAACAAATGTTTTAGAAAGACCAGATGGTTTTTTTTTAATCTGTTAATATATTCAGGAAAAAAAAAAACTTGCTTTTGTCCTATGTATCTAAAATTTGCCTGTTTCTTCTAAGTGAATCAGTTTGCCTAGGAAAAAGACATTATATTGTATTGGGTTTACATGGGCAAGTTTTGGTAGCAGGAAGGGAGAACTACAGGGGTGCCTTCTGTGAGAAGCTACCAGAAGCTTCCCGCATGTCTGACAGAGACAGTGCCAACTGGCTCCAGGACAGACCTGACGCTGGCCAAGGCAGAGCCCATCAGAAATGAATTTGAGAAGGAAAAATTGTTATTGTGCAAATGTAATTGAACTCAGAGAAGAGAGGAGTGAGAAATAAGTGAGAGGAACAACTCTGCAGACACCAAGGTCAGCAGAGAAGGAGGGGAGGAGGTGCCAGAAAAGAGATTCCCTTGCAGCCCATGCTGAAGACCGTGGTGAGGCAACTGTGCCTCTGCAGCCCGTGGAGGTCCATGGTGGAGCGAAGATTCTCCTGCAGCCCATGGAGGACCCCACGTCAGAGGAGGTGGATGCCCAAAGGAGGCTGTGATCCCATGGGAAGACTGTGCTGGATCAGGCCCCTGGCAGAGACCTGCAGACCCATGGAGGGAGGAGCCCACAGTAGAGCAGGTTTCCTGGTAGGGCTTGTAACCATGTAGGGCACTTGCGCTGGAGCAGCCTGTGTCTGAAGGACTGCACCCCATGGAATGGACCCACACTGAAGCAGTTCATGAAGAACTGCAGCCTGCAAGAGAGACCCCCATTGGAGAAATTCGTGGAAATCTGTTTCCTGTGGGAGGGACCCCATGCTAGAGCAGGAGAAGGACTTCTTTCCATGAGCAGCAGCAGAAACAACCTGGGATGAACTGACTATAATCCTCATTCCTGTCTCCTTGCGCTGCTGGCGGGGAGGAGATAGAGCCTGGTAAGGAGTGAGGGATGGGAGAAGGTCTTTTTTAGAATTGTTTTAGTTCTCATTATCCTGCTCTGATTTTGATTAGTAATAAATTCAATTAATAACCCCAAACTGACTCTGTTTTGCGCATAATGGGAATTGGTGAGTGGCCTCTCCCTGTCCTCGTCTCAGCTCATGAGCCTCTCGTATTTTCTTTCTTGTGTCCAGTTTTGTAGGGAAGTGATAGAGAGGTGTGTCCTTGTCACCACAGCTGTAACAGTACACGGGACTTTAACATTTCATATGCTTTACTGCCACTACACATGAAGTGATCAAGGGTACTTGGAAATGAGCTTTCACTGATAATTAGATATTGTCTGTATATCACTTCCAATTACTTTTTGCAGTCAGTATAGTACCAAATATCAGGCAATCTCTGAACCTTAACCTATCATGGTCTTCTATTATCAATGTGTTGTGACCCTGAACAGGTTAATCAAACCACCCTTCGATATCATGGGCTGTTCACTGGGTGCCCATAATAGGGCACTGACATGCTGGTCAAGATGAAGAGTCTCATACTCCCTGGGGGTGCTGATAGAGTGGTCAAATAGAAAAGGGTCAATTAATGTCCCCACCCTTTCATGTGACCCTTGATGTTTTCCAATGTCAGGTTTATTAATCCTAGTATTTTCCTATTACTTTTGGTTTTGACAAAATTAAATTTTCCAATTTAAAAAAAAATTTAAAAAAGTTTTAAAAAAATTCTCATCTTGAATAAATTTAAACATATCCCTCATTGACTAGTGTACTACTTTTCATGTTCACTTGTGAATCAGAGGTGTGACAAATATATTTTGTATTAAAATTTTGAATCTCCACAGTATCTGCCCCTAGAACAGTCTCTAGAGTTTCTTGATGGTATCAGTGTTGTTATTCCAGCCTGTCAAAATGATTTAAGGTTACAGGGTCTATATAGCTCACTACATCAAAAACAGTAATGCAGATAATTTGGGAGCTTTTTGTACTCTGCTAAGAACAAAAGCCTAAACATCTAAAATATCCAGCACAAAATAAGCATCAAGGAAAAGATATATAGTGAATGGTGACCTAATTCAAATTAACAGACTGGGTAAAACTTCCAGCTATGTAAGAAATGAGTTTGCAATACTTGCACATGAGATTGGCTGGCATGAAAGTTGCAGAGTCGAATTTAGTAATACAAAGTTATAAAGAGCTAAGAAAATATTCTGCTAAAAATATTGCCTTTGCTATCTCTAAAACACAGGGTTAAACACGGGGTCGAACTTCTTATCTAACTCAAGATAACAGGTACAAGAGACATACAGGTATTCAATCTGAACTGTAGGTGCTCTAGCAACTGATCCTTTTTTGGTTTCTTTGGGGTTTTTATTGAAAGAGTAGCGGTTGAATATATTTAGTATGCCACAGAAGAAATAAATATTGAAGAAAACATGGATTTTGTTATGGAGAATGATTTTATCATAGTAAGAAATACCTCTTGACAATGCTGCTTAAGCTCTTTTTAATTTTTTTTTTTAAATTCTCACAAGGACAAAATCAGATATTAAATAATGCTGAAATCAATTTTTTTTCTGGTTTGAAAAATACTTTCAGGGTTCTCCTGAGGAGACTCTTTGAATTTTATAAGCACAATTTTTTTTTTCTGAGAGATACAAATGAACTGTAAATGTACTTTGAGATGCAGGGCATAAATGTAGATAATGTTACAATGGGAAAAGGCAGTTTGCACTCTTGCTTGTATACAGACTTGTAAAACCTCAGAAGTACCAAGTCACCCAAATTTGTCAAACTGGTATGTAGCCCAAATTGATGTGACACGACCTAAGTATGAAGAATTAGGCAGCTGTTAAGAACATGCATTGCAGAGAATAGAGTCTGTGCAAAATAGTAACCTTCTTTTTCAAGCTGTCACAGAGTGTTGCTGTGTTAGTTTTATTTAGGTTAATTAGCCTTAGCACATATATAATACTTCTTTTTATTACAAATTTAAACAGCAGAAGTGACCAGTCAGTCTTTTCCAGGCATTTCTTTGGATAAGCAGCAAGTATGTATTTCCATTACGTCTCCCTTTTCCTACTCCTTCAGAAGAATATAGTAGTTGACACTAAATAACCAATATTTTGACTTTCCAGGTTATTTCTTTCACTAGTAATGTAATACACCACAGTGTAAGACCACAGTACATTTTCTGTAAACATTTCTCCAGTCCAAAAGTAGAGCTTGGTTTGACTGCGTTCATAATCCTATTGTGTTCACTATCTATGAAATGCTGAAATGCCTGATAGCTAGCTGCATAAATACACATAAAAATAAACTGTTAAGGTTGGCTGCTTGAAGATACCCCTACAATGAATTTTATATTATACATTTGATTTTAAAATTGACAGGTTTGCTCTTTGAGATGTGCTGATGCATTGTGCTTATAGCATCCCATCCAAGATCTGACAAGGTAACATGACATGTTGAGCTCATGCATTCCATATGAATTATTAATTTCAGCTAATAGCCTGTAACACATAGATTTTTCTCTGAAGAAATGTCTGCAAAACTTATGGGAGCAACCAACCTGAATGTTTTTCCATCCCTTTCTTAGCAATCTGCAAACCAAGACCAAAAAAAATGCCATTGGCTGGTATCTCTGCTGCCAGTTAGACAATGGGAGCATTTTTAACTTTTGTTAGGAGGTAACCAACCTTTTGAATTTACTACATGGAAATGTGAGATTTTCAGAGGGGTACAAACTGATTTGAAAGCCTGAATGTCACTAATTTTTAGCACCTTCAGTGTGGAATAAATTTGTAGGTAATGATGTGATGCTAACAGATACCTTCTCAGCATTCAGCAGATGCCACAAGAAAATGGCATATACATAACAAGGTGCATAGATAGCAAAAGTCAAAATAAATCATGATGTGATCTCTCTGTTTTGTGGCTTGAAAGTAATTGGTAAAAACAACCTCTGTTTGTCAGCATTTCTACTGCTCTAAAAAAAAAAAAAACCTAAAAGCACACAAAGACTCCTAAACATGAGTTAAGAAAAAAATGCTCTTTCTGTTTGCAGTTCTTTGATAATATTCCCCTCTTCTGCAATTAAAAAATCATATGTAGCATTTTTTAAGTTACTTTCTCCAGTTCTGTCATTACACATCTACTGTCAGGGTTATCTATTGTTTGTCTGCATGCATGAAGAGTTTCAGTCATCCAAGTAAAGATTATGTAGGTGCCTTGAGGAGTTTGTCAAAAAGCCTAGGCACAAAAACCCTGTGAAAATGAGGAGAATGAGGCACTTAATTGGTGAAGGGACCTTCAAAATTTCACAGATCAGCTATTCAGTCATTGAAATTCTGACCCTTTCAGTTTGTTGGAAGAAAGATACAGGGCTTGCTTCAGTTACTCATTCTTGATCTGAAAAATATAATGCTGAGGGCTAGGCAATCCCACTGAGATAAGATATTACAATTGCAATGCTGTGTGGATGATAAATCTCTCCTTATACCTTCAGAAACCCTTGTGAAATATTCTTTTGCATATTCTGTGTTCCACTGTCTACAGCAAATCAACAGAGAGAGAAAATAATTTGTGAAAAAACTCTACATGCTGGAGATTAATAACATATCAGTGAAAATGTGCTGGAAGATTTTAATATACCAAAGGTAGATATTCTGCCTTTTTATTCCCTAAACTGCACCCAAAAGAAGGCTGTGCTGCTGTGTAAAAATAAATTGTATGGCATATTTTCCAACAGTTAAAACCTGATCTGTCATCCTCGTGCATATCAAGAGATACTTATTCTAGAGTCCTTTGTTTACACCTCACTGCCAAGAAAAGTTTTATACTGAGAATTGGGGGAAACAAACCATTTCATGGTTACATGCTGTTAAATCATCTTTCCTTTAGAGTTAGAAACATTTATTTGTGTCTAAAATGCTCAATTAAAAGATCATTCACCAGCAGCTGAAACTATCCACAAATACGAACTTGCTATAAATATTCATTTACTCGTGTTTCAGTAAGCTTGTTTCTGCCTTTCTGAGTAATAAGAGATGATAAAGCTTGGGAGTCTTCAACGAAATGTGTTACATATAGTCTGGTGATTGTTACTAATTTGCTACACTGACAGGGTAGACCACAGTCTTCCAAAAATATCAGTGTATCAAATAAAATGAAAAATCACACTTAAAGAAGGTAAATTGTTTCCAGAATAAGGGTAAGCTACAGCTGAAGTTGAAATGAGTAGCCTGCAAACACAGTTGTCCTCCCATGCTGGACAGAATGCACCCATTTTGTTTCTTTGAGCTATTACGGGTTTTCCTTAGAAGAAAACAACTCTATTCATAATTTCTACTGTCAAACAGAAAGATTGTTCACATTGGACCTACTTGCTGCACTGTTCGATGGAGTCAAAGAAGTACAGCAGGTGTAATTGCTGGTACGCAGCATGACCCACCTACCGGCTCCTCTCCTACTGTGAGCTGGCTGGGTTTGTTCTGGGACCAAGGGATTTCTGCAACACAACATGGACCTGCAGGTCATCATTTTCAAGCATCTGGGAGTACTCAGATGAAACACAGTGGCTTTGGTTCATTTAACAGCTGTATAACTCAGATTCATGACTGAGATGTACCAACAATATTAAAATGACATAAAATATAAGAGCTAGAGAACCCAAATCACACCAACAGACATGCATATGTGGAATGGGTAAAGGTTAGAAGGAACCATGGTGAGTTATCTGGCCCAACCTCCCTGTTTAAGCAGTGTCATCCCAGAGCACATGGCACAGGACTGTGTCCAGGAGGTTCTTGAATATCTCTAGTGAGGGAGACTTCACAGCCTCTCTAGGCAATCTGCTCCAGTGCACCATCACCTGCACAGTAAAGAAGTTCTTCTTCATGTTCCTGTGTTTCAGCCCATATGGAAAAATTAGGTCGGATTTGAGTGACTAGAACTTCTGAGTCTTTTTGGTAGTTCCAAATAGGTTATTATGGCTTTTGGCAGTGTTGGTGAACCATCTACATCCAACATAACACTCATTATAACAATTTCTCCCTAACAGTCTTTGATGGGTCCAGCTGTCAGAGACCACAGGTTATAACTATGGTAGTGTCCAGCACGTGTGAGTTACCTCTGGCCAGATGATATAATTCTTCATGGTGTGGATCACTACACTGAGAGAACACCTCCAGTGATTCTCAGTTTCTACCATGCATGTATGAAAGTCCTTTCTGTAGGGATTCCAGGAGAGATCAATGATTTGCACTTCTAATTCCAGGCCACAGGTCTCAAAATCATGCATCGTTAGAATCTACTTATATATCCATATCTATCTATCTATCTATCTATCTATCTCTACCTATAACCTTTTTTTCCCCTTTCAAATCATATAAATGACAAGCAGCATGAGAGATGCCACCTTCAAAACCTGGAGCTATCCACAGAACAACCATATAGACAAGTTTAAGCCTTAGAGGAGTTGCGTATTAAATCTGGGCCAATGATTCCTAAACAATAAATTATCTAATCAATATAGGCTGTGTTTTGTAAATCATCCATGAAACATTTTCTGATTATATCAAATGTAATTTAGTCCTTGATTTGTTTAATTTATTTTCAGAATAATGAAACAGGTAATTGTTGATGGATAATAGAAGTAATTAGCTGGAAGTATTTAATATTCAAAATTCAAGCGGCTTTCATTACTTTTAATTGGAAACAAGACTGAAGATGTTTCAGTACTTTATCTCAATAGGTAATGCCTAGAATCCATTATTGATGTGAATATTTGCACCCTTAAATTAATATAATTCTGAATATTTTCCTGAAATTTACTCTTCCACAAAATACATT
>VZRE01011426.1:0-69854 GCA_013396775.1 Cephalopterus ornatus
TTTCTGCTCACGGTGTCGAAAGCTTTGGTTTACATTTTTGACATACTGCTTCAAATTTACGATAGCATCATTCTGAAAGGTTTTCACTAGGAAATTCCAGTGTTGCTCTACAGAACAGCTTTAAGTGACTTTAGGTTGAATTTTCCAGGATTCATGAAACTCACGCATGTCTGGCTGTCTGAGAATTTTTCTGGAAAGGAACACAATCTCTTCTTGTTACCAGCCTTTAATGGCTTATCTCTGGCATATCAAAGAAGATTTCTCACAATGTGCAGAGCATAAGGTCCCAGCTAATGTTGGCAGCCCTGTTAACAGTGGTTAAGGCTCTTTGAGAAATAGGTAAGTGTCTTCTCCTTCCAAGGCTGAAATGTAAAATAGTTCGGTGATGAAGAAACTGATACAATCTATTGATGACCTTGCCACTTGTTGCTAAAATCTAATGCTCATTGCTCAAGACCAGTTGAGAAACTAGAACAAATATCAGTGCCAGTGGAGCTATTTTTTCATGGTTCAGGGCGCAGTACAAACCAGGCTGAAAACTAGAGAGAATATCTTTGTTCATCCAGCTGCATCCCCCAGCAGTGCTTATGCTTGCTACATGTTGGAAGACATTCTCAGTACTAACGAACTAAAAAAATTCCCCTTTTTCTACATGTCAAAGAGTGTGTTAGCTGGCAATATTTATTCTAAATGAAGTACTGGCACTGAAGAAATCTCTTTTTGTAATTCAATCTCAGAATTTACGAAGAACATAAGCATTCTAGGACTAAATACTTTTTGGTTTGTATACCAGAGAATATCCTAATTTAAAATAAAATATATCAAAATAGAAATCATGCTCAGTATCTGGTTGTGCTTTTCAAAAGGAGAATTTGTCAGGCTCAGGAAACTTCTTCTTCACCTTCCCCCTGGATAGTTTTAAAAAAATGAAATGTGACTGTTCAGATAATCAATATTCAGGTTAAATATGTTATTAAGAA
Source organism: Cephalopterus ornatus (assembly GCA_013396775.1). NCBI lineage: Eukaryota > Metazoa > Chordata > Aves > Passeriformes > Cotingidae > Cephalopterus > Cephalopterus ornatus. Next base: position 981 of record VZRE01011426.1, read on the forward strand.
TGATTTTGCTAAAAAGTGTTTTATTGCAGTTCTTTTAACTTTTAATTGTTCAAATAAAATGCATAGGGTCAATGGTTGATAACACTGTATCATATGGTCTCACTTAAGCAAAGTTTTAGCAATACTTATTCAAGATAAATTCCTTCGTTCCCCATATAGTGACTGAAAAAGAACAAAATTTATGAAGTAACAGCAAAAGTTCAAGGCATAACTGCTTAAATCTTTAAAGCATCCTTCTATATCATGAGTGAATTTTAACTTCTATGCACATAAATTTGAGTAGAATTTGCATAAGTAATGGTTATGTCTGGAAGAAGTGTTCATTGTTTTGACCACCAGAAGGCCTCCTTACACTGGGAAAGGTGCTGCAGCAAAGTCATTGTGCTTTCCCTCTGCTTAGATTGCAAATTGTTGGTTTAAAGAAAAAGGTGATCAAATTTTTAAAATGTTTTTCTTTCCAACCACATCAAATTTTTATTTTAGATTTATAATACTTTATTAAAGACAGTGTCTGAGAAATATTTCTAGTATCACATTTCTTTCCTCATAGTCCTCACCTCTTCACTGAACAATTTTTATTACTATTTTTAGTGCTCAGTGCTGGGACTTTTCTTCATATTCATCTCTTGCATCTCTGGTCTTCCTTAACAGGTACAGCTGGGTCACGTGTGCCATATTTAAGGTGAGAAAAGGTTAGAGTCCCCTCATATTGTACTCTCTGTTTAATAAGATGAAATGCAAAATTTCACATTCATTCACTGAAGCAGTACATTAGAGATGAGACTAGTTCTTTGTAACTTATTTTGTCTTTATGGGATGAATTTAGAATTCTGAATTTTTACTGAAACTCTTTCTCTTTCTTTCTTTCTTCCTTCCTTTCTTTCTTTTTCTTTCTTTCTTTCTTTGTTTCTTTCCTTCCTTCCTTCCTTCCTTCCTTTTCTTTCTTTTGTTTTGTTTGGTTGGTTGGTTTTGGTGTGGAAATGGGCTTTAAAATTAAAAAGTTGCTAGGATTTAGCATTTATCATCCTACTCTTTCATCATCAGCCAAATAATTCAATGTTGCAAAATCACTACACTGTTAAAAATGACACAGAACAAAAATTTGAAAAGTATATTTTAATTTCAATTGCCTTCATTCTCAGGTTTCCTAAAATATGGCTCAGTTTTGATAATTTAAAATAAAGGTGTTCCAAATCAGTGGATGCTCAAAAAATTCAAACTTCCTTGTACTGGAAAAAAAGGACAGATAAGCCAAAGTTTATTATATTCCATGGTATGGTTTCATTACAATGCTCTATTGTGATGGGAGATACAAGATATATAAATAATAATTACAACACTGACTATCGTGGCAGTAAATTACATTATTAGTTACTTTTTCTTTTTATGATTTTTTTCTAAGGAATAATATAGAATTATTAGTTCAATTTTCAGCTTATTAGGATTTCTTAAATAATATTTCCAGTGTCAGCAATAGAGGCCCAGAGGCATTGCATGTCAACAAGAGAGTATCTGAGGGACAGTACAAAGGAATTCCTGCTGCTTCAGCCAGTAAGTCAGCTTCATTGAGGACACAAATTAAATGCCTCCATGCAAATGCACATAGTGTGGGGAATAAACAAGAGAATCTAGAGGTGTGTAGTACTCTGATCTTATTGGCATCATGGAGATATGGGTCCTATGACTGAACTGTTGGAATGGAAGGGTACAGCCTCTTTAGGAAGAACAGGCAGGGGAGAGAAGGAAATGGTTCTGTCCTCTATGTCAATGGCCAGCTGGAATGCATGGAGCTCTCTCTGCCTGGGGATGGATGAGAACCTGACTGAAAGCTTACGGGTCAAGATTAAAGGTGGGGAACAGGGACAGGTGATATTATACTGGGGGTCTGCTACAGGCCTGACCAAGAAGAGTGAGTGGGTGAGGCTCTCTACAGACAGATAGGAGCAGCCTCGCATTTATAAGCCCTGTTCCTCATGGAGGACTTCAACCACCCCGTTATCCATTGGAGGCACAACACAGCAGGGCATAAACAACCCAGGAGGTTCCTGGAATGCATTGATGACAACTTCCTTCTCCAAGTGATAGAGGAGCCAATGAGGAGAGATGTTATGCTGGACTTTGCTCTCACTAACAAGGAGGGAATGCAAAGTTTAAGGGCAGCCTGGACTGGAGTGACCATGAAAAGGTGGAGTTCAAGATCCTTAGGGTGCAAGCTCACTCACCTGGAATTCAGGAGAGCCCTGCAGGAAGAAGGGCCCAAGAAAGTTGTTTAATGCTCCAAGTTCAGAAGCAATGCATCCCAATAAGTCAGGCAAAAATGCTAGAAGGCCTATGTGGAGGAAATAGGAACTACTGGACAAGCTCAAATACATAAAGGAAGCCTAAAGTGGGTGGAAGGTACCCTGGGATGAATACAGAAATTTTCTGAGCACCCAGGAATCAGGTTAGGAAAGAATGAAACATGGCCAGAGATGTAAAGGGAATCAAGAAAAGCTTCTATAGGTGATGAAAGGAAGACTAGGGAAAATGTGGGTCTTCACCAAAAGGAAACGAGAACTGCTTGCCTGGAACACAGAGAAAGCTGATGTACTCAATAACACTTTCGCTCAGTCTTCACCAGCAAGTGCTTCAGCCACACTGCCCAAGTCGCCGACTGCACAAGACAAAGGCAGGGACTGTGGAAAGAAGAACTGTGGGAAAAGATCACATTTGAGCACATTGAAGGAGCCTGAAGTTGCACAAGTCCATGGGACCTGATAAGATGCATTCACAGGTCCTGAGGGAACTGGCGGAGGAGTGACAAAGCCACTACCCATTGTATTTGAGAAGTCAGGACTGTCCACTGAAGTTCCCACTGATTGGAAAAGGGAAAATATAACCCAAATATTTTAAAAGGGAAATAATGAAAACCAGGTAACTACAGGCTGGTCAGTCTCACATCTGTGCCCAGAGGGCTGGAACACTTCTCCAAAGACAGGTTGGGGTTTTCAGCCTGGAAAAGAGAAGGCTCTAGGAGACCTTATGGCACCTTCCAGTACCTAAAAGAGAACTGGAGAGCAAATTTCAACAATGGTGTTTGGTGATAGGACAAGAGGGAATAGCTTTAAACTGAAAGAAGATAGGTTTACATTAGGTATTACGGAAAATTTTTCACCATGAGGGTCTTGGGACACTGCTACCAGTTTCCAAGAGAAGTTGTGGATGTCCCAACCCAGGAAATATTCAAGGCTTGGCTGGGTGGGGCTTAGAGCTGTCTGGTCTAGTGTAAGGTGTCCCTTCCCATGGCGGGGGTGTGGAAATGAGATGATCTTTAAGGTCCATTCCAACCCAAACAACTCTATGATTCTAGGATAATTGGGAGATTTATGTGTTTGCAGAACATTCAGTCACACACTTCTTCTCATTCAGATATTTAAAGTGTAAATTTTTTTTTTTAATGAACAGACACTTGAGAATGAAGGCTGTGAAATTTAAGTCAGTTTTTAATACCCATTGAAGTTAGGCCAGATAACTATGTGAAAATAATTTACATGATTTTGATTTTGCCACTGCAACATAAAGTCACTGATAAAAGAACTGCCCAATTCTTGCTCATGTATATGAAAGCAACTAACACCAATGATTCAGCCAACTGAGTGAAAGTGTAAATTAACATGGTTTTCTCCCACATAGAAATCTACATAAACCAAACATTCCATATTCATTCATCACCTATTTTACAGTGTAAGTACTCCTTAGATATCACACATCTAAAGGACAGCATTGAAACTCAGAGAGCAAAAGACTGAAAAGTAAATATTTTTCTTTCGGAATATTTCAAATAATAAACATAGTCTTGATTTGTTCTTTCCTGAAACTATTGAGATGAAACAAGACGAATGCATTCTAGTTATCATGGTTTTGTTCAATCAAATGTATACCCAGTACTTCCACAGCTGAAAGCCACTTTTCAAATTTTTCATACCAGGACTGGACATTTAGAGTGTGGACACCAGAGCTTGAGCAGATTTTTGAACAAATCTGAGCCCTGGGATTCAAAGATCAACCAAAATCAATGTCATTGTGACACAGGTATTTCCAGTGCTCCTGAACTTCAAAGTGTCTGGAAACTTATTCTCCTACTTCACACAGCCTACTGGTCTCATCTCTGTGAGCAGCATCGCCTTCCAGCTCCTGCTGGATTTCAGTTGTCACACTGAAGAACTAATTTGAGAATGAAAACTGTGATCTGGCTCATCATCACTTTTGAAAGATTACCAACCCACTCTCTTTAGTAATTACAAGCTCCATATCCCAGGAAAAGCATTCCAGAGAATAAAATTCTTCTCACATCAGCACCAGACATCTCTGTTCACTGTGGATGCATTTGATGGCAAGGGATGTTCTAAGTGCAGACTATACCTGTACTACCTGTATGGTATGGGAACAAGTGATCTCACTGGACTGTTCTCAACTTTTAGGTTCACAAATACAACCTACAACTAAGTATCTCCTGTAATTTCTCATCACCTGAGTTTCCCTAGGGTGGAATGGGTAGAATTCATTAACATTTGAAAAGCCATCTGAGATCTTGAGATGGAAGTTGATGCATAATGCAGATCAAAGAGAACTGTACATGTATACTGATAAAAAGGAGAACACTGCAGCTCAGGCTATAGCTTTAAGTACACCATTAGCGTAACCTCAGTAAAATTTATCTGAATGAGTAGAGGTTGCGAAGGATGCCCAAGGACATGGGTAAGCTCTTGGGGATCTGAGGGGTGTCTTCAAAGTCTCCTCAGCTATCCTCTCACTTTAGTGGGAATTATCAGTGTTTATGACCTGACAGGACTGGTTTGTAGGCATACAATGTTCTTGTAATTTTATTTAACATCTGTTTAAACAAAACATTAGCACAAAAAGATTCCTGATACAGAAGGAATGAATCAGAAGACCTTTTATCTGTAAGAAAATAGTTGAAAGGAAGAGTGAATGATGAAACCTTTTTTTTGAGGTAGTTGGTAATTTATGGAATGAGATATATACCAACATGAAGAGCATCACAAACATGCCTAGACTAAATACAGGTATAATAATATAATCTTCTATTTTACGCACTTATGCAAACAGATATATAAGGAACGATTCTTTTAAAAAATCACCAGAAAATTCTACTTTTCCATTACCTTTTCAGTTCATAGCCCATGATTTCATCCCTCACAGGGGAAAAGACAGGAAAAAAAGATCTGAGTGGTTGACAGAATAAAGTCCTTTTCTGACTGAGTCTTAGAAAACTGTTATTTTTAGATTTCCCACAAGTGACATATCCTTTGCCCTGTGACATAAGCCTTTGTTTAAAAGGAAACCTCTGTTTTTCTGAAGTAATAGTACTGGGCTGAAAACCTCAGGTATTTAAAATTGTGTGTTATGTCATTCTTCTTCAAAGTCGTAAGAAAATTGCAATGATGTACCCTCACACCTTTTTTATCCACAGACTGAATTTATGAGAAACATCTGTGATCAAGGTAACTGATTAATGTGGCTTCTAAGGCAAATTCATGACTTAGCCTGGATGTATACAACCACTATGATTTTAATCTCAACTTTGCCATCAAACACCTTTATTTTGGCACGCAGGAGAATTACTGTAATTATCTGGGGTTCCTTTTTCTTTTCTTTTTGGTTGGACTAAACATTAAAAAGCTGCTCCAAGAGCCCTAAATGCTTCCATCAGCCATAAATCAGCAAATAGAAATGCTGCAGACTAGCCCTCAGAATTCACAGATGTTCTTGCACACAAACCTACCCACAATGACCTTGTCTCCCCACCTGACTCTACTCTGCATTTTGCCTTCTGTCAAATTAGAGATTTTCTTTTTGACATCGTGATGTTAAGCTTGGGATGTTTCCAGAAGTGCTGAGGAAAGTGAAAAATGTTCAGATGACTTGGAACATCTAAGCAGTTGGAGGGACTCTTCCTAAAGGACAGTTTCTTTTCAAAGGTCCCCAAGTTTCAGCAACCCTATTCTACGCAGTGTTACTTTTCATTTTACTAGAAATATTGGTCTCCTGTTTGCACAGGTCCATTCAGTCACCTGTGTCTCCACTGAATACATATGCTCTCCCTGTCCACTTCTCTCTTGTTAATCTCTACTTCTCACTCTCCTGGATACCTTATCATCAGTGCTCGCTTTTCTTCTGTATTCTGGCTGTGATAATGTTCGTATTCTATACCGTTTGATACAACACAATCATTTCCTGCCTCCAACTAGAAACTGTACCATCTTTCCCCTTGCCACAACATTTCTTCTGCTAGTCCCACCAGGAAGAAAATTCTGTTCCTGCATCTGCTGGTGGGTACCGCCTCTGCCCACTCCCAGAGGTCCCATTGCCCTCCTGCCTGGATGCTGGCAGCTGGGGAGATAGCAGATGGCAGAATTTTAGGTGACCTAAAAGTTGCAGATATGTATGTGAGCACATCCCTGGCATCAGGACTGAATTGGTAGACAGAATTTTATATACTAGACAACATGTAATGGAATTAAATTTAAGTGCCTATTTTATTGTTAAAAACTTCTCAGTTGCCACATAAGGACCTCTAAACTGATTACACTTTCAGGTTCTCCAGGCTTGAAGATCTGCAGGTATGTGCCTTACTAGTATTTAAATCCAGTTTTGACTTCTGAACAATTCAATGCACTTATCAACACAAGCTTAGTAGTCCAGATCTCAGAAAATATAGAAGCATGTGTCCCTTTCTTTTGAATTGCTCAAGGTGTTCTCAGAATTTATCCATAAAATAAGACTAACCACAATGTGGGAGGTCTGGGTTTAACTCTGTCTTCTGAGGAATTCAAGCCAATGTTGCCTGTATCTCAGAAATGAGACTGAAAAGCAGATGATAGACCATGCTGGCCTGAGTCAGACCTAGTGATAGAATTCTGATAGCTTCAGAAACAGTTGAAGACATGGATCCTTCCATCCTTACATCTGCATACTGAATAACTTTATGGCTACAAAATTAAAGTAGCAGTGGTGTTTCCCAGAGGTGGGGATTCCAAGTAGTTGTCCCAGTTGCTTGTGCCTCTCTGCAGTAATACTTTGAATAAGTTGAATACTTGAATAAGTTGGTGCCACCAAAAGTGGCTTACTGGGGATGGCTTCACTTGTCATTCTCCTCCAAGTCCAGAAGTTGAATAAAGCTTACAGATATGCTGAAAAATTTATGAAGACTGATTGTTTGCATCAATGCAGGACCCCAGTGCAGCCCTTTGTTCACACTTGTATTTATACTGTATTTACACAGCATTTACTTTATTAACAGTGCACGTATAAAACAAAGGATCCTTCTGTTTTGGTAGGATTCTGTAGTGAGCTCAACTTATCTGTAGTTTTTCCCCCTGCTTTCCCTTTCACTGCTCCAACCTTTGCCTTGTTACACTGTTTCACTCATTGCTATCGGTAGGAGCTAGGATATCTCAATCACAAATTGGTGAAGGACAGAGATTCTGTGCCCAGGTAACCAGTAGTGGGTAATTTTCATATGTTTTAAAAAACAGTTGAATTTGACTTTTAGCCATACCACAGAACAGTTTAAAATAGTCATGCAATAGAGAGAATAAACAGATAGTAAAAGAGAATGGTTGGGATGGTTTTTTTTAGGTATATGGCTTTTGTGCTATATATTTTGTGCCCAGTGTGGTGGTTAAACTTGCAAACACACCAAGGTCAAGTCTGAAATTCAGAATAGACATGAACTTGTTTTTGTCAGGATCAATTTGTGGCAACAGCAGTTTTATCAGCAGGGTGTAGTAACTATGGCAGAGGACTGTCAAACTGCCAGTTGAGTCTCTGGGAAGCCTATTATCGGATAGGGCGATGATTATTACTACAGTCCCATTATCTTGGCTTTCCTGAAATATTCTTGTAGCAACATGACAAAATAATTGATAGACACAATACTGAGAATAAAAGGACTTGTCTCTGAGACTGTACATTTACAACAAATCCTCTATCTCTTTCCTCTACCTCCTTTCCTTACTGTGTAAAAATGACTGAAAAGAGATGGGCGAAAAGGTGAAGGCAATGAAGAAAAATCTAGAGCCTTTCTTCAATATTAAAGACTGAAAGCTGAGTGGTAAAATCCTGTACGTACTGCACAGAACTCATCCTGAACAGCAGAAGAGGTATCTTCTTCTACAGTGCTGATTAAGTTGTATGAGTTATAACATAGTTGCCAAATACACTGCATAGCACCTATAAAAGGGTACCAAAAAATCTTGGAGAGGAAAGTAGAGGGAAAGCGTATAAACCAGTGAAATTGAGGAAGACTGATGTCCAAAGACAGACAACATAATAGTCAAACCACAAAAAGTACTAGACAAATGAGAAAAGGAGATAAAGAAACTAAATAGCAGAAGGGCTGGCCCAGCAGATAAGGCATAAGTTCTGCATTCACAATGGCTTGCTTGACCACACACATGCACTGCCCACAGAAAGTTCATTCCAAGGTCCTGCCCAAGGTCACTTCCTTATGATTGCACAAGAGGCAGAAATGTTTCACTTTCTGGTATTCTTTCAGCAAACAGCTTTCTTCATAGCAGCTTTGAAAGTATGACACAGCAAGGAATGTACATATCAGATGCCTTTGAAAGAGTAATGAGTGCCATGTACTTCATGTACCATTCTCTTCCTCTAGACTTCTGTGTTGCACACAATCTAGAGGAAAGAGGAAGACAGGGAGTAGAAAAGATTTTACTTTTTTTTCCTTCTAAGTTTTCTAAACGTCTCCAAATATCGTCTGCAATATACGTACCAATTTGTAATTAACATGTCGACAATTGCATGTTGAAGTCAGAGCGACTATCTTAGCTTGCACGATGTCACAAACTCAGATGGAAAAGAATCTCAGTGATTAGTATGAATTTTTACTCCTTTAGTTGTGCAGATGCAAGAATAGTTCAAATTAAAGGCAATATGTAGCAGAAGCTTCTAAAATACTCGCTTCCTTTTCTTTTTTTTTTTTTCTCTTTGAATCACATTACTTGTCACTAACACAGATTTTCAATTCAATAAAAGCAAGGAAATTTAATCTCTCATAGTCTCCACTTGGCTGAAAATCACATCATTTTCTAATATTAAACCACAATTTCAGGTTAACAGAAATAAAAAGGGTGAGGCTCAAAGTAGCCTCTATTCTTCCTTCTCTTTTCCTTCACAAGGTATTTCTCTAATTATTTCCTATAGTTTTAGTGTGGTCATTTTGTTTTGATTATCTATCCTTCAATGTAACTTGCTTCTATCTCCTTCAGACACTTCCTGTGCTGCAAAGATATATAGCTCTTTCTGGATAGTCAATTTACTGCCATTACAGTAAACACATCAATCTTTCAGTATTAAATCCTGCAGCTAAATTGCAGGTCTTGTCAGAGATTTTGATATTTTGTAACTGATGCATCCAAGGGGAGGATCAGGCTCTACTTGATGATTTCTCCCTCAGCCATTCTTTATTTCAAAGTTCCTGTGTTTGCCAGGTAGGCAAAAGTTCATTAAACACCACAGAAAAGATGCATGGTTCCAGCCTTCCCACACAGCATTGCTGGTACGTGTGCATGGAAGGGCATGTATAGCAATGTTCTCTTTCTTCCTTCTGTAAAGATTGAGAAGCATTAGCAGTCATCTTTTTCTCCATCTGACTGATAAATCAGTCTCATTTACCTCCTAAAAAGAAGTACTTGCATTGAAATTGGTCATACTAGTCATAAACAGCACAGAAACTGAGCTATGACAAAAAAGAAAAAAAGAAAATGCAATTTTTTTTGTGTGTTTCTCAAATGGCTTTGGTTCATTATTTAAATTATAAAAGTGAGTTGGGAAAGTTTGTTTCTAGTCAAGCCTGTTTTTTAGTTAGGGTTGTTTGCTTTTTTAATTTATTTGACTTGGTAATGCATTTGATGGAATAGAGTTTGAAGGGATGTACCTGAGAAAAAGTGCCCCAGGCTGTATTAACCATTTGAGCCACTCCCTCTGCCCCAAATCAGGATGATAGGTTAGGTAAGGAAAGGATCAGAAACTTATAATCACAGAAAAGTACAGCTAGATCGTGTGATCTCAGCTAATAGAGTTTTTAAAATTAATTTTAGTTTGACAGGAATGCTGAAAATATGGGCAGAAGCAGGAAGAAGAGGCCAACTTGACTCCTGTAGGCAGAAAGACATGCATACAATCCCTCAGAGTATGCACAGATTTTAAGCAACAGTTGAGGTTAGAATACTTTTGTGCTCTTGCACTCAGTTACCCCTCAGGACAGAGATAGTGGAAAAGCAGAAGAAAAGACCATGTAGGGTGCAGAGGTACCTCATGCATTGAACAGCTGAAAAAAGACCACACCAGTGATTCTGCAGGGTCAGCACTGAACACCAAGGGCAAGACTTGACAAGTACAAGATCACAGCTCTTTGTCCCACAATTCCCATGCTCAGTATCATACTAGCCTCCATAAACAAGACTTATGGCAGTAAGCCAAGATCATCTCTTTTTTTCGTCCTTACTGCTTTAAAGAGAGCTTTTCCATTTGTAAGAAGTAACAGAAACAGCAGTAAAGCTTCATCAAAGACAGGCTGGCTTGTGAGTCAAGGGAGTAAGAGAAATAGGTGACCTTGCTCGAGAGGAGCAAGGCATCTGTCAGAGCAAAGGAGTGACAGGGAAGTCTATTCAGACTTTGCCAAAACCCTCGATATTTATGGCTACAATGTGCCTCTCGAGCTCTTCATCTTAACTCACGCCCACATATGAAGATCAACCTCTAGATTCAGTGACAAACAATATTGCATAATAGCATTAAAGCAATGTGCTGTCAAGTGTCCCAGTCAATTAAGTCCAATGTTTGCAGTTCCCCTGGCAACCTAATCCTAGGGTGTGTGGATATTTCAGTTTTTCCATACTGTTAAATAAAACAAGGGCAAGGAACAAGCTTGAGCACTGGCCTGGTGATCATCCACAATGTTTAATTGCTAGCATGCTTCCAGGCTGCTTTGGTTTCTGCCAATTCTTTGGAAAGAGGTGCCTAAGCCTGGCTTGAGGGATAGCCCGTGCAGGGATCAATTCCAGTAGGCAGCGTTAGACTCTATGGCACCAGCTTCTGTTCCCTCCAGCCTCAACAGTCGACCAACATTATTCCAGCTTTACATATCCGAAGATTCTTCGTGCTGTACCCTAGAGCAAGCAGTGTATGAAAACACTACTAAAAACATCATAAATTTCGTGTACGAAAGGATCATTCTGATAAGACCCCAGAAAAAGGCCCAACTTTTTTTCAGATGCTTTGTACCAGAACATACAAAAAACCCAAACCTGAAAATAGTTATGTTCTAGGATACCTTTCAGGGTTCATAGGCCACCAAACATTACGTAGCATAACTGTGGCTAGGCTGGGCCACCCACTCTCAGGGTCAGAAAATTGCTCCAGTCTCATTTAACAACAGTGATGTAGGGATTTCATCTCTAAAAAAACTCAGTGGTTCTACAGAGCATTATGGCAACAAAAAGGCTAAACCACAGCTAAATTTTCACATAAAGAAAAACAGGGGAAAGGGATGCTCTTCTTTTCCGTTATGCCACAGGAGCAGCACCACGATCTTATCTACAAAACACTAAGGAGCTCAAGGGAAGGAAAAATCCAGTGTTGTTTGTCATTGCTCCACAGGCACCTGCAGGCAGCGTGTGCAGGTCAGCGCAGCAACAGCTCACTTCTGTTTGAACAGATGGAGTAAGCAACAGAAGATGAACACGTTTCTCTAGTAATCCTCCAAACACTATGACCTGCCATAGCGGCTTGAAATCAAGGTGGCTTTAACTTAAACTGAGGTGTGACTTTCTGGAGAAGACAAATGAACAGTCACAACATGTATATTGAAAACATAAATCCCCTGAGATGCCCCTAACTGCCCATATCTCCAAAGCCAGTGCTTTGCCAGACTTCTCCCCTGTACTGCCCTGTATTTTGTTTACCCAAAAACCTCAGGCTTCTATCCTGGACACACAAATTTTAATTATGTTTTTTAAAAATTTTCCTTATACGTGGACTGGTACCAAAAATAATTCAAATAAATTCCAGCAAGAGTTAATTTTCCCTAGAACTCTGACTTGGCTGAAACTCAGGGTATGTGAAAAGAAATCATAGCTCTCGGCGCCCAGGCTGCCTCATTATCATAACACAGATCTAAACCCATGCAGCCCTCTTGTGTGTTCTCTACCATACAGCACTGTGTCCTCGCATGGCTGTTATTATTAATGGTCTTATTATTCTGACTTTTAACTGCATCTCAGTACAAATGAGTTCAATGGTCACAATTAGAATTGGGGGCCAGTACATTGGGGCATACATAGAAATCCTCACACACAGGTAAGTCCCTTGGCTCCTGTCCCAAAAGCTAATTATTATAATTAAAATTTAAATTATAAAGGCAGTTAGAGGTGCCAAAAGAAATTGAGGCCCATTATGTCATAAGTACATCTACTGCATAAATACATAGTAAAAAGCAGTTCTTGCCTTGAAGAACATGCAGTCGTGAGCTTCAAGCAACTGCTAAACCTGCAACTGCAAGTTTAGCAACAAACTGAGACACACCCAGCTTAGGTAGGAGATTAGTGCCATTGCTATCAGCTCTGTTACTTACTCTTGCCCCCACACTGGGCTGAATCATACATTCTGTTTGACAGATAGCAAAATCACAGGGAGAAGGACTGAGGATATGTGTTCCTATCAGATATTCTATAAAGGATGGCCGAGGGCACAATGCAATGGTTTCATTACTAACTCGGTTTCAGCTCTTCTCATTGGAGAATTTCCATCCTCTGTGATGTTTTTAGTACCTATTTCTTTCATAGTAACCATTTCTCCCTTGTGCTATGATATCCCTCTTGTCCCTACACAATCACCCCTTAGCTGAGGAATTTCCAACTTTTTTGTTATTACGTAGGTATCATGCTGAAATGGCAGCAAGGTTGGAATTTCATTAGCTAAAGACAAATCATGGGATCTATTCCAATGACATTAAGGCTTCTGAGATACCACCAAGATCTGCCCACTGCTTGAACTCTCGGTTTATTTTGTCTCTTCCTCCTCCCTCCTCAAGTCAGTAGTTTCTTACAAATAGCAATCTATCAGAGTCTAGAGATCTGGGCATTCAAAAATATATGAGCCTGTAAATAAAGGAAAAGTGGTTTTCTGAGTTCATGTCTCCTGGTTAGGACAAAAATTAATGATTCCTATGCCATTCACACACAGATGATAGCAGAGAATTGCTCTTAAAACTAATTTCCTCAGAGGATCTGAGGAAAAGGTTAAGGTATTCAGCCAAAAAGGGAGCGAAGGGAAAGGCAAATGGACTGTGCCAGAAGGTTGTGAATTTCCACTTTCTGGAGGATAACTAGACTTTGTTTATTTAAAATTACTTTTTGGAGGACTTTTGCTTAATCTCACATGCTTAAGGTATATGAGTCCAAGGCAGCACACTACACAGTGCTTTCCTTCAGTATGCTTACCTGATTTTATAGTTGCAGCAGTTACATGAATTGCTTGGTCAAAATGCATCTTTGACTATTGTTACCATGCTTAAAAAACCTGATGCTGAACACTGCCAACAATGAACAGTATAAAGCCCAAATATGCAGCAGGAATATAAAACACAAGGCACAGCAACGAGATAACCTGCTCTCTGCACCAATGTCCTCTAAGTATTAAGTCAAGTTGAAGTTCAATATTTAGACTCGTTACAAAAAAGGGCCTCACTCCTTGTTGCAATAACTACTTTATTGACCTTCTCTCTGGCATAGAACCAGCAGCAAGGGGTCACGCACCCTCACTCCCTTGCCAGTGTGATGAGGGTCAGAGAAATTATCCTACTTGACAACGAGTTGTCTTCAATGAGCTGGTGGCAAAAGCATAAAAGAGACTCCTGTACTCACCCTGACCAAGGCACAGGAAGAACAGAAATTATTTTAGTCTTTTAAAATTCATAGCCCTGAATGCAGGGTTTTGCTGTCCCCAGCGCTCCGCTGAAAATGTTTCTCTCTATATTCATATGCATGAACAGAGATTCCAGCCCTGCTCTTCTGACCCACTTCTGTTCTGGAAGGTTACAGGGTATTTTTAACCAGTGCTTTTTTTTAACTTAGTATATTTTTTCATTCAACTTATTCAATCTTGTATGGAATCCCCGATTATTCTTTGAGTGACCGTAAGACAGATCCTTTTACATGGCAAAAGCACTTTCACACAAAGTGCAAGTTCCCAAGCTTGACCAACCATAGGATAAAAATGCAAACTGAAAGATCAGAGATTTAAGGAAAGGCTCACCCGATAGATAGCTAATGACTGAGACTGGTTATATTGTTCATTTTTACCTAGAAAATTCAGCAATGGAGATTTTAATTCAGATTATATTTGACAATAATTCACAGAAATACAACAGGAAATACTTGAATGTAGAGAAGGAAATTTAAGTACCCTGTCCTTTCAACACAGTTATTTCTCACCATGACAGTAGATTTCCATCTCCTATATCAGCTGACAGCTGAGTAGAAAATTCAGATTTCATCTTTAGATATCTCCATCATTTCATTCACCTAGCCTTAAGTCCCTCCACGCAAAGTACCCAGACTTTTGATGCTCCTACAGTTAAAAGGTTTAGTCATGGTCTGGATTAAGCACTTTGATCTACAATTCCAGCTGACCTGCGCAGTGTAATTCTTGACAGTGGGCCATACCCACTGAGAAGTTTCAGAACATCCTGAATTTTTAAAAACAAACCAAGTAAACTAAGCACTGCACTGAAACAGAATTTCTTCCCTAGTCATGAGAGATAAAGTAAATTGTATTTGACAGTGTGTCACTGTATTTACTACTGAAAATCTTGAGTTTGCTGGTGGTATGGAAAGTATTTGTAATGGAACAAAATACAATTAAATAAGATATTTATTCTCTCTTCCAGAAACCTGATATTCCCCAATACATTTTTTTAAAAGGTATAATCAAAAGTGTATTAATTACAAAGAAACATTTAATATACTACAATTTTTCTGCCTGCTGCCAGCACCTCTATTATATTCAGTCTCTTATGTGCCTGCAGCCACAGGCATGTCGATACTACACACCGAAGGAAAAAACAAATTCATATCTTATTAAATTTGCAATTGTAGCCGCACCCATTTCACACCTGAATTTCTCATCCTCCAGGCAGATTTCACTTACTCATTTTCAAATAAAACACACTATGTAAGAGTCTGTTTTATCATTTAGGCTCTTAAGGATAGTCTTTCCTTCTTTAAAAAATTGTATTTGGGTGGTCAATGGGGGATCATCAGAGCACGAAACACTCTCTTACTTTCAGAATTGAAATCATAAGAATATGCTGTATGATATAAAGCTCAGATTGCATAGTCTGCTTTTTCCTATAATGAGAATCCAGAATAATTCAGCAGCTTCACATATTTTAGTGTCATGTACATTTAAAAGTGAAATGAACCAATTTGTCTTTTTAATTACTTAACTTTTTGCTGTATTCTAGTTAGACAAACTCATAAAACTGACACTTTTTTCCTTCTGTTTCAGTGCATACAGATGAGACCTGAATCACCTGATATTAAAATTTATTTATATGACAAGACACTCAAATTCATAAAAGAAAAGCATTAGTAGGAAAAAAGGAAGAAAGTACTTGGGTAAGCATAAATGCAGTTGACAATTGCAATTAATTTGGTGGGATACAGGACTCTCTACCTCTTTTTCAGTTATTCACTATGAGATAAGAGAGTTTTAATAAGGGACACTGTAGAAGTTTCCTGGTTTCTAGGACATCCTGGACAGGTGGCTGGAACACTGATTGAATCTGTACATTTACATCTCCTCAGGCAGAAGGTGGTTGTGAATTCAAGCCTCCCACAACGCACATGCCTTTTCTAATCACCTGGCTACCGTGTGGGGATGGAAGGAACTCCGCTGTCCTTTACACTGCTTGTGCAGAGCCTGACCAGAGAGGCCTCTTCAGAAAAAACCCACACAACTTGGCCATGCAGGTGGATAAGGTCAAAGAACGTACAGTCTGTGAGTCTCAGCAAAGCTCAGGTGCCTACTGTGTCAATATTGTCAACAAGACCATTCTCACAGGAACACTTTTATGTGCAGGGGTGTAACTGAGGAAACTTTAAACACTTTATACTTTGAGTGTCTTTAGAGCCAGATGGCATTTTAGTAGAGGTTTTGGAAATGAAAGTGCTAAGTCTAAGAACTTGCACATACACCAAAGTCACTTCCACGTGAGTACAATCTACTTTCTAATTGATAGGAGATGTGGACCTGATGGAAGGCAGGTTGTTTTTATCCCATTAGGAGGAACACTGGTCATCTTTAGGAAAGGAGAATAGTATGTGCAAAGTTGTCTGTAATCTAGGACAAAGAAATTGAAGAGGGCTATGATATGTGGGAGCCCATATATTACAGGAAGGCACCATCCCAGTCGCTGGCTCTTTCCCATTGAACTAATAATTTCTATAACTCTTTTGAAGGGCTGTATGCTGAGGCAATGTAACTCTCTCAGACGTTTTTCAGATACACTGATGTTTAGCAGAGTCATCACTTTTCCAGGATGATGTAATATTTTTGTGATCTATATCCCTG
The DNA here is from genome assembly GCA_013396775.1 of Cephalopterus ornatus. Lineage (NCBI taxonomy): Eukaryota > Metazoa > Chordata > Aves > Passeriformes > Cotingidae > Cephalopterus > Cephalopterus ornatus. Next base: position 17,637 of record VZRE01011426.1, read on the forward strand.
TGAGGACCTGTTTATTACACAAAATACAATGCATTTCTGTAAAACTGTGAAATCTTCAAGAAGGGGGACACAATGAGAGATCAGAATGTAATTTCTGCTGTAGATACTTTGTATGGCTTTAACTGAATACCTTTAGTTTTTTAATCAAATTTGCTACTGACATGATTGGAACTAGGACTACTTCATGCCATTGAAGATTTTGGTCTTATGTTACCTCAACTGTATAGTGAAAATGATACTCAGTTGTTGCTGTGAGAGCTGGTTTGAAGGCTTTGAGAGTTAATTCTTGTTTGCAAAATGCTGCCTAAATGCCAAATAATAATGGAAGTTACCACAGTCTGACTAGTCTCTTTATTCTTTATATTGCTATCTTATATTTAGTTACTTGTTAGTGTTCTCATGCTTCCTTTTCCTTTTCCTGAGACGTCATTATAAAGCAACTGTTCAAAGCCAAAATATTGCTCACAGATCCTGAGTAAGCCTAGCAAGTGCAAGAATAGTTCAGGTCTCTGTTATTCCCATTTTCTTTTAAGGCTATGTGCATTCAATATATGCTGGTCTCTTCTTTTTGTCTGTGTGTCATGTCCAAGCATTTTAAAGCATAAACCAGAAGGACATTGCCTGAGCTAGTAGGAGGGAATGGAGGAAATCCTATACTGGAGGAACAATTACAGGAAGCTGACACAGTCATTAAGATGTTTAGAAGAATCAACTGAGATGAAAGTAGTTTTGGTATGGTGCCAAGTTAGAGAAGGAAATGGCTTGTACACAGAGATGGATTTCAAAAAATAAACATAAAAAAAAAAAGGCTTAAAAATGGTTGTGTTAGCATTTAGCTGAAAACAATCTTGCAACTTTAAGACAGTACGTTGTCTATTCACCTGCTCTAAAAGAGGTGTACAGAAGCCAGAGGTCACATCTTTCCAGGGAGGGATTCCCTCAAAACTCCAAGCGGGAAAAGAGCTGTCAAAACCTTGTACCCATCCTCATATGTCCTGACTGTGAAAATGAATGTGACTGAATTGCATTGTATTCGGACTCTATCCAAGTGGCCCATTAGGAGCTTTTAGTATCTGGAATAAGTTCACATTGCCTGAAAGTCTTACCCATAATCTGCACTGGTCTGAGAAATGGAAAGGCACATGTGGCTTAGTTCCTCACCTTCAAAAGTTTTCTAAGCTGTGCTTCTTCTCTCTGGTCTCCCAGATCTAGTTCAGTAAAAAGACCTTGAATTTACATAATCTCAGTAGAGATCTTCAATTTAAAAGATAAAATTTTCATGCTCATGAGACATATTCATAGCCCCCTCCTGATAGAAATGCTGGATAGAAAGTTCCATCATCAAGAAAGAATTAATCATATTCTACTTGAACATGTGACAAGCCTCCATTTGCTCCATCTCTACAGAGTGACTGAGTGTACACAGTACAGGGTGGACAAGCACACAAATGGATATCAGGAAGCACAACATCTTGGTACTCTGGCAATTAGACTGTAACCACCCTTGTGAAGTCTGAAAAATCTTTTTTCACAGGAAGAAGAAATGTGTTACAAAAAGTTTTGAGACTGAGAACTGCATCTGGGCTTGTAGGGGAAATGAGGTAGAATGACTGGCTGAAAAGAAGAGGGCTTAGAATTTGAACCAGAAACCTGACTGTTTATTAACATAAAATTAGAAAAAATTGTAGGGAAAATTGATGGAGAGGCTGGGATCCCATCAAGAGCTGAGGTATGGGAGGACCACTGGGATCTAGAAAGTTGAGATGAGGACAAAAAAAGTGAAAAAATGAAACAGATTCTGATCAGTGAGATTAAGCCTGCTAAATAAGATTGCTGTGATAGAAGTGAAACAGCAGAAGAATAGAAAGAGCCAAAACATGATGTAAGGAAAAGGATGGAGAAAGGGATAGATTGAGGAGGGAAAGAGAAGTAAAGTGGGAAAACAAGCAAAAGAGTCAGTCTTAGCTAAAAATCAGTCTGTTCCATAATCTTCATTGGAGGTCTACTGCTGTCAGCCCTGCTGTCAGAAAATATCTGTGAGACTTGCAAGCAAAATGTCAGCCTAGTACTGTCATTAACAATGTCTGCATTGGAGGACTCATGTATAAATTCATAGGAATTAAATCTTAAGATACCATTGATTCTTAAATGTTCAAAAAGGAATCCACTCTTGGCTTGATGACAGGAAAAGACAGAAAATGTCTAATCACTGTTAAAATGAAAATCAGTTCATGGTTTCTATTATAAATTCACCTTTTTTTTAACTTCCTGTCACAAGTACTTGTTATCTCTCTTTTAGGATGGAAACCTTTTCCATTCTGTTGTTTCTCACACTACAGTATTTAAAATAAATAACTGTTTCATAGTATTTAAAAGCTAAACGGATTTAGCCATTTTGGTTTCTCACAGTTTTCAGATGGCAAGTAATTTTTGTTGCTATCATTTACACAAAGCCTTTCCCTTTCTGATGATAGCAGTTGGCATTGCCTGTCATTTCAGTGCTGCTTTATTGAACTAACCCAGTTCTTTGGTTAATTAAGAAACTTACATTCTAGATAAATCCACAGCATTATTAAGTAATTATTTGAAAGATTTAGGAGATCATTCAGATAACAGAAGTGGGTTTCATTGGTAGGTCCCTAAAAATTTGCCATTGTGAATTAAAACCTAAGGATCACAAAGATATACCAGACCTGCATATGAGTTTCTAACTGAGCTCATGACTTTGTACTTCTACGGATGTCGATGAGCATGATGTTGATCCTTTTTTTTGCTCCTAAAATAAGCATTAGACTTTTAGTGCATGACCATTCCTAGGAGTCACACCACTTCAGTAATATCTTTTCCCGTATATAATTTACATATCCAAATGTTCAGTAGCATTTTCCTTCATTTTGTCTGAAAGTAGCAAGAAAATTCTTAGGAGAGCTTTATCAGGAATTACTACTGTTTTAACTTTCATAATATATGCGTGTGCCATTACATTATAGTACTCTTTATGGCCATAATTATGCAGTTAATCTAGAGTTATAGCATGTATTTTATAGATAAATTGACAGTAATGACTAAGATTATGATATGGACCCAGTTCTTCAGTTCATTATATGAAACAGTTCTCCTCAGGATGTTCTTATCTTTTCCCTCTGACAAGAAAGCCGCATTGTCTGGCATTTCTCAAAGGCAGGTAAGACAACTAACCACACATATGTCATTCATACTGAAAACTGTACAATTCTTACTTTTGATGTATGAAAAAGGTCATGTCAGTCATTGGTACTTAATTTTCAGTATTCCTCCATCCACAAATCTGTCCAAAGGAACGCTCTATCTCATAATCAAGCTTAGTGCTATATGTTTATGTGCATTTTCCTCTTTTTAGGGTTCATGGCATAACAATGAGTAAATTATGCATTACCTGCTTAGCCCACATGGGCAAGTTTTTATGTAGAAGTTAAAGTTTTTAAGTCTCCTGCTTAACCATACTAATGTCAGTTCAGCAATGTTTGTGGCTATCTCAGCTTTCCCTCTTTTAAAAATAGGAAACTATGCAACTTTTATGTCTTTCACATTAAAATAATACTTTTGTTGAGTATTAAGCAAGAAATTCCAGATGTATCTATATCATTCCAGTTAAGCAACTCGAGTATACTCTCTATGATGCAAAGTATTACTTTTTGAAGGAAGGTTGGATTTTTGTGTGTGGTGATATATGATGTACATTGATTATTTGATTTTTTATTTGAGTTCAAATATTAAGATATGCAAGTGAAGTTTCTTTCTAACTAGACTTTTCTTATGATATCTATTCTGTGTTCATTATCTTTTACTTTCTTTATCTATCCAGTTTTGGCTGTTGGAACTGCAAAGACAGAGGTTTATGTATTTCCCTGTAAAGCCCTGCTGTTTGAAATGAGAGAGCATTTTCTAAAAGCCAACATATTGCTTGCAGTAAATGTGAGCTGTCATGTATCATAGTGGGATATAATTTAGTAAATACAGGGGGTTTATCAGTGACTATCATGTGAATAGTAAGGCTAGGTCATTTTAATATCCTTCTCTGTGAAACCAACACACATAATGTCAAGGAATACGTCATTCACCCAAAAGATTCATTCAAGCACAGGCCAATAGGGCAACAAAGACTGGTACTATTCAGGAGGCAAAAGAGAAAGCCTCAGGCATACCCCAATCATGACACAGTTCAGAAGGGTATGCCGTGGTCAGAGAGCTCTGTAGAGCTCTGTGCCCTTTGCCCATCAGAAAGTAGCAGAAGTAAAAGAAATTTGTGAATTCAGGAAAAGCATGTTGCAAGAAATGGGGTTGGTTAAAGGAAGAAGCAGCTGGAAGTGGGAGGGGGTGGGGGGGTGAAGAGCTTGCTGTTGTGTGTTACCATTTTCAAAAGACAGTTGTATCTCCTCACACACCCATAGTATTCCTTTATAAGCAGAGTAAAATCTGGACTAAAAGCTGAAGAAAGATGCAAGAGATCAAGAGTATCTGCAGAGAAATCCCTGAAGAACCCCTCGATCAGCCACACTTCTGCATCCCACTAGCTCCCACTGTATACAATGTGCTGCCCCTACAACAAACAGAAGATGCTAACAATCTGAGAGTGATATCTGAGATGACAATAAAGCAATAGCCAACACAAAGTACAGCAAGAAAACCTTGATTTTGTCTGTATGTATGGCTTTCTGAAGGAATATGTCCCACCCTAATCAAGATTGATAGCCCTAATCCTTTGTCTCAAGAAATGGCTTAAACTGTAGAAAAAGCTCCTTCTTTCAGTCAAGTGCTTGCTATTCATCATATCTTCCCTGGCAGGAGAATGAGTTAAAATATTTCTTGCAGTGATTTGGACATTTTTTACCTTATGAAACAGTTCAAACAACAGGCTGTGCAGTGTCGTGGAGTGCATACTTTCTCTGATGATATTCTATTTTGCATGAAACAGTGAATTTCACATTAAATGCAAGAGTAAAGGCAAACTCCCATGGGTTTGAACACTAACTTAGCAAAAAGCAAAAGCTAATTTCCAGCCCCTGTTTTGGGCAATATTTTGTGTAAAACTCTGAAATCTTACCTGAATTCTATGTGTCTGTAGATATTATTCATAAATGCTGTTTAATCACTAAGTCTTAATTACATGAGGCACTTAAATCCCATAGATGAACAAAGCATTTTATGCCTGTGTGTATTTTAGATATTTTTTTCAATGTGAGTGATGTGAAGCACAAAAGAAAAAGGTACCTTACTTTGATGCTGTAAGTCTATCAGATAATAAATTATCAAAGCACGGAACCAGTCCATTATATGATATCTGAGCTCCTTTTTTGAACCTAAGCACTCTAGACAAGCAGTGATAGAAACATGAGTGCCTGCAGAATTCAACTGCTCTTATGGTTCAGTCAACAGCCAAGCTGGGGTTTGTGGATGAATATCCTGTACTTAAAAGTGCAGGGAGATATTTTAATGCCCAAGTCCTTCTGCAGATATAGCTCTCTCTCTAATTTTATACTGCAGGGTTAACACATAGTGATATTTTGCAATTATCATGTAGTTAACCCTTTATTCTCCTTGGGAATTAGGACTTCCTCATGTTCAAAGTCCTCCAATAGCTGGAAGGATATCTAGACTTTTGGACTCCATGGTTACATATTCCTAAAAAGGAAATGAATTCTACAGACATTCAGATTTTGTTCAAGGAACAACACATAAAGCAGCTTTAAATATTTCAGAAACTCTAGTTCAGAAATTTGCAGTAAAACTAATGAGAAAAATTAACTCAAACTGTTTCAAATACACAGGTATTTTTTCACTGAATGAATTAAATGAAACTTTCAGCTAGTTCTCAGTAGTTTGTTGAGAAAATTATATTAAATTATTTACTTACCTAGAGGAGAAGCAGAATTTGGCCATCCACATATCAAAAAATGAAATGATTGCTCAAAAAAACAACCATCAAAATAAAAGAAGACTGAAAGTTTTTACCAGAACTACATTTGAAGCCTGTCTTTCTTCCTCTCAGAAATCTTAAGTAGGAACTTTCATGCCATATACTCCATTAACCAATGATTCTGCAAATAAACATCTTATTATTTTGGAAAGCTATGCTATGATTTGTTCCAGCTAGCGTCAGGCACAACAGAGCTGTTGTTAGTGTTATTATAGCAGAAGCTGCCACATCAGTAATGAGAAAACAAGACTTCCAGTTCACAGAGGATGAGCACGGTGAGCTTTGAAGTGCCAGCTAACACAGCTGGATACCCTAGGATATATAAAGTAGCCCTAATAACATAGTGCACGGTAGATAGCTGGAACTGCAGTTCTTTTTACATTTGTATAAATATCAATCAGAAGTATAAGTCAAGTAACTTTCAATAAAGGATGATTAGTAACATACTTCAACAACCTTCATGTAAATATTGAAGATGGAATTATTTTTACATTATCACTGATGAAGTAATTGCTTTTTACAGTAATGGCTTTTCATTCTCATCAGCAACAACTATACATTTGTTTATGTAACAGTAGAAATTAATGGGATGAATTATGGCCATAGCCCTTGTACTGTGATTAAAATACTCCATTGAAAAAAAAGTGAAGTAAGAATGCCAGAACTGTAAAAAAAAAGATATTGTAGAATTTCTGTTCTGCCCTCCACAGCTTAAAAGCTGATGTTGTCCTTAAAGAACAACGTGGGAGCGTCAAAAGTTTGTTATTAAGATTTCTTCCCCTGATCTACAGTTTTGACTGACACTGGGCAAAGAACTTAAATTCTCAGAAGAGGGGAGAAGTTCTCCTGAGTGTTGCAGTCTTTTTGACTGTTTCCTATCTGTTATATAGGGTCACCACTACTGTTTTGTCTGAGTTTTTAGCCACTAAAATGGTAAATATCGTACACAACTTAGACAAGTTTCTTCAGTGCAAGATACTCGTATAAACTAAACTTGGCTACTTGAAACCTCTAATGACTTCACCTCAGGTACTAAAATCAGAGGCCTAAAACAAGATTTGTCCCACCTAACCCAGATGCCTAAATCAGGAGTTCAGTTTCCTTAAAGTCCTTAGAGAGAGAGTCATATACTGAGACATTTATGGTGCCATGGTGGGAGATGTACCTTGCAGGACCCCTCATTTTTCACTGACTTCAGGAAGCATAGAGTACCTTCACTCCCACCACAAGTAATTCAATTGCCTGAACTTAGTTGAGCTGGATTTGTATCTTAGTTCTGCACTGAGCAAAAGGAGGGTTTCACAGAAGTACCCCATACAATATTAAATAGGTATGGATAAAAAACGTGTAGAAGGAAATATATCGTCAATGAAATGCACTAGAATATGCCCACCAGATTTCAGATTTTGAAATTAGATTATTTGAAGCTATTTTCCTTGTCAAACTTGGTGTATTCATTTCAGGGGTTAAACACGACACTGCTCTACTTCAGTAGTAAGGAAGGAAAGAATGTCTCTGAAAAAATTTTTCATGCCCTTCTCTCATGCACAAAGACATGCATTTTAGTTGCTATTGTCATATTTTCCAGTCTTAACATCCCCTTGAGTAATTATTGCCACACAATTAAGAAAATATTTAGAATGGAAAAGTCATTTGTTAAAGAGTTGCATTCTAAACCAGTGGTGTACTCCTGCGCTTTGGCTGATAACCTTTCCCCTGACAACTTGCTGGGATCTGATGACTGTTTAGGTTCACTCACTAATGATTTTTGAGTTGAATTTTCTGTGACCTGACCTTTCAAGTAGTATATTTTCTTGCTGAAACAAACACATTTTGATAGATCAGTAAGAGCCAGCTTGACACTCACTCCTTAAGGCACAGAAGACATATTTACTTAGTTTAGAGCACAGAGATGTTTTTCAGTAATTTTCTTCACATTTTGATGGGTTAACACATAGGATTTTCTATACTAGGACTGAATTCTGTACTGTTCCTGTTATGTTCTCTGTATATTTATCGTATGTGTTAAGGAAATAATGATACTGTAGAAATCAGTCAAAAATACTAATAGCAAATATGCTGGATTAAATTAGAAAAAGAATAAAATATACCCCATTTTTTTCAGAAATCAGATAATTTAAGTAAAAATCTCCATGTGCAGAGCATTGATGTGTAGAAGACTATGTTGAATATATTGTATTTATTCCCAAATAAAAATATTTAGAATAATGGTAAAATAAAGAAAATAATAACGACTCAGAAAGGCACTTTAAAGGGAAATTATGAAATAATGAAATAATGAAAGGTAAAGATGCATTCAGTTTAGCTATTCTTTCCATCTTTAATAAACATGCAATGCTACACAAAGGTGGCTTGTACTGACAAGTGCTTAAGGTATTGAATTCCTCTTCCTTGACTGTTATTGACCTCATTTTAATACTTCAGTTATACACTCAGCTTTATACTTATAATTTTGAAAGCTCTGCAGAACTCCATTGTACTTTGCATGCCTACCACTGTCAAGCAGAATTTTGCCTTCATTCTGTTCCCGTTTTCCTCCTCTGTGTTTATTCTACATTCTTGACAGATATTTCTACTTTTTTTTCATGATACCTTTTGTAAAGACTTATCTGTCCAGGACCCTTTTGTGAATGCTTCATGAATGCCTAGCATATATCAGGAGTTAGTATTATTAATTTTTTTAATCCAAAACAAATATTTTGAAGTTGTGTGCTGTGACTGATACCTTACACATTTAATAACAGTGCAAAAAAGAATTGGGCAAAGAGAACAGACTGATTTGCAAAGGATCCATAATCTGTAGCACTGCATAGCATGGAGAAGCTTAGTAGGATTTCTGCAAGGATTGAACAAACAAGATTTTAAATTCTTGAATTTTAGTTTAGTTTGAAATTAAAAGGGACTTGAAATTTAATGTTGCCAATTAAGAAGGAAGTACAACAAAGAGAATGACCTGAAGTGCTGATGATCATTAATGGGAGGCTATAAATCATAACTGCTTATAAAAATGTTTTGAAACATCAAGAAAAATCACTGTTTGGTGTGTATATTATGTATTCTAAAAGTAAAAAATCTGTCTACATTAAAATCAGTAGAAAATAATAAAACAACTATTATCAATACATAATATATAACAATAGTATGATATCATCCACAGTACCAATTTCAATTTGAGCCATGCCATTATCTTGTAACAATAACTGACACAGCAGAGTTTGTACTAGGTAATGATAATTACTAGGAAAAATAGGAAAAAATTCGATATTTTCTTAGGAAGGAATGGGGGTGTTACAATTTTACAAATTAATGACTAGCTGTCAATTGTGAAAGCAGGCCTACTTCTTTCATTTATCCTCCAAAATCGAGAATCAAAGACTATTGCTGATATTGTCAGACATCTCATTTAAAGCTAACAGACGGAAGTAATTTTTTTTTTCATAACATGTAATTAATAGCATTCTTTGGACCATTGTTTCAAATTCATAGCAAAGCCAAACATTGAATAGGATTTTTTAAAGCATTAGACAATTCAAGATATAAAGAAACTTATTTGATTATATATTTGTATGAGATATAATACACACAAAAGAACTTTATTAAAATTGTAATATCATTCTTTCAAGAAAGTTGGAGAATGCAAATATTAAAGTTGCCTGTACAATATTAATTCAGGCTTTTATGCATATGATCATAACACAGGCTTAAATCACATCCTTTTTTCCCACAGGACTTATGCCTCATTTCAGCCATGCAACGGGGGCATGTCCAGGCAGAGTCAAGTTTATTTGCCTACGCACCCAGAAAATCAAGTGTAAAAACCCCAAACCTAACAACAATAAAAAACCTCTGGTCCAGAAGCTGTACAGTCATGTTATCAAAGTACTGCTTTTGATTTTATTTGCCTCCTGCAAGAAGGCTGCGTGGCTTCCCTACTACAGCTGGCTTGCTTCTGGCCAGGGGAATGCAAGTGTGGTATGCAGGGCTGTCTGCAGCTGGCCACATAGGTTTGCCAGTGGTTATATCTTGCCAGAGCACTTGTACATCTTCATTAGCAGATGCAGATTTCTAGTTTTGAGAATACTAAACTGAGCAGTGGTCTTAAGCAACTTCTATTTTCCACTCTTTAGATTCATTCAAGACAAAACGCAGCTCAGCATTGCAGACTGTTTCATTGAGTGAGTGATTACTCCAGCACTAAGTGTTTTGTGTCTCTGAACACCTGCCCTCCACCCTCCAACCCCTTTCTGGTTTTACAACAGTCCCAAGACAATTATGCCAGTTAATGAGCAGCTTTCAAACTCGGGGTTGCTGCCACAGGGAGGACAGAAACCTGGCTGTCAATATTGTGATGAATAACATTCATAAAAAGGTGATGTCCACTGTTCTCCCTCCTTACTCTTGTGTTTCTTCTGCAAAAATCATTTGAAGGGAATGTGACAGATGTGAAAGTGCTCCATACTGCCACCAGTGTCTGTGAGCATTCCTATATACTGTAATATAAAGTATCCAACTGACATCAATGTATAAATAATGTACGCAAATTTTTCCTATTAAAAAATAGCTCTGTTTAACATTTGTCTTATTGAAATTGCATGTTGAAATTACTTGAAAAAAATTGGTCATTTAATCATTTTACACATTAACATAATTTGCAAGCCATCTCAACTATCAACAACAACTACAACAAAGGTACATTTTCAAATGCTTCCACAATGTTTAGAGACAGAAGAACAGCCTGTTTCAAACATGCTTTCCAAAAAGGTCTTTTTAAGATTTGATTGTTTGGAATTTGAATAAAGCAACAGAAGGCAAATATTTCAATGAAAGTAATTGCCAGTACACTTCCAATTCTGTCCTAAAACTACCTAAAGAACAAACCTAAAAGCTTGCAGATGAATGGATTAAATAATATTACAATACCAGGAAAAATATGTGGTCTGCCTAATCCATTTGTAAAAAGTTTTCTAATTTCAAGTGGTGTAAATCTACTGACTCAAATTAAGTTCTTCAGGATGATATTAGTGCAAATAAAGTCAGAATCTGGCATGAAATATCATAAAAACCTTTTTAAGGAAAAGGAATTTAATAGCTTGACATAATGGATTATTCTGATCATTATTATTGTCCTAAAGGCTACGGAAGGATAAGCTGATTAACGGTTGAAGAATGCACCATGCCCTTTCAAAGTTGTTCATTGTGTTTACAGTCCACTTAAAGTAAGCTTGTATTTTTAAGGTACTCTTAAGGACATACTAATGCTTTGACCCAATAAAACACTTAAAGAAGATTTCTTCAGATCATTTTGTAGGAAAAAACTTGGAGTAATGGTTATAAAACATTGCATCACTAAGGACATAGGGGCTGACCAGAGTTGGCAACTCTTTAAGGCCACTTTTGTTAGAGCTCAAGCACTCTCTATCCCTGTGTGTAGGAAGCTGAGCAAGGCAGCCTGGAAACTGGCATGACTAAGGAAGGAGCTGCTCCTTCAGCTGAGGAGTTGCAAACAAATACACAGCCAGTGGAAGTAGGGGCAAATGACCTGGGGAGAGTACACAGATATGATTCAAATGTTTAGGGCTGAGACAAGGAAAGACAAAGCCAATCTGGAGCATGACATGGCAAGGAATGTGAAGAATAAGAAGGAGGGATTCTATAAGTACATAAGTCAGAAAAGAGAGGCCAAGGAGAGTGTAGCCTCCCTGACAAGCAAGAAGGTGAACTAGTAGCAACTGACATGGAGGAGGCTGATGTACTCAGTGAGTTCTTTGCCTCAGTCTTTACTGGCAGTCTGACTTTCCTCTTCTCTCCAAGACCCTGATCCTATGGGTGGGTGTGGGCTGAATTAGATTCCTCCCACTATAAGTGAAGAGCAGGTTCAGGACCACTGATGAAGTCTATGGAACCTGATGACATGCATCCCTGGGTCATGAGGGAAATGGCTGGTGGTGTTGTCAAGTCACTCTCCATCATATTTGAAAAGTCATGGCAATCAGGCAAAGTTCCTGGTGACTGGAAAAAGGGAAACATCATTCCCATTTTTAAAAAGGGTAGAAAGGAAGATCCATGAAACTACACATTGGTGAGCCTCACATCTGTGCCTGGGAAGATCATGTTGCAGATCCTCTTAGAAGATGTGCTAAGGCACAAAAAAGACAAGGAGGTGATCCAAGGTATCCAGCACAGCTTTACTAAGGGCAAATGGTGCCTGACCAATCTGGTGGCCTTTTATGATGGAGTGACAGCAACAGTTGACAAGGGAAAACTGACAGATGTCATCTATCTAGACTTCTGTTAGGCTTTCAATACGATTCCACATGACATCCTTATCTCCAAATTGGAGACATGGATTTGATGGATGGACTATTCAGTGGATAAGGAATTGGCTGGATGGATGCAGTCAGAGAGTTGTGGTTGACGGCTCTGTGCCTAAGGGTGTCTAAGTTGAGGCCAGTGATAAGTGGTGTCCCTCAGGCTCTATCTTGAGACCACTGCACTTCAGTATCTTCATCAATGAGTGACATAGACAACAAGATCAAGTGCACCCTCAGCAAGTTTGCAGACCACGGGAAGCTGCACGATGTAGTTGACACAACAGAAGGAATGGATGTCATCCAGAAGGACCTGGACAAACTTGAGCAGTGGGCCCACAAGCACGTCATGAGGTTCAACAAGTCCAAGGGCAAGGTGCTACACCTGGGTTGGGAAAATCCCACACATGAGTACAGACTGGGAGAAGAAGTCACTGAGAGCAGTACTGTGGAAAAAGACTTGAGGGCTCTCACTGGTGAAAGGCTGGATATGAGCTAATAATGCACACTCACAGCCCACAAGGCAAATTGTGTCCTGGGCTGCGTCAAAAGGTGAGTGGCCAGCCGGTCAGGGGAGGTGCCTCTGTCCCTCTTCTCTGCCCTTGTGATATCCCACCGGAAGTACTGCATCCTAGCAGTACATCCTAGATGTTCCCTAGCACAAGAAGGACATCACCTGGTAGAGTTGCTCCAAAGGAGGATCACAAAGATAATCAGAGGGATGGAGAATTTATCCTACGAAGGCAGACTGAGAGAGCTCACAGAAGACAAGGCTTCAGGGAGACCTCATTGTGGCTTTCTAGTACCTTAAGGAGGCTTATAAGAATGAAAGAATGAAATATATAAATCATAGTGAGGCATTTATCAGCATTGTTTTATATAGACATTACAGCAACACTCAGCTCCCATCAGGTTAATTATGTTGGGGAATTCGACTCGTTCCAAAATCAATACTGCAATTGTACAAGACAGAAGTACCTTGGTCCATTCAACCTAGTTCCTGTGAGGAAAATGTAAGCTAATGTTTTAAATTAATGCCTAAACAGTAAGAAGGAAATTATACAGTGATTAGGGCTGGGTGAGGTATATGCTGAATCAAGGCAATTCACGATTTCCTTGTATAGGAGAACTCTGACTGTGGGAAAAAGCAACAGCAGGTGAGTTCAGAGGAATAGACAGAGAGGAGATGTGTAGGGCCCCAGATGAAAGGGGAGATATGTGTACTACATATGTTGGGCAGTTCTAGCCCTTGAAGAGTTTAGAAGGTGGTGTATCATGGACTGAATAATAAACTGGCATAGTGATGCCAATAAATTGGGCACATAAAATAAGGCCTGCAGCATTTACATGAGAAAATCAACCCCCAGTCTAATTAATTTATGTGCTGAGTAAGCAATAAATAGGGTGCTCATCATCATACTATCTAGCCAACAAAACTGACCAGTTGAAATGTTTCCAAAACTTTCCCAGAAACTGGTGGTTTAATAATCCTACCACTAATATACAAATGCTTATTTCTAACTTTCTGAAGACTGCATCACTGCACCACTCTTGCTCTCAGTAAATTGCATACTAGGTCGTATAGGATTATTTTTTTACATTAATATCTGTCTCTGCACAAGTTCATCTTGAATATGTGCCACCCTAGTGCCTTTACTTAAATAAGGATGCTTTCCATGAAAGTTTGGAGAAACACAGTGCAAAGATGTTGCCAATAAATATCTTTCTCCAGAACTGCTTTCTTTATTTTCCAGATATTCTTGGCTTAGTTATGCCATGTTTTGTTCCCTCTCTTTGTATAGCTTTAAACCAGAATATACAATTTAGGTGACAGAATGATCATCTTAAAGAAAGGATAAACTAAGTCGGCCAACTCTTCTAGTAGTGATTACTCGTGGATGCCCATGAAAGCTTCCACTCATGTGCTGCTTAAGCAGACTGATAGGAAGACTAAGTCTGGTACCGTGTTCCTAAACCTAAGTAGCTCGTGTTCTAGGTAACACTCTAAATCTCGAGGTGATTCTAACATAAATTCAATTTCAAAAGATATTCTCAATCACAGGTTAGTTATAATAAAAACTGTTGTGCTCAATCAAATGGTAGCTGTAACACGTGATTTATACAAAATTGCTGACAAAGCACCCTTCTGTGAACAACACAGTCACACGCTCTGTGTTGTATAAAGTATGCAGAACTAATAAATAAGTAATAGTAATCTTTACTTTAATAATCCACTTATTAAAGTGGATGAGTTGTTCTTTCATACAGCTACACTTCTTTTTTCATAATTAAGTTAGATCTATTAAATGGTTCCAGAGAAAGTGTTGTAATTTTTAATTCCACTTTACAAAATGCCCTAGTCACCTGTTGTTCTTATACAGAAAACACCCCTGTTTTTCCTTTCAAATGCAAACATTTTTTACTCTAGAAAAGTTAGGGAAATGAACGAAGAAATCATGGTCTCTAATTGAGATAGCCAAAAACTAAAATGCAGTTAGATCAAGCAACTCCATATTGAGGATATTTGAAGAGATCCTCCTTTGAGCTAACTATCCACTTTGCATTCTTTGTGGATGTCGAAGTCCACATGAAACCAGTGGGAGCTATGATACAGAAACAGTACTCAACTGATCTCACTGATATAAGAATACCCTTGTAGCTTTTCTATCATGCTGCACTGCATAATGGGCATAATCATACTTCTGCATGATGGATAGCACTTAAAAGTGAATGTGACTTGCAGACCACACCTGTCTCCATTTAAACAACAACCTTATGGCAATGACAGCATGTGTTTGTATGGAAAAATAATATTGGGAAAGTATTTTCTCTATGCCTTAGTGCCATTTAATGTGATTTAATGGTTAGAAGGAAAGGAAATCACACCACGTCTGGTGTGTCCTTTGCAGACCAGTGACTACAAACTGGGAACAACAGTTCTAAATCATGTATGATTTGCAAGAAATAAAGATCCACATCTTGCTGAGTTCTGAATACTTACTGGGGTTTTTTGCATGTTTTCAGCTCATCAGCGGAAGCCAAGGTCAGTAGCATATCATACAGTAGAATGAGGAAATTAATCTTACTTTATACTAGACTGGTTCTGGAGTAAGAAGACTAGACTTGCTACATTTTAAGTGTACCTTAAGTGACTGGGATTAATATACTCAAACAAATGGTACAACTGAGTAATCGCCTCAGCTTTGTGGAATACTGGTACCTCAGAGATCACAGTTTGACAGCTGCTGGTAAAATATACGTATTTTAGGAGGTACTAATATATGCCTTGAATTCAAAGTACTAAGTAAACAAATGAATGAGGTTCCTTGATGCAAAACTAAGTTTTTCATATTTCCAGTTTTTAATTTTTTCTTAGAGTTTGTAACTATATTACTTGTTATTTGCAACTCATGACTGAAACAACTGTGTGCTTTTCTTTAAAAATGTAAACCCGAACTTTCATTTCAAATGCAAAAAAGGAAATTAATTTTCATTTCAGATCACTAAAATCTCTAACAGCCTTCAGAGATGCAGTCTTTTTTTTTTTTTTTAATAAAGAAACTTTTTTTAAAACCTTTTCAATATTTGCAGCAGCAGTCAACCAAAGAGCTGAATCACAGTGGAAACGCAGACAAAAACCCACAACAATCCCATTAGAGTAGGACCTAGAATTCCATTGGGTCATTAGATCCAAAGAATATGTCAGATGTCAGTATGAAAAGTGGAGTTGAAAACTCTTTTGGTATTCATCCCTTCATTTGGCATAGTTGATTTACAGCTTACTTATCCTGGCTGCCCGTATAATGCACCAACCCACTCACACCAAAGTATTCACATCTGCCTACATGTGAGAAGTTTGCAATTTCTGCTAGTTATCGAACAAATATAATTTATACATGTCCCTTTTCCAGGTTAGTTATTGATGGCCCATCCACCTTGGTCAAAAAATGTAAAATTTTGTATGAAATTGGTGGCATGTGACACATCATGGCACAGCTCCTTCAGTTTTAAAACTCTAGTCTCATCAAAAAAATTTCATCTTCCACCAGTTTGCCATGGACTGTCATCGATTGTGCAGCCAGAGTGTCACTCCAGTCCAAAGGACCGGACTGTATGGCCATCGATACATACATTAACCACATCGATAGGCCCAATTTTTGTTGTTTAAACAATTCTGCTAAAAGTAATAACTAAGTTAAATCACAAAGGCATGGTTTTCTCATAGATTGGATATGTCTCCTTGAAAAGGAGGAGGATTACAAGGAAGGGGCAGAGTCACCTTTCACTGGTTTTCTGGAGAAGGTGAACTTCTTGATCAACTGTTCTTGGTGAGAGATGAGGAGAATGAGATCCGGTGACTATTCTCATCTGCTACAGGTAGTACTTGTGGCCAGAAAGGCAGGACCTTCACATCTGGTGAGGCTGAGAAATGCAAGTCAATTGAGTGAGGAAATAAGACAGTAAAATCTGTCATTATAGAATTTATCCTATAACAGGTAATGTTACAGAGTATTAGATTTGGTCTCTCCTTTCCAGATTGAAGCACTTCTATCCACAGCAGGTGATACAAGTCAAGACTGACCATGTTTTGAAAACACTTTCACCAAAAAGAAGCATATGCTCAATTGTTAGGAACCAAGAAAATTATTCACCTCTCATGCTTTGCTGCTTCTTTGTGGCTAGAGAAAGTGAAACTAGGATTACAACTAGGTGAGTTGTTCTAAACTGCTTGAGCAATAACTAAAATGCCTAATAAAATTTGGCATATATGTGTGTGGAGAAAAAATACCCCAGTAGTTTTTTTAGTGTTTCCTCAGACTTCCTTTGGCTGCTTCCTGTCTTTTCAAATTTCTCCTGTCTCCTTTAACAGTAGGCTTTTAGCTTCAAAATTGCTGCCAAAATAGGCATTAAAAATCCTGAGTTATTTATGTGCTTCAGTGTACAGACACTGTTATTATAGTTGCTCCTTTGCACAGGTGCTCTCCAAATACCTAGACACCTAGGCCAGATAATGTGTTGACATACGTTTTCTTATCCTTTTGGAGAGAGTACTATCACCTACTCTGTAGCACAGTCACAGGGCTCCAGTGACCTTTGTAGGATGCTTCAGTTACCATGAACAGTAGGTGGCGACCATGCTCCCTGCTCTTGGTAACAACTCCCTTAAAGTTCTACCTCCCCTAGTCTTGCACCCTCTACCTAAAGCTAGAAGTGTCAAATTTTGTCAGCAGTGTAGGCAAAATTGAATGGTAGGGAACTTTGAAAGAAAGGATTTGAACGCAAGTCTGTGCTGGACAAGTAGGCATTAGAATTGGTTGTTGACTGATGTTTCTATTTCTGCTCTCTTCTGCCTTCTTAGACTCACTAATATAGTTGCAGTCAAACCTGATAGAGGTGCTCTGCAGATCACTGGGTAGATCACACCCTTCCTTCTGCTCTCTCCCACTGAGCAGTGACCTGTTACCTCAGGTGTAAGACAAGGAACTACCTGTGTCCCAGGAAGTCTGCTGTCCTAGCCAGCTCCCTAAGTTTTCTGTGCCCAAAATAGGTTCACAAATGTCATGGGTATCATGAGATTATGACTACAGACCATATGGAAGCTGACACGATTTTCCACAAAAAAGGCATAATTATACCTCCAGAATTGCATTCACCAAGAGACTATAAATCTTTATTAATAAAGACTATAGGTCTTTAATAATGAGACCGATGGTGGGATTGGATGCATCCTCAGCCAGTTTTCAGATTATATCAAGCTAAGTGGTGTGGTTGATGTGCTTGAGCGAAGAGATTTTAACGGGCTTGAGAGGTGAACACATGCAAACCACATGAAGTTCGACAAGGCCAAGTGCAAGGTGCTGCACATGGGTTGCAGCAATTCTCAATATCAGCACAGACTGGGTGTTGAACTGGCTGAGAGCAGCCCTGCAGAAAAGTACTTGGGGGTACTGGTTGATTGAGAAATTGGACATGAGCTGGCAATTTGTACTTGCAATCCAGAAAACCAGCTGCATTCTGAGCTGCATCAAAAGCAGCAAGACCTGGAGATTGAGAGAGGTGATTCTGCCCCTCTACTGCACTTTGTTGAGACCTCTTCTGGAGTAATGCATCCAGCTCTCAGGTACCCAGTACAAGACAAACACGAGTCTATTAGAGTAGCTACAGAGGAGGGCCACAACAATAATCAGTGACTGGAGCACCTTTCCTATGAAGGCAGGCTGAGAGAGTTGGGTTTGTTCAGCCTGGAGAAGGGAAGACACTTGGGAGACCCTGTTGCATTCTTTCAGTATGTAAAGGTGGCTTATTAGAAAGATGGAGGGATGCTTTTACCAAGGCCTGTAGTGACAGAACAAGGGAACAATGGTTTTAAACTGAAAAAGGGTAGATGTAGATTGGACATAAGGAAGATTTTTTTTACTGTGAGAGTGTTGAGACACTGGAAAAGGCTGCCACAAGGAGTTGTGGATGCCCTGTGACTGGAAGTGTTCAAAGGCAGGCCAGGTTTTTGAGCAACCTGCTCTGGTGGAAGGTGTCCCTGCCTATGGCAGGGGGTTTGAAACTAGCTGATCTTTAATCATCTCTTCTAACCCAAAGCACTCTATGATTCTGTGTTTCTATGATCTTTTAGTATTGGTATTGCAGTATGTCATGGCTAAAGTAGGTTTTGTATTTTGTTCCCTTTTGCTAACTTTTTTTTTTGAGAAACTGTTCCTTTAAGAGTGAACACCTCACCACAGCCAGGCAAGGGGGACAAGGAGGCTTTGGAAAGAAGTGTGTGCTGGGTAGTCCTGGCTGCCAGAGTGGAAATGGAACTCTTTCCATCTGCGAGCCACCTCTCTTCCCTGGGAGAAAAAAATGGGAGAAATAAATAAACCACATGAGCCCTGCCAGCCATGCAGCTCCACACATCTCAGCTGCTGTTTGGGATGGGAGTTGCTGCCACTGAGCTGGAACGGAGCTGAGCCCGGCCAGTCGGTGCAGAGAAGCGGCCACCACCACCTCACAAATCCCTCTCCACAAAATCCCAGACAAGCGGAGCCGAGTCCAAGCATATCTGCTAGAAACCTATTTTCTTTTGTACCAGGAAGTCAGCCTCTCTGGAATGCAGGAGGAAAAAACACATAAACCTAATCCTGGGAAAGATGCCCCAGTCAGCAAAGCTTCCTTGAGTGACATAGTCTTGCCTCCTTAAAATAAATCTTGAAGAAAGATTCTTCTATACTTACATCTAGGGTTTGTTTTCCCCCTGTTTTTCCCGTGTTTTTTGTCTAGCTGGGCAGGGCATTAAGCTGTGGGAACTTGTCTGCCACAGTACTTTTTCTACTGTCCTGGAGGGAAGAGGTGGGGAAGAGCATTTATCGGCCACCATCTTGTCTGTGAACCAAGGGGGAAGAGACTAGGAATAGCAACAATTTCTGTTCTCTTATTGGCTTAAGCCATTTTGTTTGTATTGTTAGCTATATTTATTTTCAGTGGACTGTTATTTTTTCACTCATATCTCCTCACATTTTGTCTCTCTGTATTGGTGAAAGGGGGGGAGGTTTTAATAAAAGAAGAGGGGGCTCATTTGTTGGAGTCTCTGTCCCAGGATTTTTCTTAAACCAAACCACAGAGTACTCACGTATATAGAGAAACTGGAAATTCATTGCCACAGCTATGGCTTTTCTTTAACTTGTTCAATACTGGTAAAAATTACAGTAGCCTTTAGCAACAGAGAAAAAAGTAACTAAATAACAGAATCCAGTGGATTTTATCAAGTAGCTTTACAGAAATTACAGAATCATGAAATGATAGAATCATAGAATAGTTAGGGTTGTAAGGGACCTCTGGAGCTCATCAAGTCCAACACCTCTGCCAAGGCAGGGTCAGGTAGAGCAGATTACACAGGAACATGTCCAGGTTGGTTTTTAATGTCTTCAGAGACAGAGGCTCCACAACCTCCCTTGACATGCTGTTCCAGTGCTTTGCCACCCTCAATGTCAAGTTTTTCCTCATGTTGAGGTGAAGCTTCTTGTGTTTAAGTCTATGGCCATTGCTTCTTGTCCTATCACTGGGCACCACTGAAAAGAGTCTGGCACCATTGTCTTGGCATCTGCCTTTGAGATATTTATAATGCTTTAATGAGTTTTCCTCTCCTTCTCTTCTGTAGACTAAACAGGCCCAGATCACAACAGTCTCTCCTCATGGGACAGATGCTCCAGAGAGGAAGGAAAAAAAGAAAAAAAAATAGGAGAAACAAAGCAAATGTTACAATGACTACATAAATGAAAAGGAGCTGTAGAGCTGAAAGAGTAGTTTTCATGTCCTGGTTGTATTTCTACTCACATTTTCTGTATATGTTTTCAGATATCTAAGAAATTAATGCAATTGGAATATCCAGCTGTCGACAAGTGCACAGGATGTAGGAGAATAGTATTTTAGAAGAACTGTGCATCTTAAACCCTTTTGGTGTCTTTTCAGCAGAAACCAGTTGCCAAGATAAAGATACTGTCCCAAAAGATCTGTTTCAAAACTGGTATTTATAACATTGTCCAGTGGTTTTGTGATGGGATTAAATACACACTGAGTGCAAGGTCAAGTCTACAAAATGAATTGACTTGTGACCTACTTCAGCTTTCAAATTATTCCACCAAGGACAGTCAAAAGGCTAGGTAGCTCATTGCACATTGCCTTTTAACTTCTTAACCATACCTCTGTCTGAGGTTTCTGAACTTTCTATACCAATAACCCTTGATATACATTAAAAAAGAGGAAAGCGAACTGTAGCAGTCTGTTTCTTTCTACATATCACAGTATCCTGCTCTGACCAACTAGTCTCCAGCGCTTTGGTGCTAAAAAAGGACTGGAGTCCTGAGAGTTTGCAGAGCCCAACTGTTTTCATACATTTTATTTTAACTGTATTTTCTTGAAATAATCAGTTGTCAGGCTGCCTCCATCTTTAATATCTTGCTGTAGAAATCTAAATAAAATGACTCATGTATGCTCTCTGTCTTAATCATAGCCTGGGAGAAACTGGCGACGGATTTAAGCAGGGCTATTGCAGGAACATACTGTACCAGATCTCCCAGATATTGTGAAACTAAGAAGAGGCTTAAGTTTCAGTCTTTTTAGATGACTGCCCCTTAGCCAGAAACAATGTTACATTTAAACCTTTTCCTCTAGGCATTCAGGGAATACAGGAATTGTCATTATGCTGACAAATTACATGCTTTGGGTGTATTACCACATGCAAAGTTGGAAAAAATAGGAGTTATCTGCTGCCAAAACTTTTGTGCCATTGGAGGATTGAGTATAATAGTAGAATATGCCACTGTTTGGTCTACATTTAGGATAACTGTCTCAGATACCCAAATAAAATCTGTTCAGAAGAACATAAACCTATCTGAAAGTTTGATTGGTTTACCGTATTTTTTGTTTTCGTGGTTATTCTTCTTGTGGTATTGCACATCTTCCCATCTCTCCCTAGAGAGATATGTAGCGACAGTACACATTCCAAAACTGTTGGAAGGCTTTGTGCTAGCAATTATGTTTCATTTAAGAAAATAAATGTGCAAAGCAACGTATCCGTTCCCCAGGTTCGGGAATGCCTTTCACCACATCTACATGGAAGTCCATCATCAGATGGACTCATTGAAAGGGAGATATAGTGAATGCTAACAGCACAGTTGTACAAGACGAAACCTTGGGTTTAAGCAGAGAAAAATTCTGTTCTCTTTGAATAGCTATTTGATAACACCGACTGTGTTCATGTACCTAGAAATATTTTTGCCTCTGTCAGTTTTTGAGGATAATGCCTTCCTGAGCTAATGTTCACATATTATGTTCTCATTCACATCTATGATATGGACACCAGAAGCTATTACTCAAACCTGAAAATTATTTTTCCAGTCAGATAAGATAAATTTCTGTACAGCAAAACACAGAAGGTTACATCCCTTATAGACAAATCAACCGTTTTCCCATCCCCATATCTCCCTTGGTCTCTACAGCAAAACTGGCCTCAGAGGTTCCTTATGTATTGATTTTTGCATTTCCTTTCAATACCAGTCAATCTATGCAGCTGTAGAAATGCATGGAATTAAGTCTATCAGACCCAATGGCCTAATGGGCTGAACAACAGAAAAAACTGGATATAATTGCACAGTAAATGACTGCTCTTGATAAGAAGAAATATTTCATTTTTATAAAAATATTTTCCCATACTAGTGTATCTACTGAGATAATAGGGAGAAAACACTAGACAAGGAAAAAGTAGGGAAAAGAAAGTGAAGCAGGAATTACTGACTGTATAATTACGTTAAACTTAACAGTGGTGGCTACTTGAATAATTTTATTGTGCTATTTGTATAAAATCTGAAGAAGCAAATCTGGGCATTTTATAATGGTGTGAAAATACAGATTAGCTTCCCAATCTGCCCCACTCATCTATAATTTTACTTTGTTTTTAAATGAACGTGAATTACAGCCTTTCCACAAAGGTATCGTTCACTCTATGTAACGGTTGTGTTGTCACTCATGCATTTAAGACACATATTTCCCATTTTTATGGACTGCTTTGCTTTCTGCAATTAGGTACCTCACTTCAGTTGAGATTTAAAGCAAAATCTTGTTCAAATACTGGCAACACGAAACACTCCTAGGATAAAACAGGGGAAAAGTTTGTTTAACTGGTGACGGTGTTTGGTTGCTTTGTCCCCCGATGGGAATATCTGTCTCAGACTTAAACCGTGCAGCTGGGAAAGCCAACCTGAACCTCCAGCTCAGGCTGGCTGCATCCAGACGCTGTACTTGTCAGCTGAGGTAATATATGCTAAAGAGTCCAGAGATTTCATGACTTTCTTCTCGAAAGAGCCAGGGGCAACCTCACTTGAGACTGCACAGCATGTGCAGAAGAGATCAGACAGTTCAGCCAAAGGCAAACATTAGTATACTAGTTATACAAATGCACAGTAGAGACTTATCAGCTTTGTGTTATCCCTTCAGAGCAACATCATTTTAAATTGGTGAAAATTAGCTAATTAGGCATATCAGCCCAGAGCTGGAACCAAACTAAAGCTCAGAGTATGGCACCAAGCTAAAGGACTCTACTCAATAGTAGTAGTTTACAGTCAACTCGCAGTGTAAAAGAAAGAAACTGAGAACACATATTATCAGCACAGATTATCTGGAACTAGTCTAACACACAGACTATAAGGCTTTCTGTGCTCACATTTAAGCCACGAGCATCTGGTCTTGGCCTTATTTGGTCTACTACCGATGAATGGAGAAGCCTGTCATCTGTGGATACCCTAACAGAAGTAATATCTTCCAAATAAATGTCTGAGCAAAATAAATGACTAAGGCAAAGCTCTGTTCATTGCATTGCTCCAAAAATAGGTGTATATTAAAATAGAGTCAAGTGTTATACAAAGTGCCCTGGCAACAAGAACTAATATTGCAGTGAGTTGTAAGTCCCAGGAATGTAAAGAGAGTCGGGCAAACAAACTGAACGGCTCAGTTATAAACATGGGCTGCTGCCACAGAGAAAGGCAACAACCATATTGAAACATGTGAGGGAAACCTCAGCATACCGCAAATCTAATGTACTATCTTTGGGCAAAATATTGCCGAGGAAATAAAAGCTTCGAAACTTGTAGAAAAAGAAGGTAGGTAACTTCAGCTGCACCAGAGAGGCATGGCTAATAAGCTAGGACAGTTTCCAGAATGTGACAGCATGTAAAAATTTTCTGGTGAAAAGGAGAATGAAGAAGAAGCTTTTTAGTCTCTACTTTTGTTTCTGTGAGACCCTTACTAGCCAGTGCAGCAGAAAACATCACCTCTACTTGCATATAGCCCCCAGCCCATTTCTCTGTCTGCATATCTTCAGTACCTGTTCCAGTCATAAAAATAACTTAAAGCACTGATCTGATAAAAATATTTAGATAACTAATAATTCTGTTCAAAAAATACTTCAGATGCTTTTTGAGAAGATTATTCTTATTAGATGGAAAACAATTTCAATGGATTTCAGCTACAGTGTGCTCTCTGTATGGATACTGATACTGAATACAGCAAAATCAGTCATAAACTTTACTATGGAGAGAAACCCAACTGCACTAATTTATTCCAAGAGATGCAGTTTGTGGTGATGCATGGCCTTCTTTCTGGACATATTAGCTTGGGTATTCAGAGTCCAGGAACTAACATATTTTACATCAACATATTTTAAATCTGTGTAGAACTATCAGTTGTTTGTGGCTGCTAGTTCTGCATACCTGAAGTTCTGGGAAACAGGTAGTTAGAGTCCTCCCTAATAAACTTGGATTATCTGAGCTATCAGTTAGGAAAGGCTCACCTTTCAGATGTAAAAATCCTAATAAAGATCCCTGTGAACTGCATTGCTATAGACCTACCTGCAGGCTTAAATATAGGTTTATCTTTAAAAAAGTGTCAGTCTTTTCACTTGTTTGATTTTATGTAGTTGTTTTTATGTAGTTTTATGTAGAATGATAAAAGCAAACAGTCCATTGGTGTCTTGATTTAGAAAAATTATGAAGAGACAGAAAAGGCAAGAATTGCCAGATATCTACACACCTTTAATTTTTGTCAAAATACCCAGGTATTTTCTTTCAAATGAGAGAAGAATATGGGAAGAGGTTGCCTATTTTCCCACTAAGTACATAAAAATAATTAGTGGAAATATACAAAAAATCCAAATATTAGGTTACATACATTTATTTGTGTTCCTATACAGCACAAAGAAAATAATGTAGTCAGTCATCAAAATCATGATTCCACTAGTTTCTGGAAATTATGTACCTGCTCTGCATGAGAAAAATGGATAGTTTGGATACTACTATGTTTACACTAGGTACAATTTTCCCCCAAAAAGTATTTCTCATTCTCAGATTTTTTGTAATGTTTTGGCTTTTTTCATTATGAGAACCCAAGACCTACCCATCATTCTTTGGCATTTGAAGTGCATTAGATTTATCTTCAAGCAAAGCATGATCCTTTGCTTCTCAATTTTCAATTAAGCTTCTCATCATAACATAGCCAATATCACTGCAGAAACTAAAGCTTAGCTCAATTATCTCTATTACCTCTATTCACACACAAGGCTGTCTTACATGCTTCTGGACAGAAATGCTGTGAATTCCTCTGTAATAAAGTCATATAGTCATATATCATTGCCTCCACAAAGATAAAACCAGGAAACAGATAACAATTGACATTTTTATTGTGATATAGTGTTGAACATGTTATCTCCATGCCTCAGAGGACCTTAACAATTACCATATTTTTCTTACCTATGTAAATTACAGGATTCTCAGGAATAGCAGGGTATGGTTTTTACCACCATTGTAAATAAATACTCATTAGCTTCTAATAACACAAATGTTTCACTGCATATTTTCTAATTTATAGTTATTTGTGCCTGATAATAAAAATACTGTGTATTTCTCTGAATAAATCTGGTGCCCATTATTCTCAGTGTCCCTTACTTAGGAGAAAAAAGTTATCTACAAAAACTGAACTAGTTGCAGGATCCTGTGTTGACAAAGTACAGTATTACTTGATTTACTGAAGATTCTTGTTTGAAATTACATAATTTCAAAGGTGACCTCTATAGATCTATTGACCATGAAACCAGAAAAAGGGCTTCATGGTCTATCTTGCATGACATGGTCTTATAACATTTCAGAGTAATTTAGTGTTGAACTAGATCACATAAGTTTAGAAAATGATTTTTAGAAAATGTTTACATAAAATTACATTATAATTAAAAAGTATTTAGTGATGAAGAAGCTTTATCACTTGAACCCTTCTTCAATTGACCACACAGGTGGTAAAAAGTACATATGATATCTCTAGAATCTCTCTTCACGGTGTTAACCTATAGTCAGTGTTCTAGCTTTGCTAAATAAATCAAAAAGCCTTGTTAGCAAATTAATAATAAAACCCTATCATTCTTTGTAACAAATCAACTATATTTAGGTTGTATTTCCACATATTGAATATTTTCTCATTCTCTGAATATTTTGTTTTGACCTTCTTGGACACTTCTAATTAATCTAGCATTGAAAATACAAGATCTGGTGTATTTTTCTATTCAAAGTCTTTCTAGAATAAAATGCCAGCATCAAATAATTCGGCTTCTTTATTCTTTGAAACATCATTCAGGGACCCCACTTATATATGTGTCAAAACCATGTTTGGGATATGATAATATGTGCCTTCTCAGAAATTTTGGAATGTTTGCACTCATATGTGCAAAGTGAAAGCAACTCTACTTTCAGGGAAGTATTTCCAATTTCTGCTGAGAAGTCATATAGCAGTTGCAGAGATATTTTATACTTCTTTATCACTGTGTCAATTAAATAGTTAATATGGCTCTACAGCAAAAAATGTCACTTCTGAGTTTCTTCAGGTAATAAGAGAAAAAGCAGGAAGTGTCTAGTTTGGTCCTGTACTGCATCCTTCAGAACGTTAAGAAGAACTCAAATTATCTCAAAAGCTAACTACTAAAAAAGAGATAAAAAAATATTTAAAATATTTAATGAATAAATTAATCAATAATTGTTCAGGAAAGTATTTCTAATGAGAAAAACAAATACAGAGAATTATTTTATAATGAATTGTGTACTATAAGAATAGTCAGGCAACTACTTTTCTTTCCAGAAACTGTCCTAACAATACCACAAAAAAACCCCCCAGCTCCTGCGAACTACATATTTCACCACGAGACAATGAGGACAAACCCGACCTTTTCATGCATCCATTACTCTTAACAGATAGAAAAAGAAAAGTTTAAATGAGACATACATATACAAACAAAAATGAAAAAGATGACTCTGGATATGAATATATAAATTATCTGTAAGGGAAAATGGCTAATGCTTTTTCCCATTCTGTCCTTCATTTAATTTTCTTAAAAGGGAAAACTAGAACTGTTGTTATCAAGGACATGGTGTCTGTGAAGATTAACAGAAATTTCCTGAAGTCATTTCTGCAATTTGCAAAAGCATTAGTAACATTTAATTAATAATAGTATCTGTGAAAACAGATTAAAGCAACACCATCAAGTTTCTTACATTGCTTCTGGCTCCTTTGGGGTGCTGTGTGAAGTTATCACAGACAATTTAATATTTCCCATAGAGAACACAAATCCATTTGCATTATTATTACCAAATGAAACCTTATTTCAATAACACTTAACATGATTAAAATCTATAAAAATATAGTGCAGATTATATTCTGAGGGAAAAAAAGTATTAAATGACAGTTCTGATTGAACATATAAATTTTTTTTGCAAGTTGACAAGTGACCCTATTTAAGATTTGTACTAGGTAGATATTTTTAGTGTACTGTGTTTGCGTTGTGTGTAGGTATGAAGGTGTTGGCAACAAGGGAGATGCAGCAGATGACCTCTCTGTGAAAAACTGGGGGCTGCCCTATGCCAGACATGGCTGAGTCCAGCCAGGTCTGAAGTGGACTCTCCCCAGGACACAGCTGATCCTGTCAGCTAAGCTGGTGGCACCCCTGAGAAAACACATATAAGAAGGAACGAAATACCCCATGGGATTTGAGGACTGAGGAAATAAATGTGTGAGAAGCAGTCCTGCAGATCCCAAGAACTTAGAAGATGGAGTGGGAGGAGGTGCCCCAGGAGCTGGAGCAAATTTGCCTGTTGCCAATGGAGAGGGCCATGGCAGAACAGGTATTTCCTTGCAGTCTGTGGAGGACCCCATATCAGAGCATATTCATCAGGTGAATATGGCCTGAAGGAGCCCACACTGAGGAAGATTTATCCTGAGGGACTCGGTCTGTGGAGGACTCATAATGGAGAAGGGAAAAAGAGTGAAGAGGAAGGAGCTGCAGAGTGGAACTGTTCTGGGATGACTGCAACCCCTGTTCCCCATTGCCCTGCACCGCTCAGAGGGGTTGCCTGGGTAGAGGAGTCAAAAACTAAGGGGAAAAAAAAAATTAGCAGGGGAAGGTTCTTTAATTTTTCTCTTTATATCTCACTTTCCTACTCCAATTTTAATTAGCAAAAAATTTAATTAATTTTCCCCAAGTAGAGCCTCTTACACCCATGATGATAATTGGCAAATGATCTTCCTATCTTTACCTTGACCCACAAGTTTTTCCATCTTATTTTTTCCCTTGTCCTATCAAGTATGTTGAGTGACATAGTGATTGGGTGGATGTCTGAAAGCTAGCCAAGGTCAACCCAGCCCATGTTATCTTCTGGGTACAGTGGTTTTAATTAGTAAGGCTCAAGCTAAAGTTGCTAAAGGGCATTTCAATGTGAAAATCCCATTGAAATAAATACTCATGCACTGAAATCAGAATGCAGAAGAAGTAAGAAAATGGGGGAGAACGCATATTAACCCATTTTAGGGTCTAGGTTTCAGATGATGAAATGAAGTTCTGTGGTTTTAGTTTATTTCCATTTCCTTTGGAAGTGACTTAAGATTTCTTTTTCAGAACTTAATTAGTGAAACCAAAGTCTCACAGAAGGGCAGCATTTGTTGCAATTAAATAGATATAGTAGTAATATGCACAAGTAGGCAGTTTCTAGTCACTACTACATATGCACTGTTCTGGTTCACATACATATCAATACAAAATTGAATTTAAAAGTTCATGAAAATGTATTCCTATAAGAGGATGGGTGCTGATATTCCTATTTTGTATGCAAACACATAAATGAATGGCTTGTCACTGCTTAATGAATTTTCAGAATTTATATGAGGCAACAAAATTTCTCTGCATGCAAACACAGTACAAACTGACAGCTTGCAAAAGACCACAACTGATAAGTTATAAACAACAGAGTGCAGATATTAATTTAGATAAATGAAGCTTGTCGAGTTAAAAACATATTACATGGTACCTTACCTAATTTGCTTAGTTTTTCAGATGCTGTTTATAGTCACTTCAGCAACTGTGACATATTACTTAATTTGGAGAAAAAAATTATGGTTTAATAAGAATATATATCAGATGAAGCCATGATGCTCTCCTAAAAAGAACAGCATATTTCCAACACATTTTATTAAGCTGAATTGCTGGTAAGGTTCGTAGTTTTGGTCATAATGGTCTACAAGATTTACAACTGTTTGGATTACTATTATTTTTCAAGTGCATAGGAATTTAGAAACAAAATCATGAAAAGCTAATCTAAACAGGCATCTAAATGACTCTTTTGGGAAACTGTGTAGTGAATTTGTTGAATGAGATTGCAGACATCAGAGGCTTATTGGGCTGCAAATATCCTAGGAATTGAAAAATGAAGGGACTGCTTTGATAACACAACGCTAATGCTTTTCTTCATACAGATTTTTTTCATACAGATTATTCTTCATACAGAATAATCCTTGGCAAAAAGCAATATGTCTGATATATTCTTTGGTATGCTGAGTGCCGTTTTGGTGAGAGCAGTTATATAGAAAATATCTGTTGTGAAATTATATACAATGTAGGTTGCAGCTCACAGGATAATAATTTTTAATTGGACATAGGCACTTTCACCCACTCAGGCTTAGCAAATTTTACTACCTCAAATAAATCTTGTATTTGATAGTCACTTTGATTTAGAATGGATGTGTTAGGGAGGAAGATCAAATATAAAAGTAAACACTTATAATCTCAGAGAAACTTGTATCTTCAAGAGGAGTGTTTTTTTACAGCTAAAAAAGGACTCTAGCTACAAAAGAACAACTGACATTTTAGAAAGTAAACACAAAAATTCTCCTCACCCAATTCCAGTGTGCAAAGGATACGACATGTAGAACAAATAACTGGAGTGAGTTTAAACACAGCATCAGCTTGAAGTGCATTGTTTAGTTGGTGTTGAAGTGGGGTGGTAAGTTTTAGACAATTTCAAAATCATCATATGCACATCCATAATGATCCATACAGCTCGGACCAACACTGAATGTGTTTCAAGTAGCTAGGTCAAATGTAACTTTAAAAATACTCTTTTAATAAAGCAATTCCCTGAAAATGGAAGGCTTACCTGCTGAGAAGTCCCAGAAAAGGGCAGGTACTTTTATTTATATATAGCAGGTGTACTTTGTACACTCACCAATCTGGACACTCAAAGAGCTCCACTGTCCTTCAGGCATCACAAAGGGCAGTTAGTAATTTATCTTCAAGTCTGCTTATGATTGTGTTTTTGTGGCTAATGCTTGTTAAGGCTTGCCTTGCCACAGGACTTGATCATACTGAGGTTCTTAACTAGAGTGTACCAGAGGTAGCAAGCATAACACTGGTATTGGTTATCAAAGAGTAAAAAAAGGTGTCTGACTCATGCAGTGACTGGAACACAAAGATTAAAACATCCTGTTTCCCCAGGCAAGCACTTTGTTATTCCCATTATATGGTCTTCCAGTGGTTACTGCCTTCTTTCACATTTTTAGCATGCCCTTCTTAACTGGCTATTATCCATACATTGTGCATAGAGTCAAATGCAAGCAATTCTTGTCATCATACATTCAGTTCATGTGCTAGCCACAAAGCAGCAAATAACAAATCATTAAATTTCTTTGTATACATAAATCCATTTTGCAACATCCTTTTGAAGAGTCATGCATCAGGTCACAAATATGGGTTGCTATTCTCTGAATTACCTGGGCATTCACCTGGGAGGACCTAATCACATATGCAAATCAAATAATTTTCAAGATAACATATATTTCACTATCCTTGCTTTCATTTAGTGATATTATTCCTGTAGTACAAATCCTTATGCCCTACAATGCTTTCTGCTTTTAACATACCGGTTCTCCTGATGCCCTCAATTTTATTTCAGTTTCCCATAATCAAATTCTGTCATTCTTCAGCTCATTTGCAATAGTACAAAACCATATATGATTCCTTAGCAGACTATTTTAGTTTGACCCCACTTGGACACCAGATGCCCACCAAAGCCTCTCTTTCCATCCCCTCCTCAGCTGGGCAGGGAAGAGAAAACACAGCCAAAGGCTCCTGGGTCAAGATAAGGACATGGAGTGATCACTCATCCATGGCTGTCGAGAGCCAAACAGAATCAAATTGGGGAAATTAGAATAATTTATTACCTAGCAAATCAGATTAGGGTAATGAGAGATAAACA
Source organism: Cephalopterus ornatus (assembly GCA_013396775.1). Classification (NCBI taxonomy): domain Eukaryota; kingdom Metazoa; phylum Chordata; class Aves; order Passeriformes; family Cotingidae; genus Cephalopterus; species Cephalopterus ornatus. Next base: position 49,025 of record VZRE01011426.1, read on the forward strand.
CAAATCCTAAAACACTATCTCCTCACTCCCCCCTTCTTCCCGGGTTTACCCTTACTCCCAGTTTGCAGTATCTCCTCCTCCCCTGAGCTGTGCAGGGTGACCTACCCCTCCTTCTTCCCTGACCTTGGTGTCTCCAGACCTTAGTGTCTGTCTTTCGCTCACATATTCTCACTCCTCTCTCCAGATGCTGTTGCCTAGAAGTTTTACCTCTTAGTAAATCTGTTATCCCAAAGGTCCTACCACTGTTCCTGATGGGCTCGGCCTTGGCCAGCAGCAGGTCCATCTTTGGATGGCAATGGCTCTGTTGAACATTGGGGAAGCTTCCCCCAGATTCTCACAGCAGCCACTCCTGTATCCTACCACTACCAAAACCTTGCCATGCAAATCCAATACAGAGGAGCTTAATTTTTACAAAGTAGGGTAATTCAGACACAGAGAAACTCTAAGAAAAAGCAAAATGGTTTGGGACTATGAAATATATTTGTTATCTGCTGTCCAATAGAGTTGGTACAACATATTTAATGAAATACCAGTCTTCCATAGAAAAAATAAGCCCAACTTTGACCTGATTCAATCAGAAGCAAAAATGTTTGTAGCACAGCATGGTGTTGTTTAATTATAACCAAAGATTAGTATTTCAGACTTCTGAATCAAATTCATATTGCCCAATCATAGTCCTTACAAAAAATAATTTTGTTTATCTTAAAGAGTTCACATTGTAACAGGCATGTTAATCTATGGAGTGTACTGGTGACTGAAACTGGTCTTAATCAGTGTTCCCTCTTACCTTTTTATTTTATTTAAATTTTTCAGGAAAAACTAACTATTAAAATTCCACGTTACCACTGTGGATTGTGTTTTCTACACTCTCACCCTCATTGTCTCTTATTGTCTTTTTTTTATGCTATTTTACATCTTCATTCGCACATGTTTTTACATCCACTGAAACTAAATACACAAAGGACTGCTTTTATGTTTTTAGACTCACTGTCTTACTTGAAGACAAGCTTAATCTCATTACAGAACCATGGGAGACAACAGCCCCCTTAAAACTTTAAAGGAAATACTTTAAGGAACTCAAAAAACCCCAGTTAGCTATTCGTCATCCTACTTGATACAGCAAGTAGTATCAGTAACAGAGAAGGCACACTGAATTTAGTGATAGGCAACAGGCTATTCACAGCTTTGCTATTTGATAAGCTCATTTTAGCATTTAGCAACCAGTATCAAAACTTATGCTAGAGAGCTACTTTAATTGGCAATGGAGTAGTAAAGAGCACTCTTTCCACAAACAACGCTGATCAACATCTTCATCTTAATGAATTGACCATATGGAACTGTCACCTTGAATCACCATACTTAATTGATTTTAAGACTATGAAAGACTCTTTTGCTCATCTTTAACCTGTCCCACGTGACAAATTGTGAGGATTACCTAGTCAGTTATTGCATCCAGTCCAAAAGCTAAGGATGACCTACAGCATTTCTCTTTCAATCACATGCAACCTCAATATAAAGGTTTTAAGTAAACGACAGAGTCCACAAAATATCTTTGTAATTTTTTTCCATTGACAAATTACTTTCACTATTGACATTTGTTTATTATTTTTATTCTTGCTTTTAAATATTGCTTTGGCTGTTGGAATGAACAACAAGAACAGATTTATTATTTATTTTTAAGAAATTATCTTCAAGAAAGACTATACTGTCACATCATCATTCTGTCTTCTCTAATAGGGGATAAAACTTGCATTGGTTTAGACTTGTCATGTCTTTTTCTCAATGTCTGAGTTTTCAGCGTCCTCTTTGAATTATTAACTCCCTAATCTGCTGCAATATTCCAGTAAAATAATGCCAAAGGAAGTGATATAAAATTATCTTACTTCTCTTTACAACTTATTCCACTGTTTTTAAATCCAGCGGCTGCCTGAGCTCTTCTCAGTACTCTGAGCATGTGCTTTCACTGCAATGCTGAATCAGTTTAAGCCTCTGCATTGGGTTAATATATTCTCACCTTATATCTGTAGCACATGGTCTTTTTCATCCAGAAGTGCAACCTTACACTTGGATGTATTTCACACATATGTTTTGATATTATCCATCTTGTTAAGTGATTTGAATTCTTATATACCATTGATTTGTTTTTCCAAGTGTTTACTATTCTCACAGTTGCAACTTTGTCAGTGGTAATTTCATACCATATTGATAAAATATGTTGAAAGTGTTGAACTAAGAATAAGATCATGTAAGACCCCACTAGAAGTGCCTGCAGTTGAAGGTCTGTAATTTGTAAGCCAATGAACTCTTGGTATTGCTCTAACATTAATGCATCTAATGAAAATGTAGTGCCTCAGCTAATCATAAGTCTCTACAAAAAATGCATCAATACTTTTACAAACCATAAAGAAAAGTATCAGGATATATATATATGGCTGTTATATATATATATATATATATATGGCCGTTATTATTTATAAATCTGTCATTATTCATAAATCAGTTTATTAGGTTACCCCTTTTAAATGTTTTATTAATAATGTCTAATATTGAGTACTTTCTATTTTGCCTTCAATCAAAGTTGGATGGGCAGGTCAGTAAATACCCACATCATTTCGTTTAGCTATTCAACAATTATTGAACAGAGAGATTTATGGAAAGTTTTATTAACAATTTTTTGCCAGTGTCTACTTAATAAGAAAACAAATCATAACTTATCATGAATTCTTTACTTCTTAGTACACATTAGATAATTATTTATCTTTATACTTTTTACCAAGACTTTCTCTTTGTAACCTTTATCTTTGTCAATAGGTTCCCATACTTCTTAGTTTCTGTTTGATGTTCAGTAGCATTAGCTTCTTATAAGTATTTTTATTAATTTTGTAATTTCCTGTCTGAATACTGTGGGCTTTTTTTTAATTTACTTTCTTTGTTTTTTGATAAGAATAATGTCCCTAATGGTCTGATAGCAAGCTTGACAGCACCTAGTAAAATGCTTTTAAGTAGTAGCCAAATGTCATGTATATCTTGCTAAATTCTTCCTACTATCTGATTTAGCTATAAGTGATTTTTTGGCTTTATGATAGAATCTCTTTAAATCATTACATGTATATTTTACTTTTATGTCTTCTATTCTATAGGCACATTGTAAGTGGGATTCACTGGAGCATGACAGCTGAGGGAAGAGGCTGAGGGAAGGGCTTGCCTGACATGAGGACAAGAAGGCTTTGCAGGGGCTTAATAGCAGCTTTCCAGTACCTAAGGCATTGTTATCAATAAGATGAAGCCAGACTCTCTACTGACGTGCATGACAGAAGAACAAGGGATAATAAGATGCCAACTCTACAGAAGGAAAAAAAAATCCCTATGGCACTAACCAAGGCTCAGAACACAGTGCCTGGAAAGGCTGGGAATCTCTATCCTTGGAGGTTTGTCTGACTGGATGAAGACCTGAGCAGCCCAGTCGGATCTCAGAGTAGGTCCTGCTTTAAGCAGCAGGCTGGATTAAAGACCCCAAGAGGTCCCATTCATCCAGAATTATTCCAGTTCCATGATAAGCTCACATATAACTCTGCCAACTGTTCCTGTCAGAATGAGGATTATGCTATGGATTGGTTATGAACATGCTTTAGGTTTTGATTTTTAGAAAAGAAGATGCTTAGAAATTTTAGGATGTTTTAGAATTAGCCATGTGACATCACCAGTTCTTGCTATTCTGAGTAGCTTACCTATAATTACACAAATCCATTAAACATGTGAATGCCTTTTCCAGCCTTTCCCTTGTGTGTGTTGTATAGTAGGTAGGCTATTCTCTATAATATCAAATCACCACTGCATGTGCAGTACGTTTTGTCAATCAGTCATTTAAAAACTTAAATCTTTGTATGTTGCCAATAGCAATCTGTGATAGTCACAAATTAGCATTCAACAGTTGTAGTAATACCTTGTCAGAGGAGTTCAGGTAACGTTGGTTGAGTAATATTCTTTTAGTTGACACAAACTACTTGGTTTCCAAGTCCTGGGTTTCCAGATTCTTTAACCTTTTTGTAACTTGGCTGAAGTCTTTGCTGTGTCCTGTAAGCCGGGTTGATACTGAACATACAATATCCTCTTCCGCTGAATGTTACACACACAAAACTTTTCTGCTGACATGAGGGCCCATATGGTGCAGATTCAGTTCTCTGAGCTATTAAAGAATTTTGTTTTCAGGATTTAATAATTTAAAAGGAAAAAAAAACAAACTGAAAAAACTCCTTTTCTCCAGTCACTTTTGCTTGGCTTTCTTTTTTTCATTGATCAGAAAAACATCTGAGAATGCATACCTTTTGATAACATCGAAAGCTAACACCTTAAAGATAATTACTCCCATAATACTGACCTTTTCAATGTGGTGCTAATGTTGATGTCTTAAAGTGACTTCAAATATTTATGCCAATTAGTTTTCTTTGCTTTCATGTCTGAATTCATGACTCCTTGCCATAAACAACCTTAGTAATATGCCTGTAGGCTTTTGACTCTTCCCATAAAACCAATCACCCTAGCAATCTCATTTTGAAGTTGGTATTAAAAGTGGGATAGGCAAGTGTTCTTTTATTACCATAATCCAGACAGAACTTGTTGCATACAACTGAAGCATAGAACTTTTCCTGTTACATGGTCTGACAGCTGAGATGGAGACATTTGGCAGTACTTGGCCTGCAGTTTTGTCTGTAATGCATTACTGTCGTGGTCATTAACTCTCCAGGCTTTGGCTTTACTGTTCAAAGTCTACACTCAGTATATATTGTCTCTATGTACCCTGGGAGTAAACTGAAGGGGATGTTGGTATAACTTATAGCTGAAATTTTACACTGTAACACAAGAAAAATGCAACAAAGTATGTCACAGCATGAACAAATGCACACGCTCAAAAGCACACCGCTTTCTAAACAGGCATGAGTATCTTGGTTAATGTTATCACCCTCTGTTTCATTACATGGAACTTTTTTTTTAGCCTGCCTTTTGTATCTTCACATCTACTTCATGAAAATCATATAAATCAGTACTCTCACTTGTGGGAAATAAGGAGTGTATTGTCTTTAGAATAGAGTAGATACAGATCTACATCTCTGCCCTGTTCTCAAAACATTTAAAACCAAGGAACTGGTTTCATTCTGAATCTCTTCAAACAGTACTAGGTGAAATGATTTGTAATGCAAGACAAAATAATTTTTACATCATCAGAACCCTCTGATTCAGCTCAATGGAAATCCCAAACCTATTTATTAGAAGATACCGTGGGAGGGAAGGAAAGGAAGACAGGGAGAAAGAATTTGCATCCAACTACTCCATATATAGTTTTTCTCTAAATATCTTCTGACCCTTGTCAGAGACAGAAAATTGGAAAGTTTTACATTCTCATGGTGTTTTGGGGACTTATTAAGGAAATAATATTTGAAGTTTAAAGACTGGGAAAAAAAAAAAACAAAAAAAAAAAAAACAAAAAAAAATTCGGGAAAATGACCATGACTCAGAAGAAATTTTATTACCTCTCCAATGAAGATTTCATGCTAATATAGGAAAAGAAGCATCTCTGTTAACCCGTGGTGGTTGCTAGCTGGTCAAGTAATTGTTGTAGGCAAGATGTATATTTTCAAATCATATTAAAGCAATACCAGTCTTAAGTAATTTCAGTCCTCTAAAAGCTAGGCATCTAAACAATTCTTCTTATACATAGTCCTTCCCTTTAAATATTTGGGAGTAGTAAGGAGGAATTGATGCATCTCACATGCCACATTAGGTACCCATAGAGTGGACCTCTGCATGGGGTTACATTTAGAGACAAACTAGAAATTAAAAGACATTGTCATTAGAGGATCAAATAAGTTAAAGATGGAAAATATATCTATTATTAATGGAGGAATCAGAATCTTCAGGTCTTAAAATTTTAGGTGAACAAATTTTGGCCCCCAAAGTTCTTCTCTACTTAAATTGTATACTGAGGATTTTTGTCCAGCAGGCTTTTGTAGTGGTTGGCCATATGACGTTCTCTTCTGTGTTTTTATTTGTGCTCTCCATTACAGTACATGTCTTAGGTAGGCACCTTTTATGCCAGAAAGCTGCTCAAAGTAGCAAGCCCACACTTAGAGATCAATTGTTAATTATTTTAATTTTTCTGATGTGGAATAAAGATACATGCTATTTTCACCACAAATTTTAATTAATCCAAATCAAATTTCATATATAAGCTGTCAGAGGAAATGCCCAACCCATTTGTGAGAGTATAGTTACCTAATGTAATGTGAAGAAGACTCTGCTTGCTATTATTTTGTTTAGCCGTCATAGTTGTTTAATTACATTCTTTTGATGTGAGTAAAACAATTTAACTTTCCCTGAAGACATTGAAGGGCATCTGCTATATTGAAAAAAGTATTTTCCCATGCCATAATTTGAGTTTTAGGCATAAGTACTTACACAACACATATCTGTATCTTTTCTCTGTTCAGAGGAAGTTTTATGCTCAAATAAGAACTCAGACATTACATTTTGCTTTTAAAGTATAGTCAGCTATACACATAACATGAAATTTCAAAACCCAAGACCTCATTAAAGGTATCCATCGTTTTTTGACAGATTTGAGTTCAATCTAAATGCAACTTAATAAAAATCTTTCCTCACTTAAGTAGCTGTATAGTTATGAAACTGCTGCTGTGGTGCAACAACATCATATAGTAACACATATAAAGTTTTATAGCCATAAATATAAATACAGAAATACAAATTCATCCTACTTCATTTCAGGTGTTAAAATATGACTCAGGTGAGTGCGCTTATCTCTTTCCATTAACTGTTGAGAATTTCTAGGAATCCTAGTAGGTTTAAGCATTAATATTAGGTGAGATGTATTCTACTGTAAAAATTTCCATCTCTATTCTACAAAAACCTTGCTATATGAAGTAATTTAAGGTGCAAGAACCAAGATAATTTTTTTAATTGTAATTTTTATTACTCATTTATTGTAATATTGTTATAAAATATAAAATGACAACATATGCTACAAAATAATAGTAAATGAATGTTAATGTGTAGAAGAAATGAGAATGAAAATTCTAACTACTACTATCATCCTCTTTTTGTGTATATGTCTTTCGTTGTTATTATCATAATAGTTCTACAGTTTTTGAACCTAACATATTCTACTATAAAATATTTTCATGGTCTGTAAAAATATATTTTATTAAGTAAACCAGTGAAATACTCTCATTGTATATGCCATTTGTTTCATATGCAATGAAATACACCCACTTTTTGTGCCTAAAAAAATTCAACTAGGGAAACGTAAATACAAAATACTCCATTTTTTTCCAGAAGTGGTACATGACTGGCAATCATAATTTAGTACAAGCTATGAGACTTACATTTCACATTATGTATTCTTCAACTATCAGAATTCATTCCACTGGGATTAGAGCTTGATGCAAATATTTAAGAATGAATAGCATTATAAATGGTTATCATAACTAGAATTTAAGATACATTTACTTAAAATAAATAACACTTATCCAAAGCTCCAAGTAGAGTATCTTATTAATAACATAATACAGAAAATAAGATCCACATCAATTTAACTAGAAACTCAGCAAACAAGAAACATACAGACACTCCTTTCCAACCTCTCATCTTTGTGAGATGTACAGTTTCCAACACCTTTATTTGTGCTCTCTCAAAATGTTGTCCTTTGTAACTTGAAAAAGAAGATGATCCTCATCAGAAAGTTACAGACTCAGGAGGTGCTAGAGGCAATGTTTACAGTCCTAGAGCAGTTATAGAGAACACACCTGATTGCACATATGTGTACAGGGAGAAGGGAAAAGAAAAGGAGAAAGGGAGGGGAGAATGCAAAGAAATCAGCATTGAGGTCTCTCCTAGCAGCAGATGCGGTAATATGAAATTGGATAATACAATATTTTGTAGGTTTACATGATTTACAACATCCTAAACAGCTTCTGGAAACAATTAAGCAACCACTGCAGACCTTAGAAGATGTGATGCTGCCTGCCTCACACAAATTGACAGTTCACTAATTTGAGTGCTTTTATTCCTTATCAGTTTCAGTCCTTGACTGCTTATATCAGCTTGATGCAATAGTGTAATTTCAAAGCAGCAAAAGAATAAAAAACAGTAGCAAAAAGCTGCTGTCAAAAGATGGCCGATTACTAAGCAAAAACAGATCATAATATTCTTTCCGGGTAAGTATCACCAAACAGTAGTTAGGAAGCCTAAAATTGTCCTAAATTCCCATTTTCGTGAATTTCAGCAAGCAATGGCAGACTAATTCTCAGTCATCTTCTGTTTCCTTTTTCTGTATCTGTTTCCATAACTCATTATTTGACATCTGCATTCTGACAATCTCAGTCATGGTCTCAGTTTCAGACAAGTCACTCCCTTTCATGCCTCTGGTTCAGGTAGATGATATCTACAGTCCTTTGTTGCAATATCCAAGCCTCAGACACAGGACTACATACAAGCAGTTCACTGGTAATATCAATTCCTCTGCCTCCTAACAACTCCCCTAATGACAGAAATACACACTAAACACAAAAAGTGGAATCTATACTTGAGATTACTCTTTGGATAGATTATTAGCTGAGATTTCATTTAAGGACAAGAATGAAGAGTTATTCCGTTTGCTTTTGTCAAAGTCTTCAGGTGCATCTTAATCAGCAGAACAGATCAGCAGACTTCATGAAACATCATTGTGGGTATCTGATCATTATCTGTTTCCCAGAGGAAAACTTCAGTTGTTCTTATATGTCTATCTGACACATGTTTTACATGGAAACCAATTTTATAATTTCTGAGCAAGTAAATTACTCTTCTAAATAATAATTGAACCTTAGGTATGTTTGGTTGATGTTGAGTCAATGTGACCTTGAGAGCTATGGGTATACACTGAAAGCCACAGTTTATAGTTGACAAGCTAATAATGGGGACTAAGACAGTTTTAACAAGGATCAAGGCTCTTTTAAAAATAATTTATTGTTTTACAATACTTCCATAGGTAAAATAATAAATTGTTCATGAGTGAGGATATGATGAGTGATTGTTTGGCAGTCTGGCTGGATATCAAAATATTTTTTTTAGCTGAATAAAGGTGAAGTGTCAGCACATTTAATTTCTAAAAGACCATGAAAAAAATGTAAGATTATTAATACAACACAGCATCAGTGGACCCATAACTATTCTTGCTATACTCCTTGAGGACATGTAATAATTGCCTTTTAAGTTTTAATATTCATTTGCTCATTCAATTTCACAATGTATAACTACGCTTTTCTTGCCAGGTTTAAACATCTAGGGTTGAAGAAAGTTTAACTGAATCAGTGGCTAAAGCCCTACCCAGAAATCTGGGAAAACACATACCTCTTTTTGGAATCACTAAGAAAGCCATAAATCCTCTCTTAAAAATATCGCATCTGCAGATAACTAAAAACAACTTTACAACAGGAGAATACAAGACTATTAATGCTGAAAGACACAAGAACAGATCTATGACTTGCCTATCTTACAAACAAAATAACTTCTTCGGTGATGTCATGATCCACTGCATCTGGTACCCAATCTTCCAGATTCCATGTCCAGTAGACCATTGTTTCTTTGAACATTCCTCACTCTTCTCACATGTCATATTCAGCATATACCACTAATGCTTAATGTCTCAGAGATGCAGCGTATGACTGGCTACGTCATCATGATGCATGTGTTGGTGTAGAAACATTTCAGGTGAGGTACACTGTAGCCAATACCTCCTGAAGCAGAATGAGGGATCTTAGGAGTGCTGGTTTTCTTAAGTTTTGGCACATCATCCCTTCACTCATCACTGGCAAGCCTGTTTTTGTTTCTTTCCCCCTTCCAAGCTAATTTAACACTCTATCAACAAGTCTCACTAGCTCCTGCACTAGAACTCTTTTTTTCCCCTCTGAGACAGGTGCCCATCAGGTGCCAGTAGACCAGGTGTTGAGTAGATCATCCCATGGTCAAAGAACCCCAAGTTTTTCTGATCACACTAGCCTCAGAGCCACTCATTGACTTGATGGATCTGCCTATTCTTATCAATATTATTCATCATTACTAAAAGAATTGAGGAAATTACTACCTGTGCTCCTAATCCCTCTACCAATCGTCTCAGGGCCCTGAAGTCTCTTTTGTTTGGCCTCAGATTTCTCTTTGTTATTTCATTGCTGTCAGTTTGAACAACCAATAGCAGAAAATAATCAGAGTGTGTTCTTAGACTTGAGAGTTTTCCAGTAATGTCTCTTACCCGAGCCCCTGGGACACAGCAGACCCTTCCCTGTGAGCTGGGTCTGGTCTGCATATTCAGCCCTCCATTTCCCTAAGAAGGGAGCCTCTTATTACAACTGCCCTTCTTTTCCTCTTATCAGAGGAGGTCTTGATGTGGGGTACAGGTGTTGTTTTAGGAGGCCTCACAATCCCAGAAGGACCTTTGCCTACCTCATCAGTTGCCTGGCCTTCTAGTTCTAGAGCCTCATACCTGTTGTAGAAGGTCCCAGTCCTACCTGTCAAATTTTGAGAAGGAGGAAGAACCTTACTCCTGGTATGTGACTCACTTCTGGCCTTCATCTTTAAAAGAACATTTAACAACAGTTTGACTAATTACCCTGCAGAGTTCTGAGTTCAACTGCTTCTCCACTGCAATGGAGGTTTGAGACCCCCAAGAGTCTTGAGGCTGTAGCATCTCTGAAAATAATAGGCCTCTCTCTTGCTCGTTCACCTGAATGCTACAAAGCCTGTTCACTTCCTCCCATAGCTCTTCCACGTGGTGACACAGCTCTTCAACCACAGCACATCTTCTGCAAAAGAACTGTTTGTTGGCCCCAGCCTCATGAAGAGGCATCAGGCACTCCCGTGATCTGGAGAGATGTGTCTACCATCAGCAAGTCTGTCTGTCTGGAGGCTGTGACACAGCTGGTTCAGTGACTCCTGCACCTACCAGGGACAGAGCTTTACAGTGCGTCAACACCGTAACTGAGGAAGCTTACACTAATGGGTTAATAAGACTGGGGCTGAAAGGATCTCTTTGATCTTCCTTACCAGCTACTGAGCCTGTTTGCTGCCTCTATTGGCTGCTCCTGGATGGTCAGAGAAGAGCCCTTCCTGCTCACCCAGCCTGCATGAACTGCCATGTGAACTGTTGTGCCACACTCTCCTTGCTGTGCTGCGCCCATTTGCCCACTCCTGTTTGCTGCACTCTGGGTTGCTGGAGCTCCCTGGAGCCCTTCAAAAGTGCCCCAATTGCTCTCACCACTGTCCTCTCCTCACCTGGTTGGCAGCCAAGGTCTGCAACCTAATTTTATCTCCATATTGCCTTTTCACAAGAAAAATGAAGGTATTATGGATTCATGAACATTCAGAATATGAGCAAAAGGTTGCGTTTAAAAAACTAAAGCATCTGCTAATCAAAATTTGTTAGCAGAAGGCAGAAGAGATTTTTATTCAGTTCAGTGAAACTGATTCAGAAAATCAGCTATGCCACGTTTGCTCTGAGTTTAACTAAGAAAATACAGAGAAACATCAGTTAACAAGACAACATTTCTGTTCCACTGAATGACTCCTGCCCAAAGGTACAACAGCTCAGTTCCTACAGTAAAGCAACACAGGAATTAGATTTAATGTAATTGATTAATTTCGTCTGCATTGCTTTGACCACTGCAGACAGCTGATGTAGCCAAAGTTCCAAGAATTTAATGATAGCTTTTACACTGATCTTCAGGAATGGAAATGGTTTCTTCATCTTCTGACATGCCTCTCATAAAACTAATCTTTTCATCCTTTTAGGCATTTTTCTATCTGTTCTGTGAAGCTTCAGATGTTCAAAGCAAAAAAAATGATGAGTCTATTAACTCATGCCTTTAATTTTTGTTTTGCTTACAGCCTATTTAAACAAGAGTCTCAGAAACAAATGTGAATGTTTTCTGGGCTTCTGCTCATTTTGTTAAAGCTTGCAAAACTCCCAGGTACCTTCTCTGAGACAAATAGCTAATAAAAAACCAGGGTATTTGACTTGAAAATAGATGCACAGGAAGAAGAATGACTGTGTTCAAATAGAATGTTTCAGTCAGGTCTATATGCCTAAAGATAAAAATAAGATTAAAAAAAATCAGCTCTTAATTAAAATACAATAAACCCAGAAAAATATTATACATAAAAATAAGAATTTGTTTTATAACATTTATTGACTCTGAAGTTGGCTTGATTCATCACTATTTTCCTTTTTAAATAACTTTAAAAACAAAATATATTTTTTTTCCTGGAGTTTTGAAATCCAGACCATGTCACACTAACAATATCATATACATATCTACAGTGAAAATAGAAAAGACTCTTGAGAGGCCAAAGCCGATTTCCTGTCACTTCTAAGTGATCTCTGTCTAAACTCTACTTACATGGTTTTAGGAATCCTGATTTTATCTTCTCCAAAATTTCACTGTCCTTAGCGATAAAAATTTTGTTCCAAATACAAACCAGACCTTTTCTTGGTGACCATGCCCTCATTTTTAATTCCACCCACCATGGATACAGAGAACAAACTGTGCTCTTTTTCTGCAGACACTTTGTATTTAAGTGAAACTCAGCAAACTTATGAAAGGCCTACTCCTGGCCAAACAGCACATTGCACAAGTTACATATTTTCTTCAGCACAGAAGTTCAAGGTACTATACTATGGCAACTTCTAGGACCCACAGTGACATAGGAATACATTTCAATTCACTAGGGACTGAGTAGACTGGTAGAGGTGGGAAATCACTAACAATATGAAATTGAGCAAGAGCCAATTCCAGATTCTGCACCTGGGATGGGGTAATCCTGGTTATATACACAAATTGGGGGTTAAAAGACTGGAGAGCAGCACTGTGGAATGAGATTTTGGGATTTGGTTTGATGGCAAGTTGAATATGAGTCAACAGTGTGAGCTGGAAGCAAAAACAGCCAATTGTGATCAGGGATCTACCAAGCACAGCATAGCTGGTCAGTCAAAGGAGGTGCACTGGAGTGGCTCCACCTTGAGCACTGTGTGCATTTTTGGGTGCCTCAATATAAGAAGGAAATCATACTAGTAGAGTGGGTGTAGAGGAGGAGAACCAAGATAGAGAAAGGCCTTAAGGGCAACATTCCCAAGGAGTGGCTGAGTCACTTAGCTTGTTCAGCTTGGAGAAGAGAAGGCTGAGGTGTGCCCTCATCACAGTCTAAACCTTTCTCAAGGGGATTAGTAGATGAGGACATACCAACTTCCTCTTTCTGGGACACATGATTTAGTTTTAGGTAGTCCTGCAAGGGTCAGGGAGTTGGACTCAATGATCCTTATGGGTCCCTTCCAACTCAAGTTATTTTTTTGTTCTATGATTCTAAAAGTGGGAAAAAGCTGCAGTACTGCATGACTTAAAGTGGCGAATGACGTTTTCTATTAATGAAAGCTGAAGAATGGGATAAAAGCAATAGTAGTTTTGAAAGTAAACTCAAGTATCATATTTTGGTAAAGCTACAAAGCAATGTGTGACATAGGCAGGGGAATAATCTTTACAGCAGCACCAAATAAATGCAAGCAATATTTATACAAAACACAGTTTTATATTAGTCAGTGTCAGAAAAAAAGATGCAACAAGTCTTACTTGAAATTATACAGTTTTGACTGTATGGCTACGTAGGAAAGGTCTTGCAGGAAAAACTTAAAGTATTTTATAGTATGGGAGAATGAAATTGTTTGTTTGTTCATTTTTCATTTGAAGATTTACCAACAATAAATAAGAACACAGAGACAACCTGAGAATAATATTGAACTCAGTGGGGATCCTTTCAGTTAATACCAATAACTTGAGGGTGGGTGTCAAGAGGATTGGGCCAGACTCTTTTCACAGAACCACAGAATGAGTAAAGCTGGACAGGACCACAGTGGTTCATCTAGTCCAACCTCTCTGCTCATGCAGGCTCATTCTAGAGCACACTGCACAGGATTGTGTTCAGATGACTCTTTAATATTTCCAGAGAAAGAGACTCCACAACCTCTCCAGGCAATCTATTCCATTGTGTGGTCACCTGCACAGTAAAGAACTTCTTCCCCATATCCAGGTGCAATTTCCTGTGCATCAGTTTGTGCCTGTTGCGTCTTGTCTTATTGCTTAGCACCACCGAGGAGAGCCTGGTTCCATCCACCTGACAGTCTCCCTTCAGATACTTGTACACATTGATGAGTTCGCCTCTCAGTCATCTCTTCTTGAGGCTGAACAGCCCCAGATCTGTCAGCCTTTCTTCATGAAAAAGATGCTCCAGTGGCCTAATCACCTTCATGGCCCTCTGCTGTACCCGATCCAGGAGCTTGGCATCTCTCTTGTTTTGAGGACACCAGAACTGGACACAGCACTCCATATGTGGCCTCTCAGTGGTGACCAGTGAAAGGTCCAAGGTCAATGGACACAAACTGAAACACAAGAATTTCCACCAGAATATGAGGAAAAACTTTCTTACTTTCAGGATGACAAAGCACTGGAACATACTGCCCAGAGAAGCTGTGGAGTCTCCTCTGTAGATATTCAAATCCTGCCTGGACATGATCCTGTGCAACCTGCTCCAGGTGAACCTGCTTCAAGGTGGGGGGTTGGACTAAATTATCTCCAGAGACCTCTTCCAACCCAAGCCATTCTGTGATTCTGTGACTCTATTATTATTCAACAACTCACAATGGAATTCCTAACGAGTAGCTGCAAGACCCTGACCATATTTTTTTTTTTATTTGGCAGATAGATATATTAATTTCATTCACATTACTAGCAAATGTACCCAGAAAAGTAAATTTTCCTTGTTATGTTGTTGGGTTTCCTTCTTCCTATGCTACAGCATCCAGCACCCCAGAAAATTTTTCTATACAAATATGTGGAAAAAGAAGATGAAGAATTAAAAGCTCATTCTGTCTCTTCTATTTACTCTCCATTTATTTGTGACTCACACACGAGCAATAGCTTTTGCTAAACAGAAGAATGAGTGGTAATATTTTCTCATGTAGTATTTACCTAAGCGTTAGCAGAATCCCTTCTTAACACCACCAGATGCCTGTCTTCCAAACTGGAAGGATATGCTTGTCCGGCTTTTTGGTTCAAAGTAATTAGCACCAGACTTCCTGAATGAGAACATGTCCTGTGGAAGCAGAAGGTGGGTTCACAGCATTACTTAAGATGTTTGAGCTTTTTGCATCCTGAAAGGTCATCTTGCATAGAGAAGCTTTCTGAGAGAATTTCTATGCTTTTTCTTTAAAATTCTTTAAAAGATACTTTTAGAGTTGTTTTGAAATTAAAATCCAGTGTTCACCAGCAAAAGCTGAGCATTACATGTTCCAGTAAATTGACATTATTTTACTCTCCGTATCTCCCCTCAATCAATAAAAAGATTTTTTTTCATATTAGAATTTGGATTTCATAACTCCCAATATTTTCCACAAACAGAGTATGAAGGCATAATGGACTAAAACATTTTCATTTATTAAATGTGAAAAACATATTAAGATATATTTTCATTAAAAATTTTGGGTTGCTTCTGCTGGGTCACAAATTATTATTTTATCTCTTTTACAGTACATGGATCAGTTTCAGAAAGTTACTGGACAGAAATATCTGAAAAATATCAGAAATAGTTGGACAGACCAAGCAACATAGTTTATTTGTGTATTGTTAGGAGGGAGTTGTAGAAGGACACATGGTACTCCTCGAATTTTTTCTTACTGTGTGTGATGTTTTGTTTGCAGCTTCTGTGATGCAATTCAATTTGTGTATAGTATCCTCAAATCACACGTACAGAGAATTAGGTGTTCTAAACTGCTGTCTCTAAAAGCAATGCATTCAGCAAGGAGAGGCCTCCAGAAAATTGAAACTAAAGGGTGTACTGCAAATCTTTCCTCTTCTCCAGAATAATAGAAGGCAGAGGTTCATAGGGTAATTCATGATGGAAGGGATGATCTCTGCCTCTTCAATCAGCGGGAACAAAAGAGTTACATTGTCAAATAAGAAGAAACTGAGCACTTGGACACCAAACCAGGCTAGTTTGAATTGCTGGACCTCCACAGACAAGTCAGCTGTCCTAGTTTATACTTGCACAGTGTAGTGCTGGCATTTAAAAGCTATCATGTGACTCAGCAAATGCAAACACAACATGAACTGTCTGGAGGCATTCAAGAGTCTGGAGGCATTCCATGTGAGCTTTGGAAAAAGGCAGAGATCTTGGAAGGATCACAAAAATCACAGAAGAGTCCAGGTAGGAGGGGACGTTGTCCAAACCTTTGTGGGAAAGGGAGTCTGGGTGAGATTATTTAGCACCCTGTCCAACTGCATCTTGAAAACCTCCAGTGAAGGGAGAATCTTCAGCCTTTCCTCATAAGACATGTGTAGTGGACTGATTACAAGATGGAGTCTGCTTTGCCATTGTCTCAAGCATGTAGTTAAAAAGTCTTGATGCCACAGCCAGGCTGCTGCAGGAGCCGAGCTACTTACAGGAGGCACCTAGCAAGCCAGCAGAGGCAAAAAGATAAAAAGTTGTTACAATCAAAAAACACAGCAAGGACTCCCAAATAAGGTATGCCAGGCAGATCTCGCTTGGAGACTGGGGAACGAGCCAATGGACACTCAGGGCCCATCTTGGTACTGGGCGACCTTTGCTTGGATACTGGTGAAGTGGCCAGTGGGCATTCAGGGGCAACCATGGTGGGGGTATTTAGGGCTGTGCCCGGGGACTGCTGTGGGGACTGTTTGGAGACTGCTGCAGGAGCTGCTGCCACCCTGTTACCCTGCTGGTTCGGCTCATTCCTTGGAGGATACAAGGCGACCAGGGAAGAAGCCCAGCAGAGATCTACCAGCTTGCAAGCCAGCAGCACTTCATGGTGGTAACTCCTGTCCCGTGCTTTTAACTGCTACCCTTAGCTTTTCCCACTTTGCTATCTTCCTTCTTTCTCTCTGCTCTTTTGTGTTACAAAATAAAGTTGAATTTTGGTTTTTGGGATCCATCATCTGGCCTCATTTGTGCCTTAATCTCGTTTATGGAAATGTTTTAGAACCTGGTTCCCCTCTGCATCTACGCAGATTGGAACACAACCTTGCAGCAGAGCTGATTGGGCTTGGTGGCACAGTTAGTGCCACAGTGCCACAGTCTCCTGGCTTTGCTTTCTTTGGAACAGAAGCAGGGTGAGCTTGTGCCTATTGGAGTGGCTGTAGTAAATATGCCCTACAGAGTAAAAGCAAAGGATTAGTTCCTCCAGGAGCCCTGGAAACCACAGCACTCTGTAGAGAGTTCCCTGGGGTAGGTTTTTGGTGCTCCAGGATATTTTTAGCACCTGAGGGAGATTTCTAGAATGTCAGGCTCGAGCATATACATAAATCAAGTTCTGGAACCTTCCTTTCTAGAAAAGAGCCTATATGTAGTCCCTTTTACTGTAATGAAGCACATACTGAATAAAATACTGGGTGGCCACTTTTGGAGATAACAGCCATCCTACCTACTGAAGGAAGATTGAAAATGCGGAAAAAAGCTGTTTAAACATCTAATTCAAGACTACATCATCTGATATATGTTCATAGAGGAGAAAGGGAGGATAAATTAAATTTGTACTAGTTATCTTGATCTGATGTTCTCTGATTTCCCAGTATAATAAAGAATAAGTGACATTCTAAAAGACATTGCAAGAATAGGAAGAGAACTTGCAGCTGAGAAGCTGCACTGTTCAAGGCAAAACATTTGAAAAAAATGCAAGGAAAGTCCAATACAGAAGGAATAAGGGCAATTTTAGAGCAGAAAATTATAAAAGAGGGGAAAGTGCCAACAGCTGAATAAAGAAGAAAGGTATATCTCTTTACTGTTCTCCATTTGAGTTGATAATTAATTAATGAAACCACATCATATATATGTAAGATTATGCTTTTTTTTGGGTTTATATATTTTATTATTTCAATATCTACCTGAAGAAAATAATAATAGTGTCAACACTGTGGAAAATGTTTTCACAACTAGAGAAATGTTAGGATATCAAGTGGTAAGTCTATTGTTTTAAGCACATATATATCATATAAACCTAATGTCATCTAAAAATAATAATAATAAAAATTAACATTAAAAAGACATTTAATGATCAACTCTATATGTAATTTCTCAGCATTTTTTTACTGGCTCAAATTTAGATGTCCAAACAAATAAGGAGGTACCCTGTATTAAAACATTACACACTTCTGCAGACATCACACTGAAAACTCAGTAGTCATTATTTTTCCTCAGTAAATTTTATGCTATCTACAAAAGGAAGAGATACAGATTAATGCACTAATAATCTCTCTTTTGTAAAACATTAATGGCATCTCATTCTGAGAAGCCACCCATTCACACACCACAAAGGTTTTGCAAAAACAACCTATCAAATCAAAGGACTGAATCATTGAAGAGTTTATTTTTACTGCTTACTCTTTTTGTAGAATGAGGTAAAAGTATTTAAGGGAGGGTAAAACTGGCAGGGTGCTTCTGCATTAATACATCCTCTTGAACAAGGAGCAGTAATGATGGCTCAACTTTTGGGCAGTTTGGGCAATCAATAATAATTGTCATGTTCAACAACCATTTGACTTGCCTGCAATATACCAACACTGTCAAATTCATGTGTAAGTACATCCAGCACTTACATCCAGTAAGTACATATTAAATATGAGAATAATATACTTGTAGAGAATTCTTCACAGAATGAGAGATCTGAATCTATTGCTAGGAGATAATTATCTTAACAGAATTAAAATAAGGAAACCTTTGATCTTCTTTATTTTACGTCTGATCTTATTCCAAAAACTTGTTATAAATGTGTGAAGCAGTTCATTTCTCCTAGAATATCTTTGAAACATCATGCCATAATCTATTCAATTTTGAAAAGTGATTTACTCAGAGCACTCTATATTTAATGATGATCATTTAATGATTCAACAATTATAAGAAACACTTTCATATATGCTTCCAAATATTTTTGCATTCTTTCAGACATGTAACTGTAATTTTTGAATACTGGGTCTATTTCTGGCTGCAGTTAAAGAACTGTTTTGGAAACAGCTCTGAGTTTTTTCATGTTGATATAATAAACTTAAATATTAAGAATGTGCTGGTTTGGATTTTCTAATAAACAACTTTGCTCCACACAATTGCAGTGTAACATGGGATACAGAGAAACAGAAAGAAGTCGTAATAGAAAGGAGTTATAATTCCTATTATAAATTTTCATATTATTATAAGCTCATAAATGAACCAAAGAGGAAGAGAAAAGTTTTATAAAAATGCATGGTGACAAACTGAGTAGTTAATAAAACATTTTCAAAGCATCATGATGTGTCTTTCTTAAATATTTGAAGATTTTCCAACCTTTTCTAGGACATTGCTAAAAGCGCTCCCTTAAAAGTGCAAAGGTGTTATATCACACCAAAATGAAGTCCTGCAGAGTGTTAGTGGTTCCATATAAAATATTAAACTGTGACATGCAAGTTCTTAAAGTAATTGGACCAATAGAAGTGGATTATTAGATGTATGATTTTTTCTATTCCAATAAATAGTTCTTAATGAAATCGCTTGCAGAAGGCTATCTGAATTATTAGCAAACAATACAGTATGATGGTGGGTTTTTTCAAGGCAGAAATGTCTTGTCAATTAGATCAATATGAGATAGAAAATTAACTTCTTTCCTGTAAAGCCATGCTGCTACTTCGTGAAAAAAGGGTCTTTTTTTTTGATTACATGTTGCAAAACTTGCAAAATATTTGTGAAAACTTTCCGTAACGTGGTCCTGCTAGCTGACCTGTACCAAAAGGCATAGAGTTTATATACAAGCCCCTCTGCAGTTTTAGGATAATTTGCAAACACAGATTTATACATGTCTTCCAACATGCAGGAGATACATATCTTGATTTCTGAAAAAACATATCAAAAATACATAAAATTTCTTAAATAGGATTTAACAGCAAGTGAGTTTTACAGCTTGGGTAGAACCAAGGAGAACATGGCTGCTGGACAGGAGTTCAAACTACTGCACACTATAATCTCTCTCCCAATCACAGAGAAATTACTATCAAGCAAAAGGGGACTCCACAGGCTAAGCAGATTTAGGGAATTTCATCCTCGTGTCACTTGTTCTGACAAGTTTCTTACTCTTTTGTATCTACCAGTTGCTAAAATGAGTGTTGAAATTACTGAGGGCTAATTCTTGTGGGCTCTTCCTGCAAATAGAAAGAATGATTAGAAACTGTATCTGTTGTTTTGGGGGGATTTTTTGGAATATGTGTTTTCAAAGAGGATGGGGGTTATGTTGAATGAATGATCTCATTCAATTCTGTTTGAAAAGAGGAAATTGAAACATTGCATCAACCCTGGAACTTTTGGGGATATTGCTTCAGTAATGTTTTGGTGAAATAAAGCTGTCCAACAAAAATACCCGCTTTTGGTGGTTTGGGATTTTTTAATATTGCAATAATACTCGGGGTAGGATCCACCTAGATTGGAACCAGTGTATAAAGGACTACCACGATCACACACAGTCAAATTATCTTTGATACTTCTTTCTCAAAACGATATTCATTGGGCTGCTCTGTTTAGGTCCTGGTCCTACTAAAGACCCTTGAACAGTGCTATATCTGATGAATCCTTGTTTCCATTCACCACCATAGGTTATTATGAAACACTGTCTTCATCATTACACAGACCAAAGACCACACAATCTCACAGCACTGCTTACTGTTAGACTAGGATTGAGTACCCGGGGGGAGGGGGGAGGGATAAA
>VZRE01011426.1:69862-91944 GCA_013396775.1 Cephalopterus ornatus
GGGATAAAATAAAAGCCAGGAGGGATAATTCATTTCTTCAAGGCAAATGATAACGACAGCAAACAGCCTCACAGGCTCTATAAGGATACCAAATCTCTACACCTCCGACATTAGGGTAAGTATACAAATCTAGATAAAACACCTACATGCTTTCCCTTGTCTCAGTTTCCTCAGCAGTTTGAAGCATTTCTTTGATCTCAGATTAGAATCCCCTACGGTGTTTTTGATCTCTGCCCCTGTAGCTCATGATTCCTGATCTGATCCCGTCTCACTTGTGTATCCAGTTTTCTGCTTCTGGTACTTTCCCCTTCTTTTCTCTTAAGCATACCTTAGTCAGTAAAAGACTACTTCACACTGTCTTAATCAACTTCCAAAATCATAGTTGTTTCCTAGCTATCTTCCCCTGTAGCTTGATCTTAAAAACTGGCAGTCATCTCCAAATGTCAAGAGGATTATGCAAGCAGGGGCCTTCTTCTGAAGACAGTGGCCCACTGTACAACTGTGAAGAAGAAAAAAGAACACAAATAGACCCCAGTCAAAACAATTTCATTTTGTGTTCAACTTGGAAGCCTTCTGTATCTTATTCAGTTCATAGAAGTGATTACTTAGACATTCATGGGCAGACATTTGAGATATGAAATACTCATTTTAAATTTGTGTGATTTTGAAGAGTTGACTTTCTTGATGAAAAGCTGCAAATTTCTAGGAATAGCATAGTATGTTTTATGTTTTGGGGTTTTTTGGACCAAATCGTATTTCTACCAAAACCCACTTCCAATGAAATGCCCTAATAATGGGAGAATTAGTTCCATACACTTTGTTTGACAGAGTTGGAAACTTATTTTGAAAGATATAGGCAAGCATATAATGTTAAGGAACAGGATAATCTTTGGTGTGAGGCATATTCAAAATAAGAATGGTAGGCTTATTCCTGATGCTGTACAATATGATGAGTTGATAATGCTACTCACTCACAGAAGAAATAAAAAGGCAAAAATAATAAGCTTTGAGAATAACATTAACGGCATTTTTAACAGATTTATATACAGCCAAGAAGCAACTGCAGTGATAACAGCAAAATAAGAGTTAGGCAGTTAGACAGGTATATTTTGATACTGGAAATAAATTATTGAAAAAAAAATCACTAAATTTTCTATAGTTTAAATACACAGGTGTATAGCAAAGAAAGAAACACCTAAACTAAAAATATTTGTGGATCCAAGAACAGTAGTATTGACAACAGATACAAAGAAAAAATAATGAAAAAAGGCTTGGAAAGAAATATAAATATTTACCTTTTGTTATCTTACTTTAAATTTGAGCAAGCTGACATTAAAAAAGAGAAGAAAATCACCATTATCACTGATAGAACAGACACAGAACAAGAAAGAGGAATTCAAGAGTGTGCTCATAATGAACTAGAAAGAAAAAATTGGGAGATAAAATCTGGCAAATTAAAAATACTCAGAAGTTTAGATTCTGGTTGATCTGATTTCTTTTTCTTCCTCTCCACAAATCCTTAAAACACTTAAGTGATGCTTTAAGAGATTCTTCCATAGATGAGGTCAGTTTTGAAATGAAAAACCACTATTTAACACAGATATATAGGTCTTCCATCTGTAGATTTCAGATCAGACTTCTGTTTTCTCTTGCTATGTGTTAGGTTTAGGTGCCATTCAGTTTTCCTTATGAGGTGAAAAGAGGTATGATACACCTTTTCTTTGATGAGCTAGATCTAACATTAAAACTGGTATAATTGCCATAATAATCCAAAATTTTTGATACAGTTCTTAATACTAAAGAAGTAGAATTTCCTTCCTCGTTACCTCTGGCATGTCACACTATATTTACAAAAGACTTTTTTTTTAAAGTTTTGCAAGAATTTTATCCATTCTATTTGTCTACATAAGAACATTTCAAAAGGCCAGTTAAAGATATTGCCTAGATAGGCACAATTCCTTCTTTATTAAATTTCAAAATGTAATTACTACCTCTTAAGGTTTTTGTTCACTTCACAGATGTGTAAACTCACATTTGTACCAGCTGATAGCTGCAGTTGTTAGCAGCCGATATTCCCATACTAGGGCTAAGGATGGGATACCCATTGGAGTGGATGGAATAAGAATTATTATTGGCACAGCATAAAATAATTTAAAAGCAGAGGTTTGAAAAATGCTTTATAAGGCTGTTTGCAAAATGCATTGGCAGACATGGATCTAATGGTATCTAAGGTAAATAAGAACATTCCTCGATGGGAATGCCATGACAGTGCTTCTAGTATGTGTGGGAATACAGACACAGGACTATTGGCTAAGAGAAATATTTTAATGTCCTTTGATCAAAATGAAAAAAAAACCAGTTAAATAAATTTTGAATTTAAAATACTAATAAAGCTAAAGTATAACAAAGATGTGGGGTGAGAATTCCCTATGCTTCAAAATGGATTACCTTGTTATCCATAATCATAAGCAACTGTTCATTACTTTGCCAGTCTGAACTCTTAATTTGGTTGAAAGAGTCTGAGATTTTGCATTTATACCCTGGAGAGCTAATTTTCTCTCCAGGATGCCCCTAAAGTTTTGGCAGTTGCTAGTGCTTTTCCTGCCCCTCCAGAAAATGAATAAGTTGATGAGGACTGATAAGAGGAACTATTCGCTGTTCCCTTGAAGATTGACTAGGCTGAAAGCTACTTGTTTACCTGGATGGGATAGGAAGATGAACCATTTTATGGTGTCAGTATCTTTCCCACAACTATCTCATTACACCTCCACAGCAAAATCTTTTTGGAAAAGCTTTAAAATCCCTTTCTGACTTCACATCCAAGCCAGAACTAGCATGCCTCCTTTAAAGGGACAAACTGCCCCCAAATACAGCAGTCATTTCTCTTCAAGTCTTTCCTCAAGTCTCTGCAATACAGGCAGTTCTTCTCTACTGACAAGAAAACAAATTTTATTTGGTTTTATTTAGAAATTGTAAAGTTGTTTTACTGTCTCATCTTCATCATGGGAGACAGATTAGGGAGTTGGGAGCTCTTAAAGAGTACCCTGTATCTGTTCAGCCATTACTATCCCTGCTACAGTTATCTAAAGGTCAGTTGATTTTCTACTGCTATATTAGAAAAAATACTGCTTACACAGTAGTGCCAACAGTATTAGTGTATTTGCATTTGAAACACTTGAAAAGTGACATCATCAAAGAAGCTTAAATCCTTTTAGAGATTTGAACAATTAACACTAATGAGCTGACATTTGAAAACAGAACTGTTACCTAAATGCAAAAAAAAATAAAATAAATTAAAAGCAAAGAAAAATTAGACAGTATACATTTTGGCAATTACTACATTACTACAAAATATTTTAAACAGTAATATTGCTAAAATAATTCATAAGAGCATATCAAATGCTTTTTTTAAATTTCACAATGAAAGAAGCTAGGCTTTGCTTGCCTTGATTAATCAAGTCTTCCCTTTCAGATCACAGAAAAATATTCTCAGTGCCTTTTAAAATTAGCCCTCCTGCTAATTTGAAACAATTGCTAAAATCACAGTGTACTTTCATTCCTTGCCTATAAATAGCAATTCCGATGCCGAAAAAATGCTATCATACACCAAGTTGTTAAAAAAAGTAAGAACTAGATAGATATTTCTTAGACAGTATAAAGTTACAGAGATTATTAAAACCCAGCATCTTTATAAAATGGTTTTCTAAAACTGTTCAGTGGACCTTTCACAAAGCCTGTGGACTGTGAGAGATATGCCTGTTTTAAACCATCAAAATAATAAATTTTTCCCCGCTACCTCTTTACAAACTAGAAAGAAAGTTTATGAAGAAACCTATGAGATTTCAACTCTTGCAACATCTGTAGAATTTTTCCAGGAACTCTTTTATGTTTGAAAGGTGATTTTTACACCAAAAATTAATCTGAAGCAAGGTCATAGAAATATGCTTTACCAACTTAGACCTTGGCTTTACTCCTTCTCAACACTATTGAAGTTTCCTTGGCACTGGGGATAACAACAGAATTATTGTATTATGCTGAAAATTGTGAGATCAATGTGGAATTTTAAAATCAATTTTAGGAATTTATGTTTTCTAAATTATTAATGCCTAAAGCCCCTAAGATATAAGACTTTGTGCAAATGAGTACATCAATGGTTATAATTTTAGAGATAAAAATTCTACAGGAGACACGGCTGGAAAAATATCTCCTGGACACTAATTAATGAAAATATTGAAATGAATGATGTAAACAACTGCAGTGAAGACCTTAATGTTATTTAAAAGCACAATCGTGAGCAAAACCAACCACTCTTTTAAAATGAAGATTTACTTAACATCCTGAATCTGTAGTACATAAGTTTGTTACAAGGGAAAAAAATCTGAAGGAAATTGCTTATCCATAAAAGAAGGATGTAAGGTACTCTAGCTCAAAAAATCAACATTAAAAGGATTTTTTTTAAATTAGGCAGATAGATGAAATATATAAATTGAGTAGTCCAGGTGCCAAACCAGGATGTATTTCTCAAAAGCAAAAATCATCAAGGAAATTTACACTACTCTGATTTCAAGGTGAATAGCTAATTATTAGTTCCACCTCAGTTAAACACTTCAAGATATCAGCATAAATTTTAAATTAATAAATAGAAATTAAGACACTTCTGTTTACCAGAAATACCATAGGAACAAGAGGAGATTGAAGAGCAAATCTTGCTCTCACACTTACTTTTGCATTGATTTTATTGGGATTAAATGGGGACAAGGAGAAAGTTGCTTCTTCTTTTCTGTTTTACAAAAAAAATGGCAGATTAGTTGATACAGACTCATGAAAATGTACTGTTCTTTCATTTTATAAAAAATATTTTTCATACTATATATCCTCTTAAAATTCACAGAAGTGTAGTAGCCATCATACTGCTTGTGAACAAATGCATTTGAAAACATTCCTGAAATTAGAAAATTAAAGACATGAGCAAACAAACAAGTTATTCCAAGGTACACTACTGTTTGAATCTTTGCCACATCAGTTTCTCTTCAAGAACTACCCATATGCAATGTTGTTACCCTGAGGCACATGTAGGTAAATGATAGGGAGGTTATTCCTCTCTCCAAAGGATAAGCTCTCTCATGTTTCCACAGAGTGGGAATATGCAGACTGCTCCTGTGGAAAGGCCCTGTTGTAAATTAGTACATAACTTCACTTGGAAAAAAAAAAAAAAGCCCACCCATAGTCTTAGAATTAAAGGAATTAATGCATCAAAGCATTAGCAGAGAAAAAAGCTAAAGTAGAAAAACACAATGGCAGATGAATTAATGTCTGATACCTTGACTATTGTGTCACATTGGAAATAATTGGGACTCAAAGAATGCAGTAATCAGCAATAAATACTTGAGAAGTGTTTTAGTTACAAAAATTAACTAAATGATACAATTTTATTAGATCAATGAGTCCTACAAGCTGCACAACTAATCACTCCATTACAGGTGTAATAATTGGCATTTATCCAGATGATAATTGATAAAGGCATTCAGTTTTGGCAATAATAACTCCAAGAGATGGAAGCAGCGGTAGTTTTTTACACTGTCTTCTAAAAACTTGAGCCTTATTCTTCCTTGAAAAATACATCACATCCCATTTCAGTCAGGCACAGCAGGAACCAGTCTTGTCCATGTGAGGAGAGTTTTATCAAGTCATTGCATCATCTCATTTTTAATAATATAAACAGACTGAGCTTCTCAGTATAGAGCAGTTTTCTGATATTATAGCATTTTTTTTTTGTTTTGCTGCTACACTCTTCTCCAGTTTTTACAGTACTTTAAAATTACCGAATGTGATACTCCATTATGGGGCACAACTATGCTGTAAGCATAATTTCTTCTTCAACTCATTAGTGCTTTTTTCATATACTCTCTACATCTAAATACAGATTTTCTTCTCTACCATTCATGCTGGCAACACATTCCAGAATGTCTGTCTAGCTTTTTTTGCAAAGGAGAGTTTGGAGGACAACTGAGAAGAGGAAGAATTAGCTGGAAATTCAGAAATTTCAGAGAAACAATCCATGTGTGCTTGACTGGCCAAGAAAAATAGAAGTATTTCTTAAAAAGTTGAGAAACCGTGCGGTGGAGGGTGGCAGCAAAAGCTTAGCAGAGTGGAGAAGCAGCTTTTCAGGACGAAGTGAAAAATTACTGACAAAGTGAGGGTAGCTCATTCAGAGCTTTAGCCAGCATTTGGACCTTCTTCTACATCATGTTGATAACCATCTATCAATATGATGTAGGAGAAGAAAACTCTAAAACGTACAGATAGAAAATATAAATACAATCAAAGTGGCTGGAAAAATAGTTCTTACGTGTGCTTAGAATAAAAAAATGGTTCCACAAAGGAGAAGATGGGAGGATAGAAAGACTTTTGGAGGGGAATACACAAATAGTGTATTCCCCTCCAAATGGTCTGTGCAAAAGTTAATTGTTACCTTTTTCCAGTTTTCCATTCCACAGCTGAAAAATATCAGAACTTCAAAATTCTTTCAACAATGCTTCTATGGTTTCACAGAAAAAGGTCAGCTGGATAGATGCTGAGCAAGCACTGTGACTCTCTGACAAGGATGAAGGATTAAACAAAGCTGTGGAACATTGATAACAAGTTAGAGCTACATACCATGTGCTATCTCCTTTCCAAAGTTATTAAGCCTTTGATCTACAAGGTCATTAAACTTTCCAACTGCTATATATACTTAATATCACTTATATATATACACTTAATATCCAGTCAAAGGTGAAAAGAAGTTTTATTCTGAATAATAAACATAAAATTAGACACCCTGCAAAGTAATCAATATCATCCCACTCAGCCTCCCACCTCACAGAGAGCATGTTATTGCCCAGAAGGTGGATTCGTTTAACTCATTTTTTTCATGAGAAAGACTGATGGCAGACCCTTCACTGCTTAGATTGTTATGTACTTGAAGACTTACAGTATTATTAAGATCAAATAGGCAAGACAGCTATGCAAAACATACTCTTCAAATACCAGAGATATTTTCACTTTAGTTTTTCAGTAAAAATACTTTTGATCTGCTGCATTAAAATCACAATAAACACAACAAGTTGAGACATACTGTATACTTTATTTAGCTAAGTCTACAATGAAGTCTCTAGGTTTAGTTTAACAAATTTCCACAGAGAAAAATTTTCAGTATTATACTTACTTGCTATAAAACAAATTACATTACAAATTAATTACAATTTTATACTGTGTTATTTCTTAGCACAGGTAGATTTTTTTAAAAACCTGGTGTTGTCAATGTTCTGAAAGCCATCGTACACTGCTTAAACCTCTTCTACATTAAATTGTGTAGTGATTTCTCTAGCCTATTTACTTTTTAAGCCTACATTTAATTGTGCTCCCTTCATGAATTCAGGACAGTCTAGAGCCTTGGTAGGTAGGAGATGATCTCAGATATGAACGTGACAAGGTACTTAGATTTCCATTGTAGCTATACATAAATATAATTTTCTACAGTTATGAGAGTCTGGCAATCACTAATGTACTTCAAAATTGACTAGGTCATTTGTCCTCTCTGTCTAAAAGCATTGAATACAGGGCTAAGCATTTAGTGAGAGGAAACTATTAAAACGAAAGGGAAATCTTATTTCATAAAAACAATAAGGAGATGCTTTCCAGATTCCTACTGCAATTAATTTCTTTTCATTCTAAAACAAAACTTTTAATAAATTATTTAATTATTAATCTCAGTATTTTAATTTTTTAATTTTAATTTTTGGTTTGGTTTAGGGGTTTTTTTTGTTTAAGTCTTTAAATACCTTCATGCAACTGGCCTAATAGAAAAGGACATTAAAAAAAAATCCAGGAAGACATGCATCAGATGTTTTTAGATTTTTTTCTGCAGCAGAAGATTTCTAATCTATGACATTTGAATAAAAAGATGAAGGGGGGGCTGAACTAGTCTTTTTATTTTAAACAAAAGAATATATTTCCTGTTTCCTTTTTAAAATCAAATTATCAATAGACAGAAAATGCAATTCACTCAACATCTGTTGTTCTTGTCTTAGATCAAATTGTTTAAATAGAAAAAGTTACTCTGTATGAGGCAAAACAGAGGGAGCAGATGCTGATCAGCAGGAATGGCTTTTCAAGAAAAATGTATTTCAACATGGGCAACAATTGTTGCCTCATTCTCCTCTGTTTGTCATCTTTGATAGGAGAGCAGACAGACAGCAGGGTCAATCTTGTATCAAATTTTGGTTGAATTTAATTTTAAGGCATTGGCCAGGACTTTGCACCTCAGAAATTTCTTGTTTAAGGACTGTGTCAGAGCTCAGTACGCAGTAGTTTTTGTAACTAAAAACCCTTTTAGTGCATTTTAACCCAAATATATTGAAATTATACGTTATAAATACTCATTCACAAGTGTGAAAAAACCCTAAAAATGTAGGCCTGTTTGTTCTTTCTTCTCACAGAAGAACTGGAGATAAAACTGGAGATATTTACATTGTTGACCTTTAAATACCTGACCCTAATAACTTATTTCAGAGGCTCATTTCTCTGAGCTATTTGTCTGGCAAACCAAAGGACTACGTATGGAAGCTTTAGCTTAAAAATCACAGAATCACAGAATATGCCAAGTTGGAAGGAATCCACAAGGATTATCAAGTCCAGCTCCTGGCCCTGCACAGGACCATCCGCCAGAGTCACATCATGTGCCTGAGAGTATCATCCAAATGCTTCTTGAACTCTCAGGCTTGGTGCTGTGACCACTTCCATGCGGTACCTGTTCCAGCCCAACCATCCTCTGGGGGAAGAACATTTTTCTAATGTCCAACCTAAACCTCCTCTGACACAGCTTCAGCCATTCCCTCAGGTTCTGTCACTGGTCACCCCAGAGAAGAGATCAGTGCCTGTCCCTCCTCTTCCCCTCACGAGGAAGTTGTAGACTGAAGTGAGGTCTCCCCTCAGTCTCCTCCATACTGAACTGGTCAAAACTGCACACAATATCCAAGGTGAGGCCGCCCCAGTGCAGAGCAGAGCGGGACAGTCCCCTCCCTCAGCTGCCTGGTGATGCTTTGCCTGATGCCCCCCAGGACACAGTTGGCCCTCCTGGCTGCCAGGGCACTGCTGACTCAGATTCAACTTGCCATCCCTAACTTAATCCAGTCACAGTGCCCAGTCTGGGGAGATTACTGTAGTCCAGACATACTGTGGAAGACAAAGAGAATGGAACCCCAGGCCAACATTGTTGCTCTATGTTGTCTGGTGTGACATGAGAAAGCAGCTGCATGTACCAGACTTCCAAGGTCATTTTGTCTCCAGGTCTCTCTTATTGTTCATATTTGGAGTGTTTTGATTTACTTTTTTCCTAGCAGAAGGAGAACCATTCCTTGGCAGAGTAGTAGAGAACGCATTATTTTAATGCATTAATATTTATGTTTGAGGGTCTTATTTAAAGTACATTTTTGTGAATGCTGTCCAGACTTGCATCCAGAAAATATTTTTAATTTAAATCCAGTTCTTTCTTAGAATATAAACACTCTTCTTTCTACAATATACATAAGCCACATAAATAAAAGGCCTTTTCCCCCTCTGATATTTCTTGTTTTAATACATTTTTCATCATTATGAAGAAAATGAAATATGGCTTACCATATGCTAGTTGCTAGCTATAGGCTGAGAAATGCCCTGATGTTCACAGAGACATATTTTCAAAAAATAACGTAAGAGAGGACCTTGCATGTTGTAGACCTGAGGCTCACAGTGTTCATGACTGAACTTTCCAGTGGAAAGCTAGATCTGTCTTTGCTGAACACCACAAATGAGGCCCTGATCCTGCTTTACATCATCTTCATCCAATTCGCAAAACTTATTCCGAGTTTAATATGGGCTCGTTCTCATCAAATAAGCAAGAATTAGTTTAAAATGAAAGCAAGGTTGCTGCAGGTCAGGATACAGACTGTGTTGTATTAAACAAGGGAGATGAAGCTTTTGCTGTGCCTATGCATATCATACTTCCATGAAACCTGAATTAAAAATCTTTTACTTCAGTTATTAAAGACAAAGAACTTGAAAAATGATTTTTCAAATAAAAATGCCTTTTGGTTTATGTGCTCCTTGCTCCAGACTGTATTTACAGAGGCTAATAAATGCTGTTATGTTTAAGTATTTTCTTCTTGGTTAGATATATGATAACAGTAATAATCTAGCATCAACAGTGTATACTAAATAAACACAGAGTTGATTTTCAAACACATAAAAATACTTTCAAGTTTTTGTCCCTCATTAGGTATTTCATCTTTGGTTTAGCTAATTGTAGATGTCCAGAGGCTTATACAGGCTTATTGACTTCTTTCTTTATCAAAGGTTCTGTAAGAACTTGTTTTAAAAGGGTGTTGGTATTATATACTTGAAAGCTTTGGTTCATTTAATAATCCTGAACATGACAGCCAGATTTGGTTATGCAAACAAAACTCAGAGCTTTGTTTCATAATATTTTTCTCTGGTCATTATTGATAGCAAATAGCAACTGCTTCTCAAATAATTTTTCTACCCTTTATTTTCCTATGTGTTTCAATACTAAGTCATTCTTTTGCCTCTTTTCATATTGCTGTCACATGAGGGTTTGGTCTGGAAGTTGATGTGGAAGGAGTCAGTGTTCTTAGCTGCTCCCTGATAGTACTTTCTTGCACTGTGTAAATAAAATAATGCCAAAATAAAGACCAAAACTATGGGTTTTTTTCTTGCATTTTATTTAGAATAGGACAGCAGATATCAAAGAAAGAAGGAACCCTGAAGTATCTTCTAACTCAATCCACTGTCTCAAGGCCAAACTAACCATCCTTAAAAACATTTGTGATATATATTCTTCCAACCTGTTTTAGAGAATCATCAGTTACATAAACTTTTCCATTGCTAGTAAACAGTCTCATTTTTTAGGTATTTATAAAAATTTAACAAATCTTCCTGCTTTCTAACGTTCTGCTCCTAATTCTTGTGCACTGGTCTCTGGGATCAAGTAAGGACTGTGACCTGTTTGTAGTGGAAGTGCAGATGAAGTAAGGAACCTCACATCTTTTTTAGAAAACCAAAGACATAAACCCCAAACAAATGTTATGCTCCTACTTGCAATGGGGCAGGCCACAATAATGTAACTGCCCCTTTTACTGACAACTTGATAAAATCCTAATTTGTCCTCCCCCATCCATCCACTCCACAGTAAGAACAGTAGACATGATGTCAAAAAGATTGAGGACCCTGGGGATGGGCCCTCTTCACCATCTTCAGACTGAGATAACTGGAAGCCCAGCATGTTGCCATTCCCTTCATTCCCTTACTACATTCTTCTCAGGATGGGCTCAGGGTAAGTAGGACAGTGCAGATCTATGGAACTCTTGCAAAATGAGTTGTGGTGAATGCATGGCAGAATATACACTTGTCCTGGGGCAAAAAGGTATTGGACGCTGAAAAGCTGATGGTGTGCAAGCTTGGCTTCAGGGACACCCACTAAATGAGTCTTTGAAGAGGACTGGCATCCAGGACATGAAAAGCAGCAACATCCCTCCAGAGGGAGAAGGCTTCAGGATCCTGTCCTCCTCTCTCTTTCTCCCCACCACCCCCTTGTCTTTGTTGGCTCCAAAGGAGAAATCCAGGCCTGGCTGGAGAGGGCCTGGGGCACAAGGACTGCCTGGTCATGAAACATGCCACATCCTGTCATTGTGAACCATTCTGTCCACACACGACAGATACCATGAAAGTGTGCCTGGGCAGCTGTCAGCAATTCATCCTGGTAATGGCCACCCACATCCAATGGTGTTTCCTGATGACACTGGATGTAACCACACTGAGTGTTCTCCAAAACAGCAAGTCTTGACAGAATTGTTATTTAGTACAGTGACGCTACAGATGCAGACCCAGTTCTCCCTCCTCATGGTCTGTTTCTCACTGTTCTCCCAAAAGCAAGTGGCTGACTGAAGCATGCGATCTTCTCCTTTTCATCCCTTCCCTCACGAGGAAACGTTTGCCTGTTGCTCTGGCTATCCTCTGGGGGTTTTCCCACTCCACATAGGTTAGAGGAGAATTAAGAACAGGGGTGACTTGTGTCATGAAATGGCTGCCACTCCACTGGGTATGAAGAGCACTTCACAAAATCACAGAATATGCTAAGTTGGAATGGACCCACAAGGATCATCAAGTCCAACCCTTAGCCCTGCACAGGACCATCCCCAGGAGTCACACCATGTGCCTGAGAGTATCATCCAAATGCTTCTTGAACTCTGTCAGGCTTGGTGCTGTGACCACTTCCCTGGGGTACCTGTTCTAGTACCCAACCACCCTCTGGGGGAAGTACCTTTTCCTAATATTCAACCTAAACCTTCCCTGACACAACTTCAGGCCATTCCCTCAGGTTCTGTCACTGGTCACCCCAGAGAAGAGATCAGTGCCTGCCCCTCCTCTTCCCCTCACAAGGAAGTTGTAGATTGGGATGAAATCTCCCCTCAGTCTCCTCCAGGCTGAACAGACCAAGTGACATCAGCTGTTCCTCATACGGCTTCTCCTCAAGGCCCTTCACCATCTTCACTGCCCTCCTTTGGACAATTTCTAATGGCTTAGTATCTTTCTTAATTGTGGTGAACAAAACTGCACACAATATTCAAGGTGAGGCTGCCCCAGTGCAGAGCAGAGCAGGACAATCCCCTCCCTCAACCGGCTGGCGATGCTTTGTCTGATGCCCCCCAGGACACAGTTGGCCCTCCTGGCTGCCAGGGCACTGCTGACTCAGATTCAACCTGCCATTAACCAGGACCCCTGGATCCCTTTTTGTGGCACTGCTTTCCAGCATCTTATTCCCCAGTCTGTAGAAACATCTGGGGTTGCCCCATCCCAGGTGTAGAAAGCAGCACTTCCCCTTGTTGAACTTCATATGGTTGGTGATTGTCCAGTCCTTAATTTGTCGAGGTCTCTCTGCCTTCCAGGGAGCCAACAGCTTCTCCCAGATTTGTATCACCTGCAAACTGGCTCAGTATCCCTTCCAGTACTGTATCCAAGACATTTATGAAGAAGCTGAAGAGCACAGAGCCTAAGATGGAGCCCTGTGAATCCCCACTGGTGACAGGTCACCAGTCTGATGTCACCCCATTCACTATTACCCTCTGTGCTCGACCCATGAGCCAATTGCTCACCCACCCCATGACGTGTTTATCCAGCTATGTGCTGGACAGTTTGTCCAGAAGGATCCTGTGAGAAACAGTATTGAAAGTTTTACTGAAATCCAAAAAGATTACATCAATCATGATGATTGATGATTGATCATTAATTACATGAATCTTGATCAGCTATGTGGGTTACCTTGTCATAAAAGAAAATCAGGTTAAATGAGCAGGACTTTCCTCTCATGAAGCCGGGCTGGCTGTGACCACTTACTGTGTTGTCTTTCAGGTGTTTCCAGTGCTTCCCAGAATAATCTTCTCCATAAATTTACCAGGCACTGAAGATGAGACTGACAGCCTTTAGTTTCCAGGGTCCTCCTTCCTACCCTTCTTGAAAATGGGGACAATGTTCTCCAGCTTCCAGTCATCTGTGACCTCTCTAGATTCCCAAGACCTCTCAAAAATCCTCAAGAGAGGTTTCATGATGACATCAGCTAGGTCTTTGAGGATTCTTGGGATGAATTCCATCAGCCCCATAGATTTGCAGGGATCCAGCTGGAGCAGCAGATCTCGCACCATTTCAGGGTCAACTGGGAGTTGATCATTCTCTCAGTCATGGTGTTCCACGTCAGGGCACTGAGACCCCCTTGGTCCATCATCTGTGTTGAAGACAGAGGCAAAGAAAGTGTTAAACACCTCTTGTCTTTGTCCCTGTTTGTGAGGTGACCATCACCATCCTGTAACAGACTGGTGATATTTCTATACTTCCTATTGCCTTTAATGTATTTGAAAAAACTCTTTTTATTGGCCCCCAAATTTCTGGCCAGTTTCAACTCCAGTTGAGTATTGGCCACACGAATTTTCTCCCTACAGTGGCAAGCAGCATCTCTAAATTCTTCCCATGTCACTTGACCTTGCTTCCACTGGACATACACCTTTCTTTGCCTTACTTCCAAGAGTAGATCCCTCCTCACCTGAGCTGGCTTTCTGCCTCTCCTGCTTGACTTCTGATATTTGGGAATTGCCTGCTTCTGTGCCTTTAGGAGGTGATGTTTGAAAAGTGACCAGCACTGATGGACCCCAGCATCTGCAAAAAAATTTTCCCAGGGGACCTTACTTACTAATTCGCTGAGCAGCCTGAAGTCTGCTCTCATGTCCGGAGTTGAGGTTTTGCTGGCATTTTTCCTCAACAGAGATTTTAAACTCTATTACCTCATAGTCACTTTGGCCAAGACAGCCACTGATCTCCACTTCACTCACAAGATCCACTCTATTGACAAGTAGCAGATCAAGGAGTGCTGTCCTTGTGAGTCAACCTTTGTGAGTTGACTCCCTTAGTTCCATAAAGTTGTCATCCAGGTTTTTTAGGAATCTTCTAGCCCAGGTTGTACCAGCTATGTGATGCTCCCAGTTAATTTCTGGCAAGTTGAAGTCCCCCATAAGGACAAGGGCAGTTGACTTGGAAGTGTCCCTGAGTTCCACAAAGAATAATTTGTTGGCATCATTGTCCTGGCTGGGAGGTCTATGGCAGACTGTCATAAGCTGATTTTACAGAAACTACTTTTTCCAAAGCAAATGTCTTTAAGTGTAAATAATGAAAATTATAAAGAAAATAAATAATGTATCAAGATCTCCAAGTCTTCTCATTTACTCATTGTGCTGCTTGAACACTGAGGATATTTCAGATTATCATACATTTTTACTGTTTGTATCTTCTAGGACCTTGTTATAAGTATCTAAACTCCCCTAATTCTTAGTCCTGTTTATGCATTTGCCTTGTTAATATTGATGATGTGGTGTTATTTGAAACCACTAATCTTAGTTTAATGCCATTCTCACAAGTCTACCTAATCTGTGGTCAAAGGTATTCTTCCTGTTCTTCATGGCATGAACTCTGCTCCCTTTCTTAGAATTTGACTCTTGATTAAGGAAACCAAAACATTTCCCAGTACCATAATCTAAGAAGGCATTCCTGTTCTAGGTTGTCCTTGTCTTCTCCTAGGCCTTTTTCATCTGCCACCAGGGGTGGTGACTAATAAATGATGAATAGCGCCCAGTCGGTCCCTGTAGAGAAACCGGTCCACCTTCTGAGGTTCTGCAGCATTGCTCCTTCTAGACAATTTATCCTTGGTGCTGCTTTGCCATCATTAACACTTGGCTGATTATGCCAACTACTCTCAAATGCTTTCCAATCCAACTTGTCCTATTGGTATTTTCACCCGTGCTTCCTGAGAGATTTGAGTAGGAGACATGCCGGACAGTTTCCAATTCCCAGCTTTCACTAATGGAGACCTTTGGTTGTAGTGTAGAAAAGCAGATAAAAGACCAGGACTGAAATGGGTGAGGAGAAAGGGGGAGAAAACATTCAGGACCTTTGTGTGGATGGAGTATTCATGCTAAGAAAATCTTCGTAATCATTGGTTGTAATGATAAACATAAGCTTTGAGGTTTTTTTTTTGCTCTCTGCAGACTTTTCTTTACATTCTTTCTCAAAGCTCCCTTATTGCTCATGGTTTATCTTCCACTATCTTTTAATCTGTTATATATTGAGCTCTTCTTTGCTTACATTAAGTTCTGTCCTTTTGCTAGGTATCACCAGTAACCAAAACCTGCAGTGACAAGACAGCTAGTTACACCTTTTTGTTCTCAGATTCCACGTGATACTCACTCAAGCAGGAGGCCTGATATTGCCAATCACATACATTTTTCAATATCTTCTTGTCCTCAACTGCTAAAAGAGGCTAAAGTGGGTAGATTTAGATTAGATATATGGAAGAAATTCTTTACTGTAGAGGTGGTGAGACATTGGAACAGGTTGCCCAGAGAAGCTGCGGATGCCCCATCCCGGCAAGTGTTCCAGGCCAGGTAGGATGGGGCTCTAAGCAACTTGGTCTAGCAGAAGGTATTCCTGCCCACAGCAGTGGGTTGGAACAAGATGATCTTTAAGGTCCATTCCAACTCAACCTATTCTATGATTCTATGATTCTACCTTTGCAACACAAATTAAAATTTCTTACAGGACTCCATGAAAATTAAGAATGCTAATACTACTTTAGTTTTTCATTCCCTCAGTAAAGGATTGTTTTCTGCCTTGCCAAGAAGGCATGCTGTTCTACAAATGAATATTATGCCATAACGTGCAGTCATAAGGGGAGAAAACAGTGAACTAAATTTCACGTAAACTCTCGAATCTATAATTTCACACCTTTTGAGTACTATCCTTGTCCCCTTAGATATTATTAAAATTATTTATTGGCCCAATTGAAACCATGGCTTTCTATTAAAAAAGTGCTTTTACTGAAGAGTGGCTTCAATTACCTTGGAGGAGACTGTTTTTATTTCTTCTTGAATGCCCAGAGATTTATTCAAATCTTCATCTCTGAACTTTAGTCAAACAAGTAGGTGTCAAAGTATCTTGACACCTACTTTGCTCAAGGTACTCTAAACACAAACACATTTTTTCCTTACCATTGTGATCTTTCTATGCCTACTCTGAATCTTCATTGAATAAAATTCAAGCTGTTGTTTCTCAGCATCTAAGGTTTTATTCTCTCTGCTAATCTAGTGCCCTTAAAGTTATTGAGCCATAACTCAAGCCACCTTCTACTCTTCCAGAAATGCAACATTTCATTATAGATGTCTTTCCATTTTCTGCAGTTCCACTTATAAAAACTGAATTGTTTTAAAATTCATTTAACTTATGAAAATATTCCAGTATTCTTTAAAGAATCAATCAGTGTTTTCCTTAAGACTTAAGATATCTTTAAGAAAGTGAACAACTCCAAAGTGG
The DNA here is from genome assembly GCA_013396775.1 of Cephalopterus ornatus. Classification (NCBI taxonomy): domain Eukaryota; kingdom Metazoa; phylum Chordata; class Aves; order Passeriformes; family Cotingidae; genus Cephalopterus; species Cephalopterus ornatus. Next base: position 86,810 of record VZRE01011426.1, read on the forward strand.
TTAAAGAATAGTCATGTAATATTTTTTCATGTGCCCATAAATACAACATATAAAAATATGTAATCATATATCTATTATTTTATCTGTATTCTCTAACTTTTCTGTATTACATCCTTAGTCTTTTGAGCTTTCAGAAAATACCATTTACTGGAATATCAGCAATATATAAAAGTTAAAATGCAAAAGTCACAGATTATAATCACTTAGGAATTCCAACATATTTGAAAATAATAGATTATCATAAAGACTGGAGTAAGGGTAGAAACATGGGCAGAATATATCAAGAAACAGACCATTATACTTTCTGACATTGAATATTATCTTATATTACTATCAAATTTGCTGAAATAAATGCCAATTGTACCAGCTTTATTAGAACTATCAGAATCTTATTTAAATGCAAATAACTGCAATAAATTTTGGAGAAGAAAATATAGAGACAAGATACTTGTGTTATGTGACTGAAAGATACCACGTTCAATAAATTAAATATGAGAGATTTGGCAGCAAAAATACTAGTACCATCTAAGCTTCACACAGGGTAGAATTAGCACACTACAAGAAAGTATCCTGTATTACTATGAAGACAGATGGTGACACTACATGTGAAATAGTGTACATCAGAAAAATAAAAACATGGACAAACTGACAAGTGTTCAGAGAACCGCAGATTTTCAAGTGCTTAAAGGAGGAAGACTTATAAGAAGAAATTAATGGAGCTTTTATTTTTTTTCTTTGTTAAGATATGGTTAGAGAAAAAGACTCATTCACAGTTATTATTTATGTCCAGATGCTTAGAACCAAAACTTCAGCTTGTATAAATCTGTGCAGTTTATTTGAGAACACAACAGCTATGCTGATTTTTTTAATGGAGGGTAAGGCACTAAGAATAGGAGAAAAATTTAAGTTGATATGGGTATTCAGTAAGAGAATTTTGGTACAGTAAAATACGAAAAGTACCATTACATTTTAGAGCAGACTTACAAAATGATTGGAACAATGGAGACCACTATGACTAAGAAAGTGAAAGGTGACATAAACTTCATGATATGGTTTAGTGAGTATGGCGGTATTCGGTCAAAGGTTGGATTTGATGATCTTGGAGGTCTTTTCCAACCTTAATGATTCTATGATTCTATGTTAACTCTGGCACTAGGACAGGTTGAGATCCACAGCAGCAATCACGGGAGTGTAGCACAACTGGGAGACTAGAAATAGGAGAGAAACAACTGTCAGAGCAGTGGGGACAAGACAAGATGTGGTGGTGATTAGGAAGGTAAACTGAGGAGCTGAAGAAGAGTTGATGAGGTGGAATGTAGAGTCCAGAAAGAAAGATTATAAGCAGAAGACAGTAGAAAGGAAGAGATACGTAGATTAGAGGAAAGCCAGAAAGAAGTAAATAGAGTTGTCTGTGCCAGAAAAATGGGACTGGGAAGAAATCAAGGGTGGGAAAGAGATAGGAATGATCCTGGCTTCAAGTCAGAGAACACACAAAAAAGAAAGGAGAACAGACTTTGAATGAATGGGCAGAAACATATGTATTCACAAGAGACATCTTTTCTGGAGAAAGCCTGCAGTGGAGCTAGCATGGCTTGAGTCTCACTCAGCTTAATCGTGGTAGTGTTTAGAATCAGAACGTTCAGGTTTAATCTTGCAAGTTTCCAATAATCAGAATTTCTAAAAGTCACTAACAAACCAGACTTATAACTCTCTGTTTGTTATTAATAAATTACTGCATCATGAAGTCCTTATAAAAAAAAATCTATTTAATATGCTTAAAGAGAAACTGTAAAAACAAAATGTTGCACAATCTGCTTTGCTATATTCTTGGCCAGAGTTAAATAAAATCCCATAATGAAGTGATTCAGTTCTAGCAACAGAGCTGCATAATAAATGCATCTTAAAGGTTTCCCTTAGTTTTGCTACAAAATGCACGGTTCTATGTGAGCAACATGGTAACAGAGGTAGAACTAAACATTGTTTTAATCTCTCAGATGGCCAAAGGAGAGATCCACAGAGTCATAAATACTTTTACAGTTTTCTGTCCCTGAAGTCATATCCAGGGCGGAAAAGCCACGGATGATTATATTATTCTTCCCACTACTAATAGGTGTAACTTCCTCCTCTGATATCTGGAGGTTATATATAATATTTTTGTCATTACTGTCTTACGAGGAAGGAAATGAAGTAATTCCCTACACTGACATCATCAGAAATCTTAATTTACCCTTCCCAAAAGAAACTTAAGGACAGAAGCTGTTAAGATCACCTCATACCCCTGCACATATTTTTTTCCTACCTATTCATAAAGGTGCATCTTTGGTCACTAAATTATTATTCTGTTCTTGCGAAGCAAATTGTGGAACTGGCATCATGCTTCAAATTTTTTTTGTGTTGTATCTGTTCAGTTTACAAACAATAAATGTTCTTGTGATTGTGCCAACTTTTCATTCTCATTGTGAAATGTCACATTTTCTCAGGTATGTCAAAGAACTGGGGCAAACACAACTTGAAGTTAGTAGGAATACACGCAAATATATTCAACAGGCATAAGACCAGACCTAGAGATTACAGTGACAAAATTTTAATCTAAATTCCAGCATTTTCAATGGCATATATAAGTTTGAATAATCCCAGAATTTCACAGTGCAACATGAATTAATTTTTTTTGGTCATGATACACAAGATAAATATCAACTATTGTGTATATCTGCCTAGGATACAATTTGATCTCAATGAGCTGTCCAAGTGTCCAGAACAAACACAGAAAAATAGCCAATAGCCTGACATACAAAACAGATGGTAGTATATTGATGTGACACGAGCCAGCTGTAAACAAGAATCAGAGCATATTTAGTCACAAGATCCAGTACAAACCGATGTATTTTGTATGTCAGAGATTTAACCATTCTGAGTGTCATGCCAGAATGCTACTGACAGTCCTTAGAGCTCTTAGCTATCCTCATGCAGCGCTACAGCCTGGGGTGCAATCCAGTCCATAGCCCTTGTATATAAGTGCTTATAATCATAGGAAAACAACATGTGAAAGGACAGAGGAAATGTTAATATATGATATGATTTTATCTTCAAATTTCCATCACTGAATGTACAAGCAAGATATTTAGTATGCACAGCAACACTTATAAAAACACATTAAAAATGACTTTGACATTGAAATAAACATTAGTTTCTAATATGCAGAAGTCAGGTGCATAGAGTAAGTGTGCTGTTCTTATAGTTTAATTTTAATTTCAAATCTCTCCAACACTAGTTTCCAGGACTCTGTATTTCCAATATGATTACTAATACCCTAAACATGGTTATGTAAGACAACATAACTATTACCAGTGTAATCCTACAGTAACATTAGGAAATCCAGAATTGAAATGTAAGAACAAACTTTCAAGCTTAGTCAGGAAAAAACCCCACAATGACAGGTTTGTAATGACACATCTCATTAACCATTTATTGTTAATTAAATTTGCAGTACTCTCTCTCTCTGTCTATGATGACAGACATCACAGACAGAGATGGGTCTCCAACCAGGCCATCATCAACCTAAAGGCAAGCCTAGTTCACTAGGAAGGTTGGTCATACAATTAGCAGGCTGTAAAATTGGTTCTCACACAAACCAAGACCTCCTCTTTCACCCCTTCTCCTCTCCCCACACTGTAAGGAGTCACACTTCTAATCTACCAGGCTTCTACCTCACAGGTCTGCCCCAAGCTCTATGCACTAGCACCATAGTCCCCTTCCTCCCAAGCTGTTTCCTCAAAATCACCATGCCCTTTTCCAAATTCCTCCTGCCTGCCACACAAATCCCAGTCACTATACACCTGCCTGGGAAGGTCTCCACTTGTCCTTGGCTCCAGCAGAAATTGCCCAGTGAAACCTCTGAAACTAAGTGTTCAGCTCCCAGGAGCAGAATACAACAGCTTCTTAGAACAGCAGCCACCTTCACCCCTGCTGACAGGTGTGGTTGCCGTGGACCAGCCTGCTGCCTCCTGCAGAATGCTCGGCCAAGCCAGAGAATTGCAAGATGCCAAAACAATTCTTTATTTTCAGAGGAATTAGGCAAAGAAATTCTTTGTGACATTACCAATATTAATGTAACAACATGAGAGAAAAAAAAATTTAAAAATTATTCCTTTTTTTAACTGATTGAAACCCAAGAAACTGTAATGTTTGTTAGAATTTAGAATTAATTTGTGTCTTTTTTAAAATATTGTGCATTTATTGTCCATTTTGCCCTGCTTCCAAAATAAAACTAAATCTAATCTTGTTATGAGATTTGAAGTATTCTAATGCATCTCCCCATTAGCTTCATTCATTTAACACCTTCCAACTCCTTGTGTTGCAATCATTAAAGTACCAGGAAGGTAGCTTAGCTGAAAACTAAAAAGCTTTTCTTTTCTGGCACCACATCGTAAACTATCATTGTAGAATATCTTTGGACTAAACAGTCAAGCTAATCAAATTAAAATATTTCAAATATTTCCCATAGACATCTTGACAGCAAATTGGTCTCTAATGTGAATATCCAGTCCTAAAGACATGATGTTAAAGCAAAATATTCAAAGACAAGGAAAGAAGATATCAGTGAGTCAAAGATATATATTCTCTCTTCACCGCACATGAAGATCCAATCCAAAACATTTGGGACTGGAAGCAGCCAAAACAGAGCAATCATCCAGATATGCATGCTACAAACCAACAGGTAATGATCTTGGACACAGGTTTATTATTTCATGGCTCCATGCTTCAACTAGAGACACTAGTTGTCTAGCCAACAGTGCTTTTAATACAACCAGTTTATGTCCTCTTTTTCAATCACTACTGTTCTTCAGCTGAAGCCCTATTCATCAAGAAAGACAAAGGAATCATCCACTAAGAACAGGGGCAACATGCACTATTTCTCCTTAAGTGTTGACCCTTGTGAAGGAATAGTGGGAAGAAGGAATTTTTTGGTCAACTGTTCTCTCAAACACGATCTGTTGTTGGTAAGTAGCTGCAGCTGCAGTAGTCTCTGATCCAATGTGGTCCAGCCACTGAAAGTGGGAACATAAAAGAATTAATCATTTTTATTTTTAATATATATTGTAACAATTTGGATCCGGTTTTCCCGCCGAATGCTC
>VZRE01011427.1:0-17335 GCA_013396775.1 Cephalopterus ornatus
AAAGGTCGGATCCAAACCGTTACAAGCAGAAACAAGTTATATAGGGACCATTTTATTGTGCACAGCAGAGGCTGTAGCACTGCTGAGTGTACAGCCTGGCCTGTTCTGTGTAATCAGCTTCTCATCTACTTTATTTTTCATTTAGTGCTTCAGTCATTTGAAATCAATGTTGAAAACAAATCATTGTCCAGATGAGCTAAAAAATCCTTCTATTAAAAACCTCTGTACTGTTTCACATCAGCTACTTTGAATCTCTTCCACACTTTGTCACTACTCAGTCTCTGTGTGTAAACTGCACAAAGATTTTATATGTGCTTGTAAATTTGACAGGCATCTGTAATACAAATTTATTCAGAATATGCAAATTGATAGGGGAAAACATTCTCTCGCTCTCTTTTTTTCCCTGACTCTGATGATAATTACTGTTGCTTTGCATAAATCACAGCAGAGCTGTGGGAGCTGGAGAGATACATGATTCAAGCTTCCTGTCTGAAGTCATTTGTCAAAAATCTTCCACGTGCTGATGAGCTTTCAAAAGAATTAAGACATTTGTATCTCGTATCTTCCAGTTGGTTTATATTTTAAATATTACTTTATTTAACTTTTATTTATAAGCCTGGATTTTCCATCAGTTCTTATTTTCTTGTGTCAAAACTTTTCTATGTAGTACCTGTCATGCACATCTCAGCTAAGCTGTAATTCCTTATATGTTTTAAATTGAATCCCTTTCCATTTGAAAGAACAGTTGGAGGGTGGGTTATTTTTACCCACGTTATGAATTTTTAAATAAAAAATTCCTGAATGTTGCCCCAAAAATAATTATTTTCTTACCATAATGAAAAACAGGCAAGAGGATTGCAAATAAAAATTAAATTTATTTTAAATAAATAGTCCTTCCTTCAAAGTCATCAAAGGTCAGTCTAGCAGACAAAGAATTTCATGTGGAATCTTAACAAAACCCCATCTGCAATATAATGGTTTGCAGAGGGAAAAACTGCTTTCCTCCATGCCTGTGGATCCTGCTCTTGCAGCCACTTGCTTTTCTGAAGTACTTAGTAAACATGAACTGGAGAAACTCTGCTGGACACTCTCATAGATGAGAAATTGCCAAGCATGGCTAGCAGGCTGAGACAAAATCATTCTCCAGATTAAAAATATGAACCATGAGAATGTGATTAACTTCTTGTTCTTTTCTGGTTTCCAAGGAAAAAAATTCACCCAATGTCTGGGGCATAACACCCCCATTTTGCTGGTCCATTTGGTAATTTTGTACTGCTCTCTTTACCAAACCATTGGAATCTGGGAAATTTTCCCAAGCTGTAACCATCAAAGCTACATGGTATCCATGGCATAAGAATCAGAAAACTTTGGTTCATGTTTCTTCTCTTTTATAGAACTTTTTGTCTTGTTATTCTGTGTTCTTCCTTTCCTTTTTTCTCTTCTTCCTCTCTTTCCCATGAGTGTTTTCGTCTTCACAGGATTTTAGCATTGCTTGACTGCACAAAACACTGATTTCTAAATTTTCCTTACACCTAGAGAATTACTGTTTAAAACAATGCAACACCAGAAGAATTTCTAAATCTAGCTGTACTTCAGTTGCGATTTATAGTCACACTTCTAATGAGCCTGAATTGTGTGCAGCAGTATAGGACCAGCCTTCTAAACCACTCTGGTTAGCATGTCTGAAGTAAAATAAAAGAGTGGTTATTACTTTTATTGGATTGCAGTTATGCATTCAGAACAATTTTCAGTTGCCAAGAAAGTAATTACTGAGCTTAAGCAGAGAAAATCCCTCTTGGAAAAAATTAAGCCTATGTGTAAGACTTTAGAAATTGGCCACATATTTTCATGAGATAGGACTGCTGGTGACAGGCAGAAGACAAGTATCCCATCATTTTACTGTCATGTCTCTATTTGCCATTATTTCTGCCTAATAAGCCTTATGTTTGCAGAAATTTGCATACTGCTATATATATCCATTTTCATACTGCTAGTCCAGCTAACAATTTCTAGTAATTACTATCAACAGACAGTACAGTGCATTTAAAAGGCAATTTGGAACTACAATGAGAGTCACAAAAATCACAGAATAATTGAGGTTGGAAAGGGCCTAGGTGGTCCCTTGTTGAACCTCCAGCCTCAAGCCGGGTCAGCTGTGAGATTGTCCACAGCTTTGTTGAGCTGGGTCTTGAAAACGTCAGCGATGGAGACTGCACAACCTCCCTGAGCAACCTGTGCTAGCCCTTGACTGCTTTAACAGCCAAGAGACAGGAGCATCATCCATAGATCCTCACAAATTTAGGGGTTCTCCTGCAGAATCATAGTTCGATTCTTTGTTTGCGTTTTTAAAAAACTGTGACATGTTTCTGGCTCTACAGTCTGGTGTTTGAACTCCTTCAGACACCCCAATGCAGGTTGTCAATACTCTTAAAGCTGTGGAACAGTAACAACAGACCATTCAGAGGTCTGACGACAGATTTGTTTTAAAAGTCTCTGCAGTTTAAACAGTGCTGCATTTTACTCTTCTCATTACTGGTTCAGAACCGTTAATATCAAAATCAGCCCCAGAGCTGCTAGTTTATCAATATCAGAAAGCAAAGTGACTTTGCTCTGTTGCACAACTTCCCAGTGTCTAACTGATTGCAAAGCTTTCCTTCAGTTCAAGGGCTGATTTTTGACAGTGACAGGTTCTAAAGAGGATTTAAATGGTACTTCAACATTGCAACCTACTTGCCCAATTTTCCATCTCCCATCCTATGTCCCTGTCTCTTGCTTTCCAAACTTTGCCTTATACTGGAAAATCAGGGATGCAGCTGGACAAAGCTTCCGAGGAGAACAGATTACCCTGCAGTCAGTTGGGTGCTGACACCAGAGGGGAGATTTTTCCTAAGAAGTCAAACCTTGATGTCCAAATGATCTCTGGCCATAGATGAAGAAAGGATTGGTGCTGCATTGCTGAAGGCTCACAGACATTTAACATTACCAAGCATATGATGTCCAGGAACATCACTAAGTTTTCAGCTACATGTTCAAATAAAGGATGTGGACCTGAGAAGAAAAAAATCATCTTTCCATAGGTTATGAAAGAGCTGTATGTGAATCCACAGAAGCTGAAGCAGAGGAGTTTAATGACCCATATGAAGGAAGATTAACTTCTTCATGCTGGACGATGGCAACTGAAAGCCACTCATAACAGCTGTCAATATTAGAGACAAACAATCTGTATTTGCCTTGTTTAACACTGAAAGCACAGAGCTGTACAGATTTTGCAGGCTGTGAGAACATGGAGCTGTGGCAACAATAAGCATTTTAAAATTTGAATCAGCTTGCTAAAACTGCTGAATTACATTAATTTTCAGAGCACTGCATCTCCAAATTATGTGTATAACTAATAGATCAGTATTCTGAATGTAAAGTGAGACTAGCTAAACAACCACATGATTATTTGCATAGATCAGTGAAAACTGCTGAAAGCAATATTGATATTCACGCTATCTAGCAAACATGGCAATGCTTTATTTGTTTTTTTAGTTTTTCTTTTCAAGTGTCAGATACAAGCATAATATCATTTCACTGAAAATAATTTTAAAGTAATGAGCAAAGAGAAACCAGCTGTGCAATTCACAAAGCTGTTTGGTTTCAGTCCCTTCCCAGCACAAGTTCTTAAAACAAGCTTGTAATGTCAAACTGAATTTGGAATTCAAATAATTTTCCTTAAAAAAAGTGATTATCTGGGAAAGACACATCTTGAGAATCCCAAAACACTTTGAGGAAGAAAGACTATACATTTGGGCGTTACTATGCAAGATGTAGTACTCAAGGAGTTTGTGAACAGCACTCACTCTGTGAGCTTCACATACACTCAATTAATAGCCACCTTTTAATTAACAGTGGACTTAGAGTTCATGGGAAATTAAAGATTCATTCACCATTGTGCCAGCTTGGGCAGGCAGATGGAGAGCTGACAAATCTGAATAGTTTCAGGGAATGGCACTGGCACCAGTCTGAGCACAGTGTGGTTATACTTTCCCTTCCTTTTTTTACACTGTGATCTCCAGCTTTTCAGTCTGCCCATGGAGGTGGAGCAACAAGGAGATACAACATAAGAACCAAATAAATATGTGCAAGACTGGACAGAGAATATTGTGCTGGAAACGTGTTTCAGACTCTAGTCATCTAAGTCAAATTTCCAAACATTAAAATTCTGAGGTGTAATTGCCTTTGTATTTTCTTTTGTAATTAGCCTCTCCTTTCCCTGTAGCACAATTGAAAGGATATCTGTTTCCAAAGCACATTTGCAAACTCTTTGGTATTTAAAGCTTTTGACTCAAAATCAATTTGCTGCTGCATCCTTATCCTGAAAATTATTTCTCTCAGAGTTTGCTCAGTAGAGCAGGTACCACCCCTATATAGTGTCAGTATTGACTTTGCTGGCCAAGGAAGATGTTGCAACCTAATTCTCCACAATAACTGAAAGTCTGGTCATCTCCCAGTTTTGCTTGGATTTCTCCTGCTCATCTAATGCCACATGGGCAGTGTGACAGCCATTTGAAACCTGGGATCAGGTGTTAATAATTCTGCTCTTTTGTCACAGAATGTCTTTGGTTCTAGTGTCCTCAAATACAATTAATTCTGTGATTAGCATTAACTGCTGCAGTTTAAGAAGATGCAGTGATACCAGCATCTCAGGTTTTATCTTTCCACAAGTCTCTGAATTATTCTGATAAATGTATTATAAAAATCATTGTCAGCATATGCCCTCACTACCTGATGTCACTGCTGCTGGCAGCGAGCCGACAACAGAGCAGAAAAGTCTCTTTTGCCCAGGTATTTTCTGCTTCGGAGCTGCTTATAATCACGGCTCCTCCAGCATTCATCCCCTGTGTGTTAAACTGGGCTAGATGAGCTATTTAGAGAACTACACACAGAGGGCTGTACTCTTTATGGATAGGCATACACAGTACATGATCCTAAAATGCCTACTATCATAATGGCAATACAATCTCTTTATCACAAGAGGTGCCACTCTGCATGCCTATTACACACCCCAATGGAAATCATTCCTAATCTTTACCAAGAGAAGAATAGTGCAAGGGAGACAGCCTCCAAAATTATCATCTCTAGAGACACACAGTCTTTGGATTAATTAGAAACATTCCTATAGATAACAGCATAATCTTTGTAGGAATAATTAGAACAGTGATATGGACCCACAACTCTCAAAGTTATTAGATAAAGTTAAAAGCACATGGAACCTGGAGTTCATGTGATTCACTGTCTTACAAAGCTGATACCAATCCAAGGACTAAATGTGCACAGCAGAAAATATGAGACTTATCTTTGTTTACTATTTATAGTCACATGCAGAAACAGAGAGGAAGCAGTTGTCAACTAGATGGGTTTTATTTTCTACGAGATGGTCCAAATTTGAGCACATCTGATGACCATTTATAACCTCCTGACAGTTCATTGAAGTTAATCCACATTTCTTTTGCAAAAAAAAGATTTATTTAAACATTACTTTTCCTCTGACCAAAACCCAAAGAAAACTAAAGTTATCTACATGGGAGAGATCAAATTGAATAGTTCAAGCATATTTTCACATTCTGTAATTTTATGATTTAAAGTTTTAGGTTACTTAGCTTGCAGAGGCTGAACTTCTTGAAAGTTTCAGATTCCAATGGGATTTTGTGAAAAACTTTTGTAATAAATCAATACTGGAGGGAAATTAGGAAATATCATCCTAAAATATTTTTGCCAGTATTTTATTGTATTTATCTATATATGACAAAGAAACAGTTTTCATCAAGCCAGTCTGAGACACCTTGAAATTTTTAATACATGTATTTGTCATTACTTCTGGAAGCCTGAGAGTGTCATTAGAATAAAATACACAGTGGACATTTTTACAGCTTGTGGTGGTTTGACCCTGGCTGGATTTCAAATACCTACCAAAAGTCACTATATCACACCCTCCCTCTGCAGCTGGACAGAGGAGAGAGAAAAAAAACAGCTAAGGATTCCCGAGTAGAGATGAGAGCTGGGAGAAGTCTGACGGGCAAAACAGACTCAAAATGGGGATAAAACTTAAATTTATTACTAGCAGGATAAGAGCTAAAGAATGAGAAGATAAAACAGTCTTAAAAACACCTTCACCCCCCCACACCCCTCCTTCGTCCCATGTTCTTCCTCCTCCCCCCAGCACTGCAGGGGGACTGGGAAGGGGGGTGCAGTCGAGCCTCTGCACCCCAGTCATCCTCCATGGGCTGCAAGGGGAGAACTTGCTTCACCATAAGCTACAGGGGGGCCACATCTTTGAGTCCTTCCCCTGCTTCCGTGGAGTCCCTCCCATGGGACACAGTCCTTGATGGACCTCTCCAACGTGAGTCCATTCCTCGGGCAGCAGTTCTTACCAGTCTGCTGTCTCGTGGGTCACTCCTCCATGGGGTGCAGTCCTTCACAAATAAGCTCTACCGACATGGGCGCAAGTCCTACCTGCGAAAAACTTGCTCCAGTGTGTGTTTCCCTCTCCATGGGCCACCGGTCTCCTGCAGGACTCTGCTCCATCCTTGGGCCTCCCACAGAGTCACAGCCTCCTTCATGCATCCACTTGTTCCAGCATAGGCTGCAGGGGCCTCAGCTCTAAGTCTTTAAAAAGAAAAAAAATCAGATTTCTCTCATTTTGCCTCCATTAAAAAAAAATATTTTCTTACTAAGTGTACCACAGTACTTTACATTTCCCATGCATGATAAAGTCCTGTGTTTTGGGTTTCAGAGTGAAAGAGTGTGTGCTGCTCTGACAGCCATGGTGGGCACACAGCTGAATCCTCAGCCCACAGCTGTAAGCACATCTGAGAACAATCTTGAAAAAGTTATTAGTAGCTTCCTGAATCAGGGCTGATTTTCTGCTTGCCTACCTGCATTTGTGTAAATTCTCACTCTTTCGTTACAGCTCTCTAGAGACTGTTACAGTAGCTGGCAGCGTAAATAGAGAGGGAATATGTCCCTTCCCTCTGCTAATGCCAGCAGAGACTCATGACCAAGTGCAGCTGTGTAATGACTGCTAGAGGGTTAACAACAGCTGCTGATCACTTCTAGAAATTCCTGGTGGAGCAATTGGTTTTTTTTCTTGCTGCTGGGTTGCTAATGAAGAGGGGAAGAAGTCTGCCTGCCGGAAAAGCTCAAGTGAGCAGCATCTGGCCTTGTTCATGGGCTTCCTGCCCTAGCAATGGGGTACCCTTCCAGGAGGGTGCAGGAGCACTGGGAAACCCAACCTGCAGCAAGGAAGCTAGCGTCCCATGTTCCTCTGTACAGTGCCTCTAGAGAAAGCAGGGAGGGCTGGACAAGCAGGATCTGGTGGGAGAAGGGCTGGACAAGGGCTTCAAAACTCCCAGTTGGAAAAATGGGAGCTTGTCCTTTTCCTTTCTTAAAACTGATACAAGGAGAGGAAAAGAAGAAAAAAAAGATTTTATTATATCTGTTAGATACCCCAAGGAAGCCTTTCTGGGGTGCAGCCATGGGAGAGAATGGTCCATCAGCAGCTATTCTGCAATATGAGATATTCACAAGAAGACTACCTTTAAAGTGGGAGTATCTAGAGGGACTGCAAACCAGTTTTTTCAATTTCCCCTATCATTTGAAATCAGCTCCTGTTCACTACTATCACTCCAGAGATATGGGTCAGATTACAGTTTTGGGTGGAGCATTTGGAAAATGATTATGCTCTCCCTTATCCCCATCTGGAGAAGTTGAGTCAAGTTACGCATGCCATTTCACCTTACTGCCTGGTTTCTGCTCTCAAAGCTGCTTTCATGTGTAAAATGGCCAGAGCCTTAACACTTTTCTTTTTAAAGTGAGATTTCATTTTAAAAAGCACAAAAGCTCTCTCTCTAAACAAGGGGTTTTGAGATGTCTTCCCAGCTCATTAACAGAATAAAATCGTATTTCCTTCCATAGCTGGAAACAGGGAGTCAGTGGAGTTCTGTGTGCAAGCAGATCAGCTAGATAATGTTTAGATAATGGGATAGGCTTATAGATAAGAAAAATTTCAAAGTATTTGATTTTAAAAGCATTTATGCCTTTCATTAATTTTTCACAGTCCTCATTAAGTCCTCATTACTTTTCCTATGCTACACAAATGAGAGAACAAGTTCTTAATCTTAACAGCAAAAATAACATGTTCCTGTGGGCTATCTAGACAGACTTGAACAAGGAAGCATGGCTAGAGGAGGAAGGTGTACCCAGAGCTTTGCAAAGCTGGGTTTAATTTCCTGTGTTAATTAACTCATTTTTCTATTGCAATTTGTTTGTTTTTTCACTGCTGTCGACGTGCTTATTTCATCAATTTTCACCAAAAAGAGTTCATAAACTATGAATTCTCCATTGGCTTCTGGTTTGAATGAAACTCACTCCAAGTCTCATTTTTTTCCTGCTCTTGGCCTACTCTAGAATATATGTTTTCATACGCTTTCCAAGCACTTGATTATTTTATTCAACTAATATTTATTCAAAATTTCCTTCTCGTCTGTTCTAAATTCAACTCAGACTCAGAGGAAGGTTTGCAAATCTCATTCGAGTGGTAGGTCAGCTCTGGTTCATCACACTCACACATATGCTGAAAACAAGGAGACTAATTTTTTTATACAAGCAGAAAACATACTTACTGTAGGCATTGTTGATTGCTATGATGCTGTACCTGTTATTGCATCTTTAACTGTGTCTGCAATACTGTAAAACAAAATGTTTTCCATCCCAGAAAAAAATTATTTGAGCTGTTTATAAAATGATCGCACTGATTCCCAGCCGTACTGAAACCAGACAGACTGCTCAGGGTTTCATCATAGGGGAAACTTTGATGTCAGGTTTCATAAAGCTTTAACAGCTGTAATACACACAGCTCACAGGAAAGCTTCTGGAGCAATCAGAGCTTGGAGGCACTTCTCTTAAGTTTCTGGTGATTGAGAAAGAGCAATTAACAGCAGTGAAGAAGAGCAAAGAGGGGCTACTATAGCAAGGTCGACCCTCACTTTGTAAAATGTCCATCAGTTTCCCTTGCTACAGGCAGCCACATGCTGTAGGGTCCTCAGCACAGGAGAGACATGGAGGTGTTGGAATGGGTTCAGAGGACCTCAAAAAATGATCAGAGGGCACGAGCCTCCAATGAAGACAGGCTGAGAGAGTTGGGGCTGTTCAGCCTAGAGAAGACAAAGCTCTGAGGAGACCTATAGCAGTCTTCCAGTACCTAAAGGGGAGAGCTGGAGAGGAACTTTTTACCAGGGCATGTAGTGATGGGACAAGACGAAATAGCTTCAAACTGAAAGGGGATAAATAGTAGGAAGAGATTAGATATCAGGAAGATATTCTTTCTTGTGAGGGTGGTGAGGCACTGAAGCGGTTTGCCCAGATAAATTGTGGATGCGCCATCCCTGAAAATGTTTAAGACCAGGCTGGACAAGGCTTGGAGCAACCTGGTTTAGTGGGAGGTGTCCCTTCCCATGGCAGGAGTGTTGGAACTAGATGACTAACTTTAAAGGCACCTTCCAACCAAAATCATTCTATAATTCAATAATTCTATTATATGATTTGCAGAGTTCAGGAGTGCCCCAAATATCACTCTGGAGCCCACGGCACTTGTCGGGTCTTTCCCCTTCCTTCTCCAGCCCACAGCAGGATTTAACCCCACATGGATTTAATGTCATTTTACAGCATTCTCCCTCTCCTGGCCGTGGCGGTACCGGCCCTGGCCTGTCTCTCGGATCCTACCCAAATGCGGAGCTCCCCTTGCTGGCGACAGCCGGTACGGGACCGGCTCCTGGCTCCGAGCGCCTTGGGGCGACACAATAGAAGGACAAATCTACTTCGGATAAAACGTAACAGTACAAAACAAAAGACCTTAATTTGCACGATTAAAAAGAAAAAAGTCATTGCTCAAAATAAAAAGGTTCCTGTGGTACTGATCACGACTAGAAAAAGTGACATAGCCTATGTGATCGATTGCAGATAGAAGTCTCTGGAAAGAGCAAGAAAGATAAATATATTACCTGATATCATTCAGCATATCATAAGATAACTGTATTTTTAAACATTGTTTTACAGTTATTTGCTCTTCAGCAATACCAAAGGGCTAACTCGGTGCACAGACACAGCTGTTCAGTATGGACAGCCCACCAAAGTGCTCTCTTCTAACACTTCGGACAGTTTGGCATAAGGCCAGATCATAGAGTCATAGAATGGTTTGGGTTGGAATGGACCTTAAAGATGATCTAGTTCCAACCCCTCTGGCATGGGAAGGGGCACCTTCCACTAGACCATGTTGCTCAAAGCCCCATCCAACCTGGCCTTAAACACTTCCAGGGATGAGGCATTCACAACTTCTCTGGCCAACCTGTTCCAGTGCCTCACCACCCTCATAGTAAAGAATTTCTTCCTAACATCTGATCTAAATCTCTCCTCTTACTTTTTATCTCTGAATCCAGGGCAGTCAAGTAATTCACTTGTTAAAAACAATATTAGATATTAGGAAAAGGTTCTTCATCCAGAGGGTGTTTGGGCACTAGAACAGGCTCCCCAGGTCACAGTACCCAGCCTGCCATATTTCAGGAAGCATTTGCACAATGCTCTCAGGCACATGCTGTGATTCTTGGGGCTGTCCTGTGCAGGGCCAGGAGTTATACTTCCTTGATCTCTGTGGGTCCCTTCCAACTCGGGATATTCCATGATTCTGTGAATCTTCCAGATGTACCAGCTCCATCAGCTGTTGCAACACAGCACCTCCTCAGCCTGCAGGACAGTGCCATATCATGTACTTTTGCATATGTTGGGCTGTTTAGAGCTACAAAGTTGATCAAGTGACTGGAGCATCTCTCTTATGAGGAAAGGCTGAGAGAACCGGGCCTCTTCAACCTCAAGGAGACAACTGAAAGGGCACCTCGTATGTCAGTATCTGAAGGTAGGTGCTGAGAGGGTGGGTTCAGGCTCTTCTTGCTGGTGCCAAGTAATAGGATAAGAAGCAACAGGCATAAACTGATGCACAGGAATTTCCACCTGAATATGAGGAAGAACCTTACTGTGTGGGTGACCGTGCACTGGAATAGATTGCCCAAAGAGAGTGTGGAGTCTCCCGCACTGGAGGCTGCAACGCTACAGATGGGGCACAGAGTGGCTGGAGAGCAGCCAGGCAGAAAAGGACCTAGAAGCTGAACATGAGCCAGCAGTGTGCCCAGGTAGCCGAGAAGGTCAATGGCATCCTGGCCTATGTCAGGAACAGTGTGGCCAGCAGGTCCAGGGAAGTGATTCTTCCCCTGTACTCAGCAGTGGTGAGGCCACACCTGGAGTACTGTGTTCAGTTCTGGGCCCCTCAGTTCAGGAAGGATATTGAGGTGCTGGAGCGGGTCCAGATAAGAGCAACCAGGATGGTGAAGGGACTCGAACGCAAGTCCTATGAGGAGAGGCTGAGGGAGCTGGGGTTGTTTAGCCTGGATAAGAAGAGGCTCAGGGGAGACCTCATCACTCTCTACAACTCCCTGAAAGGAGGTTGTAGCCAGGTGGGGGTTGGTCTCTTTTCCCAGGCAGCTATCAGTAAGACGAGAGGGCATGGTCTAAGCTCTGCCAGGGGAGGTTTAGGTTGGATATTAGGAAGAAATTCTTTACAGAGAGGGTAATCAGGCATTAGAATGGGCTGCCCAGGGAAGTGGTGGATTCTCCATCCCTAGAGGTTTTTAAGATGAGACTGGATGTGGCACTTAGTGCCATAGTCTAGTAACTGTGGTGGTAGTGGATCAAGGGTTGGACTTGATGATCTCAGAGGTCTTTTCCAACCCGGCTGATTCTATGATTCTATGATTCTATGAACTGACTGGACTCAATCCTGTAGCATGTGCTCTAGGATGGACCAGGTTAGACCACTGTGGTCCCTTCCAACCTGACCCATTCTATGGTTCTGTGGTTCCGTGTCACTGGCTCCCTCCCGCCACCGCGCTGCCACGAACAGTCACAGGAGCTGGGAACGGGACTTGTTCCTGTCAGAAAGCGGGAGCTGAGGCAGCAGCAGCCCTAATTGCACAATGCTCCTCGGAAAGGCGATGCAGGAGGCGGGGGACAGCAGTTCCGCGGCGCTGGAAGGCGGGAATGACGCGAAGCCCTCGGTGAGTCCCGAACCTGTGCCACCACCAAATAGGACAGGAAATCAATGGAAGGCAGGGAAAACGACGGCGACCCCTCGGGGGTGGGGAAGGGGCGAGGCCATGGGATATGGCTCCGCCCTTCCCCGCGCAGGAAACTCCCGCCGTTGCCTTACAAGGGCAGGCGCGCGCTCCCTCCGCCCTCCGCCCCTGGAATGCGGTGACCGCACCGCGCTGCACCAACACGGCGCCGGGGAGGGGGGAGACACGTACAGGAGCCGAGTCCGAGGTTCCGACCTTCTACTCCCGGAGACGGCGGAGACCCCGCGGAAGGAACGCGAAACCCACAGGTCGCCGCGGGTTCTCTCCCCTGCCCGGCTCGTGGTGCCTCGCCGCCGGAGCGACGAGGCTCGCCGCCACCTCCCCCCCGGCGCGGATGGTCTCGCCCACGGCTTCCTNNTTCCTCCCCGGCGGGGCGGCGGCCGCTCCGCTCTCCGGAAGTGCCGCGCCCGCCGCTCCTGCCGCGATCCCACCGAGACCCTCTCCCGCCGCCGCCAGGTGAGCCGAGGGGTCCGCCTGGGGGCTGGGGCTGGCAGGGCGTCAGGGCTGCGGAGGGACCAAGCCGGGCCGCCTAGGGAGCCGGGGGTCGCTGGCGGTGCCGGGGGTCGCTTGCAGGCTCGCCCCCCTCGGGCCTCGCTCGGTGCCGCCGCTCCTCCTCGGCGGGACCCGCCCCCGCCAGCCGGGGCTGGGGGCGACCGCCGCTCGGGGGCCCGCGGCACACGCCTTGTGAGTCGGGCGGGGCGCGACGCCGAGGGCAGGGGGCAGGGGCTGCAGCGGGGATGAGCTCCCTGGGCATTGTTTCGGGTAACAGGTGTTCAAAGGTACTGCTTGGCTCCCTGTCGGAAGGGATCGGCTGCCTCCCGGCCGCATCGCCCCTCAGCGGCTGTTTCCTCGGCTTTGTTGGAGCACGGGAAGGGCTGGGCTGGGGATGCAGCGGTGGGAAGAGGGAGAAGTCTCGGGAGAGGTCCCGGGTCTGTGCCCTCCTGTCCATCGTTTGGAAAGAACACGGCCGCGGCAGAGACACTGGGGGCAGGGCAGTGAGTCCCTCGCTCTCGGAATCACTGAATCAGTTGGGTTGGAGAAGACCTCTGAAATCATCGGGCCCAACCTATGAGCCAACATCGCCTTTCAACTCGACCACGGGACTAAGTGCCACGACCAGTCTTTCCTTAAACACCGCCAGGCACGGTGACTCCAGCACCTCCCTGGGCAGCCCATTCCAAAGCCTAATTACCCTTTCTGTGAAGAAATTTCCCTAACTCTAACCCAAACCTCCCCGGCAAAGCTTGAGGTGATTTTCTCGTTGTCCTCACACTTTTTCCTTGGGAGAACAGCCCGACCCCCACCTGGCCACAACCTCCTTTCAGGTAGTTACAGAGTGATAACCCTGAGCCTTCTCTGTTGCAGACAGGCTGACTCACAGGTGCTGGATTTTGAGGCAAGCGTGACTCCTGTCCAAGGGGTTTGGGAAACAGTGAGGAGTGTGTAAGGTGGCTTTCAGGACTGGTGCAGTGGTGTAGGGTGTAATCTGCTCTTTGTTGAGCTTTGACACAGATCTGGAGAATGACTTAGTTTTACCTCTTCCTGCTACCACCCAGGTTGTGATGGATGCGTGACTGTATGTGATACTGCAATGGATTACGTGGACAGAACTTGGGCTTTAGCTTTGAGGCTGACTTTTGAGTTTGATGATGGAGTTTTATGTTATATCTTAGTTCATGTAGAGACTTCCTTGGCTCTGAGTTGTGGGGATTTATGGTGTGGTGGCTTTTTTTTTTTAATTTTGAGTGATAGGCATCTCAATTATTACAGTATTCACAATGTTGAAACGTGAGGGTGTTTTCGAAAGCACAGCTTTGGGTCCCTGCCTCTGAACAGGTTCAGCCTGCAGCACTGTTAGTGCATTGTAAATTTTCACAGCTTATTGTCTGGCTCTGCTTGGTTTTGTCTTCTCCAAGGGTTTATCGCTTTCCCAGAGGAAAGGACCATAAGATGACTTTCTGTGCTTCTGTGGTTTGATATCCACTGCAGTTGCTTGACTGAACAAATGAATGTAGAGGCAGCACAAAACAGCACGGTGCTTTTTCTACCTTTTTTTTTTTTCTTTTAATATGTGAAAATGTTCTTTAAGAGAGGTTAAGCTTTCAGAAATATCTTCTCAGGAGTCTCACAGGTAAGGTCTTACATTAGAAGTGTCCTGGACGGTTTCCAAAATAAGGCCCAGACCAGACCATTCCGTGCATCATAATATTAAACAACAGAGGCTAAACCTGCATGTCATGACTTGTGCTATCTAATGTGAAGTATTTCCACTTTTTTCTCTACTGAAATGCTATTTGCAGCCTGTACTTACCCTATTTCAATTATAAAAGTGCGGGGTTTTGTTGGGTGTTTTTTTTGTTTGATGGTTGGTTTGGGGGGCTTTTTGGTGTTTTTTGTTGGTTTTTTTTAAATACTTTGTGAATTTATCAGATTACAGTCTACTTTCTCTAAAATTGGGGGCTCCAGTGCTTGACTCAAATGAAGTTAGCTCTGGCTTACCTCTAGCATCATTCACTATTATACACAGAGATAACACAAAGTATAAACACTTTTGGAACTTTAAAATCATAAATTGATCTTTGGCTAACTGACTTTGGTTTTCTGAACATGGTCCAGTGTACCACCCTGTTTCTAATAGAGTTTCCCAGAGCTGAGTGCAGTGACTCCAGTGTAGCTGCACCAAAGCTGTGCTGAAAGGCTCTGTAAGTCCTGTGAGACCTAACGTATTCAGGCTGACAGGTCTCTGGAACTGAAGGAGTTGTGCTGCCTCCCGAGCCTGGTTCACAGAAACTTAGAAAATAGTAATGCAGTGCAAGCGTTGGCAAATTTTTCATCTTCTGGATTACAATATTCTGATACAGCAGTCCTCTGAACAGAATTAAAAAGAATGTGTTGGCAGTCTGCCTCTGTTACGTCCTCTTGCTTAGGACTGAGTTGTAGGTGAGAGAATTGCAGATAGGAGCTTGCTGGAAGCACTGCCTTTACAGCATGTGCAAAGTAAACTTTCGTCTACTTGGAATGGGCCATATCCTGAAAACCGTGAATTATTTCAGAGAACAGTTACTTAAACTGTTTGACTCTATTTTTGGGTAGTGGAACTCTTAATCAATAATTCAGTGTTTAACAGGAACTTGCCTGAGGGTTTTTACTGCGGTAAGAAAACCATTGACTTTATGCGCAACCCTTGGCTGCAGCTTGAAAGCAAACTACCTTTGTTGTCAGCTGTCTTCATAAATATCTCGATGTCAAGAGTTCACATTGCTTTGTTGAACTGTTATGGAGGCCAGACATCTCAGATAGCTTGTGGTTAGTGAGTGCAACGAAGAGAACTTCTGCGTTGTTGAATGATGCGCAGTTGCATTTCACAGGCTATTTTTAGTTCAGGACATAATGGTTTGTTTTGTACGTCAGAAGAACGTTGTATATGCACGTAGGATTTAAAAGTGTGGAATTAGCAGGGGAAATCAGTAACTGTCTTTGTGGACAGACAGAGAAGGACATAACCATGGAATTTCCTTTTATGATCCAGATGCCTGGTAAAGCATGTCAGGTATCTGATACAAAGCAAGGTAAAATATCTTTCCTTTTAGTTAAAAACAAATAAAAAAACCTGCTTTTTGCCTGAATATTGGGTTGCTTATGTATAGGAGTTACTTTGCTCTAATTTTGCTCCCTCTTTTTTAAGGCTGAATCCCAGTTAGTGATTTCAGTCTTGCTTTGCAGGAGTCTAACAGAAATTATTCTATCTTTGAGCAAACTATCTGAGAAACAGAACTGTGCTGTGATTCCGATTAGCATTGCATTTCTGACTAGAGATTTTTTCCTAAGATATAAAACTAAAACTTAGTGTAAATTTCAGAATGTTGCTATTTTTGTGATTACTTATTATTGTGATTCTGTTGTGATTAGGGTGAAGCTTAAATTTGTCCTCTTTCAGCACATTCTTGCTGCAGGTGCTTCCTGTAAAATTCAAAATCAAGTATGGAAGGAATCTAGTTTGCATAACAGTTTGGGCATAATAAAGGATTATAGCAGCATGGATTATGCTTTACTTTTAACTAATGCGAGTAGAGGTTACAAAATTTGGGAAACAACATGTCAGGTTTAACTTCTGATCCAAAAGCAATGTTGAGATCTTCGTGTTTGCATTTCAGTGAATGACTCAGCTTTTTGGGTTTGTACCGTCAACTATAGCTGAACACTAAAGGTATCTGTCCAGCTAAATAGATGTCTTTAACTTGAAAGCCTCACTTCTGCCCTGAGTATGTTGGTGTTATAACGTGCAAGTCACCATGTTTATTCCTTTGACAATGAAATTGGTATATTTGTGATACATGAAAATTAATAAAGATTCTGCAAGAATATATAGGTATTTTAAAAGGTTGATAATTTAAAAGAAACGGTCTTCAGAATTTTGTACCTATTAGGCCATTAATTCAGTTAAAAAGAGTGTGCCGGCATTTGCGTGTGTGTTGTGTAACAGTTCCACTGTGTAAGAGAATAGCAATGTAGAGCTTCTGAACCAAGTCAGTGGTCTCTCGCTCTCAACGACAGCTATTCTAACAAAATGCTTTTCAGAGCCTAAAATACATTTTTTTTTTTTTTTTGCCTTCCCAAATTGTTAGTTTAGCATACTGCCTGATTTATTTAACCACTATGCTAGTTTAGCAGCCCTCCTACAGGGCAGGTCAACAGTGCCTCCCAAACAGCTGAGTGTGTAGTCATCTTAATTTGTGGAAGATGAAGGTGGAGTATTGAATCAGCAATACAAACACTGAGTGATTTCATTTCAAAAGCTGTGCTTTGATTTGAGTTTTTTATGTAGCCTGCTGTTGGCCTACAGTGCCAGTCGCTGAATCCTGAAAGACCTTATACTTTAATCGCAAGTGAAATCTAAATGAAAGAAAATGAAGCAGCAGATACCAAAGTGAATGTGTACTTCGGCGTATTCGCTGATAACATGGAATCTGATATTCCTTTTTCCATCCTTCCCCCAAGGACTTGTGATACAATTTAATAAGGCTAAATCTTGCATATGTTTCTGTCTTCTTAGAACCGACAGCCAACATGTCCAGCAAAAGGGCAAAGACGAAGACCACCAAGAAGCGCCCTCA
>VZRE01011428.1:18425-99423 GCA_013396775.1 Cephalopterus ornatus
AAAAAAAAAGGGCATGGGGAGAAGAAAATACATTAATTATATAATAAGGATTGATACAAGTGAAAAGTCGTATGTTCTCTTTTTCTTTTGAAAAAATATATTTCTCTCTTACCTTATTAAACAATTTCTACAGCGTGATACATAGTATTTTGTTCTTTCCCTGTCTCTATCTACCACTAAAGCCTAATTGCATGATTCTGTTGTCTAGTTCATCGTAATGTTGTTCTAATTCAAAGCAGGATTGAAAGTTGGTTTTGGTTTTGGTTTGTTAGGGATTTTTTTAAGCTGACACTCGTAGCTTTTAAAGGCCAGGTTAAAAAATAAACATGAAATGCTAATAAAAAATTATGTCTAACATTATTGGGTATTATAGATGGCTTGATATTCTACTGACTCTCTTTGAAATCAGTTTGCTGCTGAAATATGATGTGAAAAATGTCAGTAGTAGAAAACGAAGCTCCTGCTACAGTAAGTTACAGTTTAAAGTATAGCTATGTATAAAATACTTTTTTGAGAAACTATGAGAAAAATGTATTAGAAATACTAATTAGCCAGCATATATCTGTTTCAGGAGCGCACATGCAAAATCATGTAAGGGAGGAGTCATAATATTTCCTGGGCAGGGCATCAGTGAGATTTTTAGTCGACATGTCTGGGTATGGCCACAGCTGCTGGATTGGCTTAAGGCCACCTCAAGGTACAACAGGTGGGTCATGGCTAAGAATTAATAAACCTTCAACAGATTTTACTGTTCAGAGCTTCTCTGGCATTATCTCATCTCAACAGAGTGACACAAAGAGTGGAATTTATCTTGAGAAGCAGCAGCCCACCTCCATAGTATGTAGATGTGAGGTTTACACACTGAGAAGGCAGTTTGCTCAAAGACCCTGAACAATTTCTTTGTTACCCTTCCTCTGCTCTTTGAATCTGTTTAGTCAACCCAGAAGGCGTGTGGTCCCACACGGATGGATTTGTGTTGCTCAGCTGAGTGGTCAGACTCAACCCATCATCATTCTGGCCTCATTCCAATGAAGTTCAGACTAGTACACAGTGGATGGGACGAGGTGTTAAAGCACAGCACTTTCAGGTAAATTGAAGAAGTGGAGCCTCTATTGCCTTTATCTCTCTGCTGCTGAGCCTGTGCTAATGTGGGTCTGCCAAGTGTAGGTTTCATCTTTTCTGGTGATCCTTTTTGTGGTTTGTCTTGTGTCTTATTTTACATGTTTTATTACTTAGATTAGGAAAATACAGTGATGTCATAAGAGGTAATAAAATAATAGTTATGAAATGCATTGTGAAGCATAGTTGTATTCAGAAATATTCCAAAGTATGACTACATGAGTAAAACATTTTGACATTAAAGGAGAGAAGGATGTCGTTAGTTAAAACTGCTGGCATTGTTATGTGATAAGGTCGTCTGCTCTTTGGTGTGTCAGCGATGAGAGAAAACCATTTATTTTTTAGAGGTGAAAAATACAGTCAACTATTTCTAAATACTGTTTTGTGAAATTGTGTTTTGCCCCTGTAAGTGGTTTTCTGTGTAGAAGGTGTACTCTAAACAGGATGGGTCTATCTTTTCAGCTTGGCTAATTCCTTCCTTTCAGAAATCCAGAATGCATGCAGATCTGAACTTGTAGCCAGGAAAAAGTGCTGCCATGCTTCAAGTGCCAAAGGACCTCAGGGGACAAAAACTTGACCTGGTTTTATGAAACCATAGAATTACATTTATACAAGTTAGCCCATGGGAAAAGAATGAACTGATCCCAATTCATTTCTAGATTCTGGGACCTTATGGGTCACATTTGAATTCTCTCCTACACCTGTTTTTCTTCTAAATTTTTCTGAGGACATTTTTAGAAACTCACTTTACATTAGGTATGGGTCATATGCCTAATATTTAACAGTTCAGTATTCTAATTCTTGAAAATGTATAATAGTTTCTCAATATAATTAAGCCATAAAAAGTTTCAATTATAGAATTTGTTTGGTATGGGCTAAATCCTCAAGCCATGAACTCTCCCCTGGGCTTAGTAAGTAAGGCTTTGTTTTCCTGCATGTGAAATAGAGCAGGCAGTGACTGTAGTCAGTACTTTGTACGGGCCATAGAAAAGAGAGCAGCTCTGCAGATGGGTTGTTAGGCTGTTCACCTGGAACATAGCTCAAGGTTCAAAAACCTGTGGCTCAAACATTACCTGGTGAGACAGTTTACAAGAAGACTCTCAAGACTCCATTCTTCCTTCCTCCAAAATGACCTTTCTCTTTCCCTCAATTAGACTGAAAATTTGGGATTTGGGAAATCTTGCTTCCTGCCTTGTCTTGGAATCAATTAAAGTGATGAGTAGGTGCTACCATGGTTTTCTTCTTTCAATATTTTGGTTTGAGCTAGAAGCTTAAATACCCTAGGGTGAGTGCTTATCTTTCTCTGGTGAGGTGGTATGGTATTTGTGGTGTCCAGGTGTTACTGCTTGTGTAGTGCCAGGTTGGACTATGACAGCTATGTTGAAATAGTGGGCCCTAAGGACAGGGAAGGGTTCCTTAGTTCATATACTTATAGGGTTCCATTAAAATTAGAATTAGCTTGCATTTTGATTTATTTAACAAACTGAGTGTTCTGTTCAGCTTGAAGTTTGCCTCAGCAATTACTATCCCACAGAGACTCTGCAAACCTTCCAGGCTTCACTTTCACCTTCTTTTCCTATTCTCAGTCAGCCTTTCCCATCCTTGAAATGTATTTTCAGTGCCGAAATTGGCATTAAGTGCCTACATAAGTCTACCTGTTTCTAGTGAATGAGTGACAGATTTGGATACTACTAGTTCAGTATAGATGCTTTTCTCTTTAATGCCATCTTAACACTTTAGATCGACTGAACAGCTCAGCTGATGATCCCTGGCTGTAGGCTTTTTTGCTCATCAGTGTAGATGTAGCAGAGGAGGCTAGTTCTGAGATTGTACTCCATTTATTCGCTTGGGCAAAAAGGATTGGTAGGTGACAAATGGATATAATGGTGTTAGCAAAACAAGAAAGAAGATACTTATTTACTCTGGTTGGTTGTTTTTCATACCAGTGAATTTTTCCATACAGACTGTATTAAGCCATTCATGACTTTGCCAGTCTGGATAATCAAACTGTTTTATGAGGCATCGTTGTAGGGCCATTATCAAGGGCTTGTGCTTTCTTTGACTGACAGAGTGAAGGGCAGGTCTTCTAAATGGTGATTACTTATCACCGTTATATATTTATTATAAATGTGTACATCATGTCCCTTTCTAATTCACCTCAAAGAAGTGGTCATATTGATCCCTAAGCTCTTTCTTTTTTTTGTCTTTCTCTAAATCAGCCCTATGCTTTTAGCAATTCAGCTTTGTTCATAGCATCAACAGGTTTGAGTGCTATGTGATGCTGATATCCTAAGTGTGTAGAAGGGGACTTTTTTTCCCAAGACACAGGGGATGGTTTTGTTCCCATATGATTTTTAATGGAAGGTAGGGTGGCCCAGTTGCATTTGGGCGCTTAAACATTTTTCATATTTGCTTGGCTTTTCCTTTGTAGTTCTGTTGTTCTTAAGTTGGGTAGAAGATGCATTAATTTTGCTGTATCCAGAATAAGCATAGAAGAGTCTAGTCTAAGGCTTTTGGCTTATCAATAAAATGTTTTGGCTGGTTTTCGATTTTGGTAGTAAATAAGGGAAATCTTTAAGTTCATCCGTTTGTCTTAAATTTTCTTCTCATCTAAACTAGAGCGAAAAAAATTCCTTTCTTATATTTTTGATTCCTAGAACAACAACTCAGAATGAAGGAACAAATTCAGATCTTTGAAAATTTAAACTCTTCCTTTCCCTTTCCTTTTCTTCTGTTTATTTTCTTGTCCTCACACACCTCTCTGTATTTTGAAGAAAATGAAGATGAAAATCTACAATTCTGCATGGAAACCCTATTTTATTAGGCAGTGTGGAAAATTTAGATACAGAGGATTCTTAGTGGAAGCAGTTGCTAACCCTTGCAGTAGCAGTAGGGACAAGAGCCCTGAGGCTATGGGGTTGGGAACATGCTGAAGACTAGCATAGTGAAGAGGCAGAAGTGAAAGGCTGGTTGACAGCATGTTAAAGCAAATTTATCTGGTGTTACTGTCACATGCAACCTTACAAGTTTACATATGTATGATCAAATTTTCAGTCTATGGATCACAACTGTGTCCTTTCTCTTCACTTAGTAAGGCTGTGTTTAGAGTAGTGCCTGGGAAAGCAAGCAGGAAGAAATAAGCTTTGCTTTAGAGTTTGATGTTCAGTGAGACTCTTGTGGCAGAGATGGGAATGAAAAAGTTTTTGTTTTGGTTTGGGTTTTTTTAATAATTCACTTAATCTGAAAATTCTTACCCATGCTATGTATGGTTCTGAGTTTACTTCAAACATATATAGCTGTAATTCCCAGGTTTCTTCCTATTTTTACGTATCACAAGTGCAGCAACAAATAGAGTCATTATGGGTTGCACATAAAAGTCTTAATGCTGCAAGCAGGAAGGAGGCTTTGCTTTGCGTAAGAAGTCTTGTTGCCTATAGTGTATCGCTAGGATGATTTAGAGGAATAAAATTATGCAGTATTAATGTTAATGTTAAATGTTAGCAGTATTGGTTCTTGAGTTTTCATAAGCTGGAGTTTCACAGATAGCGGCAACCAAGTGTGGGAGCGATCAAAGAACATTATTTGTAATCAAAATATGAGTTAGGTGTTATAAAACAACTGGTGGAGGCTAGGTGTGCATGTGAAATTTGCTTACACGAGTAATCCCATTGATTTAAATGAGAGCATTCATGTGACGAAAACAAGTTCAATGTGAGAATGTTTAGAAGATGATGACCTTAGAAACGAACAGTCGTCTTTGGAAGGATTCAAAGGGTGGTTGTTAAAACTTAAAGCTGAGAGTTGCTGTTTGAAGGCAGAAATGGCTAGAAAGGTGTTCGGAGAACTCACCTGCCAAATAACAATGCATTTCAATGACGCTGGGTAACTCTGCCTCAACTTTCTCATACTCTTTTTTGGGGGGATGGGGGAAGGGATGGGAAGGAGGGTGAGAGAGGGACGGTGACAGCAAGGCTGTTTGTTTTTCCCGAAAGTTGTTTGTGATTTCAGGTACTCATGGGAAATCTCTTGATCAGATTCACATCTGTTCCTGTCAAAGTGGGTGCTAAGATACCGGTCACCCAGCAACCATGTCCAAGAGGGAATTGGGCCGATAATAACTTCAAAAAGGAATGACAGATGCTAGATTAGGATGAAAGACAAAACGCATGAAAAATGAGCTTGTTAGAATAAAAAAATTGTTCAAGCACCTTCATGCAAATTAAATGAATATTGAACATTTGCATGCAGTAATTTCTACTTTTTCTGTTGATTGAGAAGAAATAAAGATGGTACATATAAAAACATAAATGTAATTTTTTTTTTTTTTGCACCAATTAACATACAAAGCAGTATCTTTCTTCTAAAAATGAGATTAGCCACCTGGGTGCTTGGCTGTATCCTACATATGTCACAACATTTTTGCAATGTGTATGCTTCTGTTGAAGGAACACCTTATCTATTTCTCTGTAGCAAAACAAACAAGGAAGCAACCTTATAGTAATTTTAAAATACTTTAGGTTAGCATGGTTCTATTTTTTTCAGTTGTGGTTTCCAGAGCTGAATTATTTCCTGCTGTCCTTGAATTCAATCGGTATAATGTGCATTAATAAAAGATCACATAAGATGAGTTCAGACCAAATGCTAAGGTTTCCTATTGACTGGTCAAACAATACATATTTTAATACACCATGTCTGTCAGGGTAACATAAAGAAAAAATAGTCACTTTTCCATGCCTACGCATTAAGATAATTTAAATAATCTAACAATTTTATTATTGAAATGTTCATATAACAGTCAGAATTTGGAAAAGAATGATAAAATGTTCTGATTGAGAAAGGACTCTGTGTCTTGGTTTAGCAATGTCTAATGTGGTCACGTACAGAAATTGATTTTCTTCAGAAATTAATTAATTTTTCATATCGCCCTAAGCTGCAGTTAAAAAGAGTGCATACTTGTCTGTTTTTTCCAGAAATATTGCCTAATCATATTAATACCATTGCCCCAAGGATGAAAAGATAATTGTACAAATGCATTTGGAAATATGTATCACTGAGTATTTATGATTAAATTATGCAAATGACCCAGCTCTCATCCTTTCCAGACCCAGATTGTCTAATTAGGATTGATATGCTGAATAGATGTTCCAGAATTTGAATACAAGCATGTCCAAAGAGCAGAAAATTGGAAATGACAAGGCTGAAATGCTAAGAAAAGTGTCTTTCCCTTTTATACTTTACTAATGTGGTGTTAGCAGTTGCAGTTTTTCCTTTGGCTATATTGTGTGACTCATGTGTCCTACAAGAAATAAGTCAGGAAAGAAAAATCAACTTTCATAAATAGCATTACTTTGTTCTGGATTTATTTATCTTTAAAAGTCTGCTAGTCATTCCTCTCCCCTTTAAAGCTTTGTATCCTTCATGTTAAAATAATGATGTATTCCACATAAATTACTTCTTAATTTGGAGCACTGTTGTTTGTAGCTTGTCTCCAGCTGCCAGCTGCTGGTGCTAGATATTTAGCTCATCAGCTTCTCATATATTCAGATGAGATTTACACACCTAACAATTTTAAGTTTGGTGGGTTTTTTTTTGGGTTCTTATTTTATTTGAATTTACAATTCCTTAATGTAACAACCCCCTTTTTTTTTTTTTAAAGGAGAGAACTGATGTCTCATTTAAGCTTGTTTGTAGACATTCTGAGTTGGAATAATAGCTATCAGCACTCTACAGCATTTAAATCCTTCTTCTTCAGTGAACTGGTTGTTCATTTATTGCTCTTGGGAAGCTGGGAGAAGAGCTCAGTGAGGAGCAAGGAGGAGTAGCGAACTGTCAGTACTTCAGCCATTGTTAGCAGCGGGAGTCGCTCCCTCTGAACTCTGTTGGCTCCTACTACCCATCTGCGGGATGATGGATTGCTATGTTTAATACATTTCAGCTTTTGTCTGTCATAGTGTGGATAGACAGCGCTATCAATGATTTCAGCAGTGATTAGAGCGCTGGTTGTACCCACTGCTATTGGGCAGGCACCTCCCAGGAATGTCTGGTGTAGGAACTTCGCGGTACTCTTGCTGCACAAATGACTTGCTTGGCTAACCTGAGGTGGTTTTAAACACCTACCAAAGACTGCTGGGAATTACTAAATCTGCACAGCCCTCCTGGAACAAAGCTCAGACACCCTGCAAATGTGCTAGAACCAACTATAAACACTCATCCTAAGCCCAGAGAAAAATGCTTCGTGCTCTTGCTAGGCAGGGGTAGGAGCAGGGACGCATTCGGTGGGGGGAGAGTGTGTGTGATGTCAGTGATGCTCGGCCCATCTGTACTTAAATGCTTGGCTACTGGCGATATGGTAGGAGCGCAAGTGTTGCGTTGAAGCAATGAGATACGACGTGACATGTGTCATACAAGGATTTGCTGAGCTCTGGGTGCTTTGTGATTCACGAGTCCACAGGCTGAATGATTTCAGCCACCAGAGAAGTCGCTGTACACCAGCACAACATATACCCTGAAGTATCTTCTAATAATTATAAAATGGTGCAGTGGACATATAAATTGGAAAAAAAAAGATAATTGTCTTATGTACATTACTTTAAACAAGTGGATATATATTGTTTTCATTATTATCATGTTAATTTTCCACTTAGAAAAAATTATTATTCAAAATCTTGTGTGAAACAGTATTGTATTAGAAACAAATAGATAATTATGCTTGCTAAAGCATATAATAACTGGCTTTAAAAGATGCTTGACCCAGTTTTCTTGATTTGGACCATTGCCCACCATGACAGGCCAGGCTGAGGATAACTTTCACTTCATTTTGAACTGTGGGAGGAAGGGAAGTTAAATCAGACGATATTAATCATCCTTAATTTAGCTTTCTTAGTAGAAAATTTAATTTACAGAACCAGAAGAAGGAGTAACTACTAAAAACTACCATTAGCAAAAGTGGTATCTGGGCTTAAGTGTTTTTTCTTTACCCCTACTTCACTCTATATTCACTTGACTGTGGCATTGTTTACTTCTTAAAAATTTCTTTCCCTTTGGTTATATCAGTGTTCAACTTCTGTGGCTTTGCTTATAGGCAGCGGTATGTAATCTCTCTGTTGTGCTTGCTGGAAATCTGAGCTCCATAGCACAGTCGTGGGATGCCATTTTTATTCCTTTTTAAGAGGATCCAGGCAGTGACAATGCTCATAGGGAGGAGTGTTCATGCTAATTAAAAGCTGGAGTTTACCTTTAAAAAAAACATTGGCAATTTGCCTGGGAGAAAATTCTGTCTTCAGTCACCATTTTTAATCTACTTGGCTGTTGGGAGTTATCTTCACTTTAAGAGTTGCCTGTTTTTAAAAGTTGCCTGGATGTTGAAATAGTTTCTTTGACATTGTTCGTAAGTGCTCACTTGCCATATATGATGATCAGAGGATCTGAGGGCTCTGTGGAAAAGAGTATCAGTAATAAGGAGGGAATAATCTTGACATTTACAGCTGTCAGCTTTTCTCAGTTTAGGCTCCTTTTGTTACCAATATGTGGCTGTGAAACAAGGAAACTTGAAGCATACTTTACAAATTTAAGAGAAAAGTCTAAGAAATAATGTATTCACATGTTTATATATAAATATATTTAAGCATAAACAAGTTTCACATATGAAACCTTTCCTGATATTTTTTTCTCCTTTCAAATAAACATCATTTGTCTAGGGGTTGTTCTTCTGCAGAGATCAATATATGGAGCATTCTTACAGAGAGGAAGTGTCAGCAACTTGAAAGTTAATGAAAAGCAAGTATTAAATAAATCCATATATTAGTAGGTGATGTGTTGATAAATGTATCACATAAATATGATAGGTAAAGGAATCAGATAAGTGGTTTCTTAAACAGATAAAAGGTCTCTGTTGTTTATATTCCTTCTGTAGAGGTAAGGCTGTGATTTACAGCCTTTTTTCATAGCAGGACTGGTTTAGATAATTTTGTCTCTCTTCTGTTTCCTCCAGGCACCACGACCGTATTCCTGTACAGCAGTGTGTGACCATTTTCGGCACAGGATCAGGTCTAGGTTGAAAATGCTGTCTACTTCCCCCCTTCTCCTCCCCCTCCCTCCCCCTGCTCCCCTGCTTCTCTTTCGTTATTATATTTATTAATCCTCATCTATTTGGGAAAACAGTTCATCCTGTGTTTTCATCAGCAGTTGTGCTGTTACAAGTGAATGGGCAATGGAGACAGAAAGGAATGATGGTGGTGGAAGGAGGGGTGGAAACCGCGCCTTCAATTTTGTGTGTTATCCTATGTGCCACGAAATTTTCCTGCAATCTAAGGGCAGTGCCCTGAGCCCAGGAGATGAACTGTGGATTACATAGTGGTTTTAACACTTTGTTTGAAAGAAGGAAACAAGAGGAGGGGTCAGCTCTAATGAAGGAAGAAGTAAAATCTTTGAAAGAAAAATGTATGAATGCAATGAAAACCACTTTCTTCTCTTGGAAATC
Organism: Cephalopterus ornatus; assembly: GCA_013396775.1. Classification (NCBI taxonomy): domain Eukaryota; kingdom Metazoa; phylum Chordata; class Aves; order Passeriformes; family Cotingidae; genus Cephalopterus; species Cephalopterus ornatus. The sequence continues at coordinate 28,024 of VZRE01011428.1, forward strand.
TGCTTTTCTAACTCTTGTAGCTGGCCTACTGTGTATTGCAAAACAAGTGGGGTGGCTGGCTGAGGTAGATTGTTGATTTCAACCTTTGGATGGTCCCTCTGGCCATGTTCTGGTGACAGAGAAACTGAGATGTGGCTGTGCACCGTCCTCCGTGCCTTTCATATCTTGGCTTGTTCAGAGAGAAGAAGCCCACTTGTTACAGAGCATCCTCTACTCCCTGGGAGGTGCTGCACAGTGGAATAACCCTGGAACTTAGGTCGAGCCTAAGTATCTGCTGGTGGAATGAAAGCCCTATATTATTCTGCTTTTTTGAATGGGCTTACATCACTCATGCGTCTTGCTTTCTTTGGGACTTTTTTTTTGTTAATGGCATAACGTTAGTACAGAAGGCACGTCCTATAGCTGTGCAGGATCAGACAGTGTCACTTGGACCTCTGGGTTCTGGTATTAAATTACTGTTTTACTGTGAGGACTTAGTTTACAACAGTTCTACCAAATGATGATGGAAATATTGTACTGTCTGTAAGAAAAGCTAGGCTGTGATAACTGTGCGCTTGTCACAAGTGATGTTAACAAAATTATACTAGTTTGAACTTCTCTAGGAATACTTTATTATTATTAATATTAATATTAAATCTGTTTTAAACAGCAGTTGATTTCTTCAGCAGCTTTTTTCAGATGTGAGGGAAACACATCTGAAGCAACAAGATCCTTGTCTACCCGGAAACAGTGGGAAACTCAAAATTTCCCTGGATGGGCATTGTTTTAGCAAAACTTCACTCTGTTCAGAATGGTCTGACTTCACTGTAAAGTGGGTTCCACTGTGCTAATCCTCTTGGAATGCAGCAATTATCACCTACCGTATAGGTGTTAAGTGCTGAATTTCAAAGGGATTATCACTTTACTCCTTCCGTGGCTAAGCTAGAAGAGAAAAGTTGTTAGTACTTCTAAAGGGGAGGGAAGAGGGGAAGAAAAAAAATCTCTCTTGTTTTCTTTCTGTGGTTGCCTTCAGTCTGGCTAAAGCAGAGCAAGCTGGGTTTTGCTACAGCTAGTTACTTTGGGTTTGATCGTCAAGAATTCTAAAGCCATATGTTTCCATCCCCTCTGCCCGAAGTACCCTTCTTTTGTGGAAAGAAGTAAATATAACAGCCATTCAGAACAAAACCCGAAAGTTATGTAGGTGGACAAAATTATATAGGAAAACCAAAGTTCTCTATATTCTTACAGTATGTTTTCATCGTCTGGAAACTTTTGTCAAGCTAAGTATGTAGCAGTACTTCAGATCTTCAGCAATCTATAGAAGTTGGTATCTTTTCAGCCTAAAAAAATAATTGATGGCTTTACTGATGTTGCAGACAGAGCATTGGAAATTATCTGAATACTATTTTTGTGCATATGCTTTTTCCATGTACCTGTTCTATAACTGACATACCAATATTTTGTTCTTCCACTAGCTCTATCTACAATACAGGTAATACTAATTTCAGATGGTTGTTGGATAAAGTGGGATTGGTGTCCGTAACCCCCCTTCCCCTTTTTTAAGTCCATGCGTAAGAATCTCTAATACATGGCTTCTTCTGTAAGTGCTTGCTCCTGCAATCTTCGTCTTCTGTGCAGTGTTGTCCGGGTACGTAATGAGCAGTGAAAGCAGAGCAGAACCCGGCTACCCTAACAGTGCACCCTGGAGATCATGCAGCAGCCACGGGCGATGTGAACTAAATGGGGAATGGTAGTTAGGGGGAGGGCATTCACATCTAGGGAAGGATTGAAGATGTTATAAGCGATAGAAGTGGTCAATAATGGGCAAGAGGGGGCTGCCTTATTTGTAGAGGCTGCAAAATAACCAAAAGTGGCTTCTAGAGAAGGGAGCATTTGGAATTTTATCGATGATGTGAATAGAAGGCTTCATGGAGGGAGGGGTGTAGAATACCAAGTTGAAAGGTTGGCTTCTAACCTGTTATTTTTATTTTCACTATCCCTATTGGGATGAAGAATGATAACTTCTGTCAGAAGCATTTGGTCTAGAGCTGGATTTCTTAGAGTTAAGAATTTAAAGTTTTAGTGCTGGAAAATGAGTTAGAAAACATGGCAGTTTCTTCACAGTCAAATCACAGAAATTCATGAATTTCAGAATTAAGCTGTATCATGGTGGTTAAATAGCATTTTCCAGGGATTGCTGCAGAACATTCAATAAATGATGAAAATTTTCTTATATTAAATAAAATATTTTAGATATTGTAACTGCACTCTAAATATGAGATAATTTATTTTGGTCCTGGTAGGGTTAATTCCAATTATAAGAACTTGTAAGATACATGCAATCCATTTTTTTTTGAAAGAAGACATAAGAAATTGTGGTTCAGATCTAAAGCTAACAATATTTTCCTGGGAATAACAATCTCCTCCTTAAATGTGAAACGATTTGGCAGAAGAACATATTCTGCTAAACTTAGGAAGTTGTAAAAATGAGTATTCTTAATTTTTAATGAATTTCTGAAATATTAATTCATTTAGTCCATTTTTGATGGCAGTAATGGTTTGTAGATTTTATGAGGTATTTTGAACTGTAAAGGGCTTAACTGCTTAACTTTCTGTATCAAGATGACAGTATTATATACCACCAAATGTCCACAGTGGAGAGAAGGTACTTTGTATTGTTGGAAGTGATGTTCATTAAGGTCTGCTGTGCATGCAAAGAAGGCAGTATTTATGTTGATAGGGCTTCAACACGGGCTGGATACCAAAGAGTCACCACAGGACACAGCTACTTGTTTTAGGAAGTTGGGAGCACCTTGCCATTGTAGAGTGTCCCATTATTTGGCTTGTGAACTCTGGCATTTTCTCTAATCTGATTTCATCATGATTTGCGTACAGGTTGTGTGGAATTTCATGCTCTAGAAATAACTTTACAACTTTTGTTTGAAAAAACAGGGTATTTTAAAGTAACACATTTCTTCCATTTGTTTTGCTGCCTCTGTAGTGTAATGATCCCAATACCAAAGAACTACAGCTCCTCCTTTGTCAGCAGGATTTATGATAATGTCTTGCTGTTTTTGTAAATTATGTAACACAGACTGTTCCTTCTTTGTTATATAGTGAAATTTAGTAGGTTGTTTTAATTGTTTGATTAATTTATTTTCCTTTGGCATTTGTCTACGCTGAAATCTAGTGTCTGAGATTGAAGTCTATGAACAGTCAAGAACAGCGTCTTTTGTCTGTATTTCTGAAGATGTCAGGAGGTTTAGGAATCTTTGTGATAAGACTTTTGTGAAGTCTAGAATTGGGTATGCAATCCTGTATGAAAGGTGTCGAGCATTGCTCTGTGTTTTAAAAAGCATCAGCACATTTTTTAACAGGAACAAATGCCGTTTTTTCACGTAGTTCTGAATATTCAGTAGCTTTTAGTGGTTCATATGTATTGTTGCAATGTTAATAATGTTTTAAACACTCTGCTACATGGGTTACCTAGACTATAGATTGCTTTGATCTTTATGATGCAGTGAATGTGGAGGCAATAGCAAGATGCTCATAGGCTTAAAAAAGTCCACGTACCCTACTGTCTAAAACAGTTTCCTTACGAAGATGCCAATACCCATTTACTAAAGCACTTGCATTACTTGCTGCACATGATGATTTGGAGTGTGAAAGAGTTAAAGGGTAGGACCTCTACCTTCCTGCATTTTTCATAACTCTTTGGGGTAGAGATAAGAGGCTCAACCAAAATTGGGTCAACCACTCTGTTTCCATTTTGTAAAGGACTTGAAAATTAGGCAAATACAAAATTGAGGTATTTTTAGAATATAGATTTTTTTCTTACCTAATTTTGTTTACTTAGTTAGGTATACCATATATGCCTCTTGTTCGAAGGCTGATCCTGGGATAATATTTTTGAAAAGTATGCCTGTAATTCTCTAGCTGCTGTGTATGGATTTAACGGGGATTTCATGGATGAGACTGAGCAGCCCAGGTCTGCATTTTCTAGCTTTCTTTTTCTGTCAGGTCAATATTAAAACACTGCCCAAGCAACTGCTCCTCAGAAGCTTTCAAAGAGAAGCTGGGTTTATGTTAATTTCAACATATCCTGTATTTAAAATGATCAAGGCCCCTGTCGGGATTATTGGTCACTGAAATTATTAATTATGTTAATGAAAAATCCAAATCTATATAGTTGCCATATTTTACATTTGTAGACACAATATATATTTTTTACTGCCTTTGCATCCCCTCCCGTCCCAAAGTTGTGTTTTTCATTGAATACTTTGAGTTACTTTACTGATTTAGCATTTGCTGTGACTGCAAGCAAGACCTCAGATGAAAACATGGAGATCTGGCCTTTTGACTTCCAAGCTGAACTTACTTGTTGAGCTGCTATAATGTATATTTAATTATAAAAGATATTTAGTTGTTTGGGTTTTTTTGTTTAATTATACTGGTAAGAAACCCTTTAAACTCTTTTTATATGTGTAGATACAGAGAGGGAGAGAAATTTAAGTCAATAAAGTTATAATTATTATCTTTCCCCAGTGCCATTATCGCTATTCTGAGAAGATAGTTCATGTTTTGAAAGAATGACTTCAAGCTATTGACTGACGAAACAGTGAAGAGTACATTTTCTTTCCCTCTGTTTCTGCCCAAGAGATTCTGTTTATCCAGTTTTTTCAGAATGTATTGGGCTTTGAAGTAATTCAGAGGATTGTGAGGACAGACATAGTCATAAGATTTATTCTATCTCTGCATAAATGGAGTTAAAACATGATAAAAGTAATTTTGCACTTGTTTCTGGCACAACTAGTGAACTCAGATGTATGTAGAAACCTGAAATGGATGAACTGAGGGGGCACAGATGATAAAGCTAAAAATTATATAGCTGGATTATTTTGATTAAGCATTTCAGGCATCATGCTTCTGTCATACTAGATGTATGGACTATCAATATGGCCAGTTTCTAAGCTTCAAGTGTGTTTTAGTGCATGTGAGTGTGGACATTTCCTTATTGAGCATTCTATAGTGAACTAATATTCTCAAAGTCCTAGAAGCTTAAAATTGTGTTTGTTTTTCTTACTTAAGACAGCAGTCTGGGTGCCAGAACTGAAAGCTGTAAGAATTGTAGTTATCTTAGATTCCAGTTTGAATAATATTTTTGTCTGTATTTGTTGCCATTGTCGAAAATACATGTTGTGAGAAAGATAAATATTAAGCCTGCATTACTAGTTAGTGAATAATTCTGCAGCTTCATGGTTGCTTTTTAAAATCTAGATAGTATTTTGATTGTTGGTTTTAATAGAAATCTCTTTTTTTGCCACTGCAAATCTGTGTCTACGAATCTGCTTGTGAAACAACTCATAATCAAATGCTTCTTTTTATTTTCAACATAATTATGTTGTATTTTAGTTACTGCTCTGGAAACGTGTCATATTTGCAAATCGGTTTCCAGAAGAATAGATTCATGTCTAAATGAGCTTGTATTTGAGGCTTTTACTAGTTTCAAAGAGCTTTGTTACATTTGTATCTCTGGTAGCTGGTTTTTTTTAAGACTTCAAAATGCTTTTGTCTTACCAAGTGCCATTCTCTGATATCTTATAAGCCATTTGAAATGGAGCATGTGGTTTAGATCAGCTACAATGAATTTCCTTGGATAAGCGACTGTTCCTGTGAATCTTAAAATACTCTTCACTCTACCATTTGTGGTTCTACTACCATTTTTTCTCAAGATTATCAGAACAGAAATAATTGCTTCCACCTCTTCTTTAAGATGTTGGAGTTCAAATATGAAAGCAATTCAAAAAGGAATTTTCCTATGCACACATTTAATCATTCAGATTGAAATATGAAACACCTTAAAAATTTGGTAAGGAGTTCCAAATATTTTCCTGCATCTTAATTCAGATTACGTAAAATAAAATATGATCATTATTTTTTCAAGCTAAAAATAATTTTCACTAATAAGGTTCTGAACTATGAAAGACTTTTAATTGGTAATTTTTAAGGCATCTAATGTACTTTCTCATACAATTTTGTGCTTAAATATCTGCGTTTGACTTTATGCCTTTTTCCTCATTATGGCAGCACACTAAATCATTGTTAACTCTTTCTTTTTTCAGGCTGGCTTAGTTAGGGCTGGTTCCCAGGTTGTGTAGGCAAGTACCCTTAGGGTAATGTGGGCTGTACACAAAGGTGCATATGGTTTTCTTCTCTTCTTTATCCTCTATCACTTTCCAAATAATACCACCAGCTCATTCCACGTTTCAAAGCCCATTAGTTGACTTATCTCATTTCGTTTCAGTGTGCGCATCTCATCATAGATAACATCATATCAACATGACTCTTTTTCACTAACTTTCTGGAGCTAGGTCAGATCTCTTGCTCAGGGAATTTGCTAGTTAGAAATGCTTTTTCGAAGGTAGTGTTGTTGCTCATGAAACTGCTGAAATTACTTAAAAGAAGAAATTACAAACAAGGCACTGGATGTTCTGCGTTCATGAAAAGTAGTGAGACTCATTTGTGTATGAACAAGCAGTCAGGAAAGACAGGCTAAGGCACCTTATACCTTTAATGCCAGAAGGAAGTTAGTGAGTAAGTAAATGGCCTGTGTGTATAATACAGATTTAGGATTTCTGCTTTAAGTTCTGTAGTAATTTGTACTTAAAGAAATATTTCAGAAGAGTAATCAAATTTTTCTCAGATTTAAGGTAATTAGGATTCCTCATATCTCAGTCTATGTTTGTTTAGTCTCTGCCTTCTGTTATGTTGGTTTTGTTTGTTTGTTTACTTGTTTTTTCCCCCCACTTCTACATTTGCTTACTACATGCTTATCAACTGCTTACATTATTGAAATTTTGTTTCCTGGGTAGATACTTTCAGATCTTCACTGCTTCTCTTTGATAAGTTAAATAGCTTGAGCTCATTAAATCTTTCACTGCCTTTTTTTTTTTTTCCCCCCCCTTTGCAGTCCTTTTTCTTTCAGATGTTAATTGTGAATAACATTTATTTTGCCCTTGTTTGTACTTACACAGCCTAGTTGTTTTTGGTAAATGACGGTTGTGTTTAGTGGAACTCTACAGATGTAACAAAAGTCAAAATTTGGTGGAGCAAAGAGAGCTTTGTTAATAATACTATTGCTGCAGGAACAGGGGTGGGACACCTCAGAACGAGCAGACTTTTGTTGGTTTTGCTGGGTTAACAGCAGTAAAGAGCAGTAAAAACTGAACTCTAATATAATCAAGCATTTACCTTAATACTCTCTAAAAGCAGGTCTGTTCACTAAGAAGATGAAATTTTCTGAGTGATTTCTTGGAGTGAAACTGTTGTTTAAGAATTGGTATTTGTTAAGACATGATGCTTTTAAGATGTTGCGTACTATGTGAAGGGACTTTGTTGGGTTTTATTCTTCAGAAAAATCAGGGTCCAATAATCTGAGTTATTACCAGAATGGCACTTCTACTAAAAATCTGTTTTAAGACTCTTTTGAATAGTTCCTGATTCCAGAGTCAAAAAGGAAGTGATTGGAGATAGGGACATTAAGTACAGACAATACCACATTACCAGGTCTGATCCTTTAACTATACTACACTACTATGCTCTGAGGTACAGTATCTTATGACTTTTCAGGATCAAACAGCATTGAAGGACCAGGATTCAAAAGAAAAAAAAAAAAAAAGGCACTTTTAATCTTTAGTCTGATAGCAGATAGGTCTATTAAGTGTTAAACAGTGTGAGATAAAATACATGATTAAGGACTATTGACTACAGCTAGAGTAACCCAACAATTAATCGAGATTGTTGAATCAAGCTCAAGGAATAGTCCAATAATAGAGCATTTTCTGAAATTAATGGGAAAAAAAGCAAGAAAGCATCTGACCGATGCATGGCATTCTGAAATGACAAACTGCATAAAGTCTGTAAACAAATTGCAGGAAATAGCAGACTGTGGCTAAGCAATATCTGGACACAATCCTGTGGCAGGTGCTCTAGAATGACCCTGCTTAAGCAGGGAGGTTCAACCAGATGACCCACTGTGGTCACTTCCAACCTTAGCCATTCTGTGTTTTGGTGATGCTGTAATATGTTTATGCCATTCAGATATCTTTATGATGACAGTTATCTTAAAAGATACTAAGATTATGTTTTTTAATATTTTTCACTTTTATAAAGGGTTATAGAATTAGAATTTCTTATTAAATTTCTGTTTTGTTTATATAGCTTCCTGCTTGTATTTGTTATATTTTTGAGGCTTTTATTAAAGGTAGTGAAGGATCTTATCACATTTCTGAGATGTAGGAACAGGAGAAGGATTGTAACAGTCAAACATTAAGATCTGTATCTCTGAATTTTGGTCTGTTAATGGTGTCATTTGGAGAGGGGCTGTTTATTCATCGGTTTGCATAGTCTGACCCGACTAAATGCAACCATCAAGTTAACAGTTTTCAAATGGAGAGCATAGAGTATGTGTAGGACCTTTCTGGATTTGTGTGAGCAGGAAGTCATCTCCTTCATTCCATGAAGGTTAGCTAATGTGACACCCATCAGCAAGAAGGTCTTAAGGAGGATCTGGGGAGCTAAAGGCCTGTCAGCCTGACCTTGGTTCTAGGAAGGCTAGGGAACATCTCGAGTGCCATTACGGGCATGTATAGGACAACTAGGTGATCAGGCCCATCCAGAATGGTTTTAGAAAAGACAGGTCCTGCTTGACCAACTTGATCTCCTTTTTTGATCAGGTGACCCACCTGGTGGAGGAGGGTAGGTCTGTGGAAGACGTCTACCTAGACTTTAGTGAACTCTTTGATACTGTCTCCCACAGCACTTTCCTGGAGTGATTGGCAGCCCATAGCTTGGACAAGTGCACTCTCTGCTGGGTTAAGAACTGTTTGGGTTAAGAACTGTTAAGAACTATGGCTGGGCCCAGAGAGTGGTGGGGAATGGTGCTGCATCCAGTTCACGATCAGTCATGAGTGGTGTCCCCCAGGGATTGGTATTGTGTCCAGTCCTGTTGAATACCTTTATCCATGCTTTCAGTGAGATGGAGTGATGATGGAGTGCACCCTCAGTAAGTTTGTAGACAACACTAAGTTGGGCAGGAGTGTTGATCTGCTGAAGGGTAGGAAGGCTCTGCAGAGGGACCTGGACAGGCTGGATCAGTGGGCTGAGACTGCACTTGGGTCACAATAACCCTAGACAGTGCTACAGGCTTAGGGAACAGTGGCTGGAAAGCTGCCCAGTGGAAAAGGACCTGGGGGTGCTGGTCGACAGTGGATGAACATGAGCTGTCAGTGTGCCCAGGAGGCCGGGAAGGCCAATGGCATCCTGGCTTGTATCAGAAATAGTGTGGCCAACAGGACCAGGGCAGTGATTTTCCCTCTGTACTAGGCACTGGTGAGGCCAGAGTACTGTGTCTGGTTCTGGGCCTCTCACAACAAGAAAGACATTGAAGTGCTGGAGTGAGCCCAGAAAAGGGCAGTGGAGCTGAAGGGTCTAGAGGGGAAGTCCTGTAAGAGGAGCTGAGAGAGCTGGGGTTGTTTAGCCTGGAGAAGAGGAGGCTCTCTACCTCAAGGAAGGTTGTAGCCTGGTGGGAGTCAGTCTCTTCTCCCAGGCAACTAGTGACAGGACAAGAGGACATAGCGTCAAGCTGCGCCATGGTAGCTTCAAGTTGGACATCAGGAAGAATTTCTTCATCAATAGAATGGTTGAGTGTTGAAGCAAACTGCCTGGGGATGTGTTGGAGTGACTATCCCTGGAAGTGTTCAAGAAACAACTGGATGTGGCAATTGGTTCTATGGTTTAGTTTATAAGATGTTGTTCAGTCAAAGGTTAGACTTACTGATCTTGGAGGTCTTTTTCAACCTTAATGATTCTATGATTCTATGTTGTTTGTGGAATATAAAGCGGGACTGTTCACTTACTTTGGAATAACTAAACTCACTTTGCTTAGTATTTGCTCATCGGTACCTTGAGTTGCACTACTGTATTGCTTTTTGATAGCATATCTGGTGATGAACAGCAGCAAACCTTGTAGGAAGCTACTGTTCTTGGCCCAGGTAGCTCTTTCAGCTCCTGTAGTACAGGTCTTATCCCTGACAAAACATGATTGTTACTGGTTCGCTTAGTTTATTTCCTGCCAGAGTTAATAGTTATTAGAGGCAGCTGGGAGGAATGCTCTGTTCAGGTTCTCAGTGGGGTTTGTAGAAGAGCTGTACTTCAGGTTCAGATTTAAAATGGGCACATTTATTTGAATGAAAGCAATCTGAATAGGGTCACAGAAAAGGGGTTACAGATTATCCTGTATTCTTTTTTCCTACAGGTGAAAGCTTTGTGTTGAAGGCAAGATTCTTGAAATCCAACTCTTTAGGCCAGCTTTACAGTCTACATGACATGCAATTTCAAGAAAAGTAAGAAAGATTAGAAAAATATCTTGGGATTTTCATGAGTGGAGTTTTTTTTTTAACTCTGAAGTCAGGGTCTTGTAATGTCTCGAAGAGCCAGTCCCCCAAAGATAATGGGAGAACGAGTCCCATGCATGAGAAGTCTGCTTTACTAGTCCAGAAACGCACAAAAATTTGTGGTTCTTTTGAAACTTAGGCTTTTGTATTTTATGCATCACTAGAGGATGATTGGGGGAGCAAGAATTAGTGATAGCACCCATGAAAAAATTAGCCACTATTAGGGTATGTTTTCACAGCACAAGGTAAGTGTAACTGTAGCAGGAGCCAGTAATTTTGCCAACATTTGTAACAGGAGCAGTGGAGGTCTTGACAGTGTGGTCTAGCAGCTTGAGTATTGTCCCTTTAAAAGCCTGTACCAAGCATCATAGTTGCCAGTTCCTGATGCAGGCAGTGCAGCAGTGTCTTCACTAATATTCTCACCTATGCAAGCTAAATTAAAAGTGAGATGAATGCTCTGATATAACCACATTTTCATTTTATGTAGATCAAGACAGGCTGCAACACATTTCTGCTAGACAAGGTTAAGAACTCTCCACTGTCCCTGAACAACTGTGTTCTAATTAAACAGGAATATGGTAAGCAGGTTGTTTCTCCACTCAGACCAGCTGAAAATTAAGCCTTTTTTTTTTTTTTTCCCCTTTTTGGAAGGACTAGTTTCCAGTTGCACCAATTATTCAAAATTGTCTTGCTACCTGGCACAAATTTTAGTGCCTAGAGGCACTATGAAGGAAGGAGTGGCAGTACATGGCTTGGGATCGAGGAGGAAGGAGGAAGACAACACTGTGAATTGGTGGCCTCAATGTAGAAGAACTTAAGCTGCTGTAGAAGCACGTACCTAGATTTGAATAGTTTTAGGTAGTTATATTTCAGTTATGGTGGTTTTTTGGCTTCTTTTTTAGAGAGAAAAACCCTCTTTGAACAAATTTAGTAGAACACCAGTCCTGAACATTGTCTCTTAGGTGTAACGAATGTTTAACAGCTTTTTGCTATTCAGATTCAAAAATCGAGGTAAGGTGACTGATAATTAACTTTCAAACAACATAGGAAAATATTAGTTGTTGAAAATCAACTACCCTAGACTTGTAAGATCCCAGTTCTGAGGAAACTAACTTTCTTTTTTTTTTAAGGATGGAGAAATAGGAAAGGCAGGCTAGAAGATTGGCATTTATTCACCAGAGCTGAGATTTTTTAGTATTAGGGGTAAAAAAACATTGGTTGTTGCTTAAAAAAGAAAAATCACCGGCAATGCTGACCAGCTTTGTGCCATTTGAATCATGGCAAAGTTTCAACCTAACTCTAACCAACATATGGAGGTGCACCAGGATATGTGACGAAGGAAATTGCTTCAAGACATGTGAAATGTATTAAAGGTCCTTCTACAATGTCAGAGGAGCAATGAAATTTTGAGAAGCAGGAAGCATATCAGAAATTGGTATCCCTAGGAGTACTTCAATTTAACAATCTTTGATTTTTACACCAATCTTTGCTTTTTCCATAGAAGGAATCAAGGAGAAGACACTGATCATGAGCAATATTTCTTAGAATATTTTTTTACTCCTTGAGCTGTTATTAGGTGTAGAAGTAAGCTGTTAGTAGAAGATAGTTGTTCATACAATGCACCCCCTTATTTGCTCACTCTTACCTGGTTGGAACAATGGCTGAGAAGCCAACCCAAAGTGTGTACTCTTAAGTGGAAGATGGTACTCATGCTTCAGTGGTTTACAGGTTCAGAAAATCTCTGAGTCATGTGTTTCATGAGGTTTATGAATCCTGTAGTCTTTGCCTTTGCATAGGGGCCACCAGCTTCCTGGACATAAACCGGGTTGCAAGAGCTGGTTGTTGATGCCTGATGAGCTGGACAGAAGTGGGAGGTTCTTGGCCTCTCAAGTGTGTCAGCTTTCTTTGGGTTCAATTTTTTCTTCATCCAAAAGTATGGATTCTTTTTTTTGAATTGTATTTATTTTTAGGAAAAAATGGAAAATGATATTTTCATATTTTTCATTTCATTGTCCAGTCAGGTGTGTTCACCATGTCAGGAATTAAGTTTTTTCAAATATAATTTTTAGATGTGAACTAAGATAGTGGCTCCATGTTACTGTTTGCCTGGCTGCTACTTAAATGGTTCCCTTCTCTACTCCTGATTCTGTCCTGTGAATTGCATTGCTTCAATTCTTTCTTTAGCTGTCTAAACTCCTGCAGTGAAATAATTGTATTTAAAAAGAAAACACATGACAACAAAACAAAATCCAAACCCAATCAACCCAACACTTTCAGACTTTTAGAGTTTTTTTGCTGGTTTTTTTCCCCGTTTGTTTCATGCATTTGACTTTGGAACACAGCCAGCCAAACAGCTGAGCTAATGTGATTTATAGCGAGGGACAAGAACCTTTAGATGAGTGAGAACTGGAAGTTAAGAGAAGGAATGATGGGGAAATGTATGGAAAACCTCCTATAGTTGATCTGCTACTGGCGGAATAGTGACATGTAACAACAGATTAAATGTCTAAAATATCACAGAAGATGTGCAGAACAAATTTTTATGGCATGCTTTCTTATTCTTCACCTTCAGAGTAATAACAAATCTGTGGCTACTATCACACTGATGTTTAGCATTATGGAGTGGCTGTAATTTGGAGACTCTGAAAATCTTAACAGCTTCTAATGTTTTAAACCTTTGTGATAACAATGGAGAAAGCATTAAATGCACTGTATCCAAAGAATATCATATTTTATGTAAAAACTGTTTCTTTTTCCTCACTTATTTTAGCTATTAGAATAGCATAATTCATTTTGAAAATGTGGATATATTTGTCCAAATAAAAATGTTATTTTAAGAGCAAATGCGAATAAAAGTTTATTACTAAGGTACAGTCAAAATTCAGGGTTAAGCATCTGAAGGAATAAGGTTTTGTAGGTTGACAAGGGGAGATCTTCCAGTCACTCGTTTCAGACCAAGAAGATAAAAGACCTGTACATGGAGAAGTTACTTTCAAGTAAGCTAACATATCATTTTAATGCTCCAAATTAACTTGCTGTTTGGAATTGTAGGACATGATTCAATTGCATAAACACAGGCATCTAGATGCATTTGAAAGGCCCTAGGGTATCTTATCTGTTTTACAGCTGCTGTTCAGAGGAGTGCAAGTCTTTCCCAGGTCCTTTGTCAAGTCTGCCAGCTTGTCTGCATGTCTCGGATACTTCAGGGCATTGCAGATGGCACCAGGCTCCTATATTCAGACAGTCAATCAAACTCATAGGGAAGAATTCAACTCTGGCTTCAGTCACCAAGATTTAGTCAATGGCAGTTCAGTTGGTGCAGTCACAAGAAGACTCGTTATTTTAAAGCAGACATCTACATTTGCTCCACTGAATAGCTTTCTAGCCTCCGACTACCTTGACTAGATTTTCTTTGACAATAATAGGAGCTTAGACAACCACTTTCTAGATACCTAATTTTAGACACTGCTCCTTAACACACAGTAGATATGAAGCAGCATAATGTATTTTTCAAGCATCAGGACTGAGAGTGAATATCAATCCATTAGCCTCAGATATGTAAAATTTTTTAATTTGAACTATACCTCCTTTATAGCCAAATGGAGAGGGATGGGCACCTCCAGAAAAGCCATTCATCCGTCCCTAGAGTATATGGTAAGATAGACAAGATGAATTGCTTTCTAGAGCTGCCAGTCTTTATTCCTTTGACTATTGAAGGAGTCTTGTTTGTGAGTTTAAACTTAGACAGCTATTAGATGTCTCAAGTTAGGGGCAAATAATCGTACCTTCAGTTGGTCTCTGTGTAATTACCTAAACATAGATATCTAATGCCACTTGAAGTGGTTCTGTGTGTAAGAGAGCCCAATGTTAGACACCTGTAAAGGACTGGCAGATACAAGGAATGACTTTCAGGAAATCTGCTTCTTCTTAGGAGCCATCATAGTACTCCATGGGAACTAAAATAACTTTACCTGCCTGTTCAGGCTAATGAATCCTGTCTTACATGTCTGTACAGAGATTTTGTCCAAAACGTGAAATGTGCTGCAAATGCATGCTCTTTTTTTCTTTTTTTTTTCCCCCAATAACTTCCCTGGATAGGCATAGCCACTTCTATTTACTTCTGACTTGAAATACAATTGTATCTACGCTGCCCCTGTATTTGAAATGCCTTCAAAGTATTATGGTCATTTCTCCCTCATTGAATTTATTTAGCAATGGGAAGAGTGAAGCACAGCATCTACATAACAGCATGCAGCCACATTCTAAGGTGTAAGGGATAATATATACAGAACTTATTTGTCTAGTTATTAATCCAGCACACACTGGGTAGGAAATTTTGGATGAGTATGCTACAATTTGCCAATTTGTTTTGGGACTGACATTCAGGCTTTATTGACAAGTGCTGTAATATAAAAGTATATACTTGCAGTGTAATCTAAGACAGTGATTAACCCAATAGATTTTTTTAAAAAGTAGATATAATATATTTTTTCACTGTTTTGCATATGAATGAGCCAGATGATGTTTTGGGTTAAAGAAAAAATTAAAAATTAAATTAACATCAAATAGGATGAAGAGTGCTTAGGAGAAACTATTCCTGGCTTTCCTCTTTTGATTGTCCCTCTAAGGTGGGATTTGTTGGTGGCTATTCATGACTGCAGACTGGGAAAGCTTTTTGTAGTTCACTGAATGAATGAATGAATGATCTCTTTGCCCCACAGCCCGATATGCTGCAGTGTAAAGGCTCTGTAAGGACCTGGATAGATAAACTAGTAAGTGAACAGTTCAATATAGAAGGGTTTTTTTATATTAGCAGCTCATATTGACTTTTCACTTTGCAATCCTAGGAATATGCACTTTATTTCTGATGGCGTTTTCTACATCTAATGGACATTTTACTTCCTAACCCCTCTTTTATCCAGCAGCCCTTGCTGATTCAGCATTGGTTTTCAGTGTTCACTTCTGAAACTGCTTTGTTACCAAAAGGAGTACTACTTAGAAACATGCAGTAAGAATGTTTTACTTAGAACAAACTGAAATAATGATTGAGAAATGCATGGACTGCTAAACTAACTTTATCCTAAGGGACTTTTCTCAATTTTAATTGATTTTTTTTTCCTTGAGAATTTGTTCATCTTATTAAGCAAGTCCTCAGAGGAGTGAAACAGTAGGTTACCTCCTTGAGAGCAAAGGACAACCTGACATTTGCTACAATTATCAATTTGTCCTTATCTCCATGAAGTGAAATACTTTTTTTATCCTTCTGAAATAGCTTACAGTGATGAATAAAACAATAAAGAATAGCTGGTGTTAACTCCAGCATGAGCCTATTTAATTTTTAAATATCAAGTACAATACTGTGAAGACTGCATGTAATTTTATTTTCTTAAACCAGATATTTGGCAGGTGAAGAAATTGCCAGGTACAGCTGATTGAAATGCTATATTTTGTTGTCTTCACTAGAATATTGAACAGTTAAATTTCAGTAAAAAAATTGTTATATGTTTAGCTACAGCCTATCATATGAAGAAAGTTGTGGAAGTTTTGTACATAATTCAATTACCCGTTGTATTTACTCGTAGCTATCTAATATTGTTTCAAGTGATAGTTACCTGATCTCTACTTCCAGTGAAAATTGTTATGAAATGCCACTAGCTTGCATAGGGAAAGGTAGGATCTGGAAGGCACTATGTGGATCGGCTGAGCATTTGCTTTAGAAGACAAATCTTGCAACATTCAGCTCAGTGCAAAGTTTGCTATTAATGGGTCAAGTTCTAATTATGACCAAATTGAAACTTCTGTTATGCAGACAGTCCAGTCGCGGGGAGGCAGCGTCTGTAACTCATCCACATCCAAAGGAGGGATAGCAGGGAATCTATGATGTGCAGGGTGGAACCCAGGACAGTTTACTGAATTCCTGGAATAGCATAGATGGTGACTCTTATCATCATGAACTTTCACTTGAGGTTGTATGAGGATGTCTTTGCCCAGGAGTCATAGCAAAGTCACTGTTTGGCTCTAATTAACTTATCTTTAATGATTAATTTTTAAATGTCTAAATTAATTGAATATTAACTCATTTTAAGAGAAGCATAAAATGATACACACTTTTATTGATATTTTTCTTGAAATACTGTGGTTTAAAATGTGTGAGGAACAAGCTCTATATCAAGTTAAGGTTCTTTTAAAATTGTATTGCTAAAATATATTTAGATAGTAAAATCAGCAATTCTTTCCATTAGACTGAATCAAATAAGTGTACATCAAGCAGTCATTTCCTTCACAGAGCAAATATGCTGAGGTTGAGGACAATTCAAAAACGTCTTCTCAATGTGCATTGATTTAATAAACAAGAAAGTTGTGTATTTATTTTAGTATCTGTGCAAGTTCCCTTTGTTATGCTTTCTAGTGCACTATTTGTGTGTTATCTGGTTCTTTCTTCTTCTCTCCTTTTTTTTTCCTGCTTAAAAACATTTTATAGATGTTTCTCAGAACTTGCCTTTAATTTATATATGAAATACTTTCAGTTTTGTCAAGGAATACTCCCGATACTTATTCCACAAGTCGAAAAATGTACTTGATAAAAAGACTACCCCATGATATGTAGTCAATAGTGGTGTGTTAAGTTTAGCAGAAACAGTGTTATTTCTATCATTAAGAGATTTGTCTAGTTCTCCTTTCTGGATTAAGCATCAGACTAAAGAGAAATTCTTAGAACCATTCTTAGAATGATCCTCTTTTCTGTCTAAGCACCAAACACAAAAATGCTTCCAACAAGAAAAAAACCCCCACAACAAACAACAAACCACGAGAAGTGCGTGCAGAGATAATACATAGCCTGAAAAATACTTATGTGCTGACAGCTATCCAGCAGTGTTGTCACAGCAGGAAGACATCAGTTGAAGAAACAGATAGCGACCTCAAAAAAAAAAAGGAAAAAATAAAAAAGTCTGGTCAGCAGTGTGGACAGGGTTTCACAAGATTATAAATCACCCCAGGGTCGCTGTGTTCCCACCATAAAGAGAACATGGTCGTTTTATTGTAATCTAATAAGTGATGGGAGCAAAGGACAGCTCCAGTGTGTGTGTTTGAAAAAAAAAAATCTTGATTACAGTTTCAAAACTATACAGTTTCCCTTGCCATTGAAGTGCAGATTATGGGGGTTAAGGCCATTTTAGGATTGGATTACCTTTTTATAGCTGTATGTTATTCCCTTGTTCATGAATCAGAAAGTACTTAAATTAAACTGAACATTTGGGAGTAATACTAATAGGGAGTGTGCTAGTAGAAAATTAATCACTATTTAGTGTTAGATGGCTAGTCAAGTAAGTCTTTGTTTTCAAGGCTTTTTTCACTGAATAAAATACCCACCTTAATGAAGTGAGGAGAATTTATATCCGGTGGTTCCTTTTATTTTTCAGAAAGTTAGTTGTGGTGACTCATGTGCGAAAGCGCATTGGTAGGAATGTATTTTTAATGTCAGATTTAATCAACTTATTCACACTTTCATTGTGGAGTTTATTCTATATTGGGTAAAATTAGCCAGAGGAAATTTTTATTCTTCTTTGTCTTGTTTCTTGGGGTTACACATTTGGTACATCTTAACATGTTGGGTAATAGCCTTAATGTGCACAAAAAAAAGCGAGAAATGGGATTTTTTTTCTTACCTCTCTGACTTTTTACACCTTAAACCTCCAATTCCTTTCCTATTATTTGGTAGCTCCTCTGCCACTGTTAATTTTTTTTTTCTCCAGAATTTTTTCAGATGCTTGAAGCTACCTTGTGAGATGAGTGGCTCCAGAAGTGGAGAGGTAGGGAACGGAGCAGCAGGGCTAGGGATGGCTGAAGAGGAACATGAGTACAATAAGCCAGTAAAATGTTGCAGTGCTTCCCCATGCTCATGTTCACATGCTGGCTTGCTTCCTCAGTACCCTGAAGCTATGAGCTAGTGACCTGCTTTGGTGCCTACTGCCCAAACACTGGTTCTGAGAAGGCATCTTCTGTCCTTCTGCCACTACAGACAAGTAAGTGTCTGAGAGAAAACCAATATGAAAGAGAAGCCAAACAAGTCTTTCTGTGTTTACAGACTCCCTCCTCAGACTGAGAACTGTTCTTAGTTCCTTTGATGGCCGTATTTTCTAAACCAAAACCTAGGCAGCCTTTTCTTGGCCATTTCTTTCCTTGATATGCTTTTTACATATAGATGACACTGAATTTATTTCTGCTTACCTCCTGCATCCTCAGGTAAGTTTGGGAAAAGAATAAATGTAGTGCTCTAAGAATGTAAGGAAAGAGGGTTCAGGAACTGTTTTCTCTGCAGTCTTCTCAAGGTCCACATTTTCTTCATGGCATTTAATTCCTCTTGTTCTAGCAATTGTCCAGATATTTTGACACAATTAAAACCAAAAGTCCTAATACTTAGAGTCCGGCCTGGGTTTAGAGGAAACCTGGGGTACAGGTGGCTGCTTGCTTCACAATTAATCTTGCATTTCAGATTTCCAAACTTAATTGGATGGAAAGGTGTTTGTTTGCTTGTTTGTTTTACTAAAGCTCACAATTTTAATGATGTTTTTCAAATGTGTTCAGTGTGGAAGCTTTATCAAAGGTTCAGCAGTATATTAAGTGTCTTCTTTATTCAGAAACCTCACCCAATTGCACAATGGTTCCTGCCTGCTTTCTTGAGCAAAATGTATTAGTTTTCCTTGGATATCGGATGCTGATGAAGATGATGATCTGCACTTAGACTCATAAGGTGAACCTCTAGCCCACTCCAGGTCACTTGTCTATCATTGTTCCCATGTTATTCCATGATTCACACCCTCTTCAGCTGATAATATAGGCAACTCTCACCCTGTATCTAATAGGACTGACAGAATCTCCTACTGCTGCTATTGGTGTCATTCCTTTAATTGAAAATAGGGCATGATTGATGGCTCTGCAGGTTCTGCTTCCCGTTCAACAGAAAGCTTTCCCTGCTTGACTTTCCCAGCACATTTTTGGTAAAGAGAATAATGTCACTGCAGTAATTACTACACCAAATCCAACATGGTGCAAAGGGTATCTAAAGTTCCCATCTTATCATAGGAGATGCACAAAACCCTTACCAATGTTGCAAGAGAATATTGCAAATGGATAAAGAAGGGAAAATGTGGTTGTAGATCTTCACTAACTTTATTTCTGCCCTAAATAGCCATTGAATTGTCTAAGATCCTCCAAAGTATCAATTTGTGTTTTGTCCATTTAAGGGATTTTCAAGGGTTTTTTCCCCCTTTAGATGGCTAAGTTTACAAAGTAAAAAAATAGAGAGTGAATTTCTATCACTGTGTTATGGAGAATTGAGTGGATCAGACACACTGTATTTAACCAAAAGCAGGATGTTGCATAAAAATGATGGCAGGATTCATGAGATACTGTAGTGGAGAGAAACATCTTCCTGTCTGGCTTCAGATAACAACAGTGCTAGTTCCCACATAAGTCAAGCTATACTTATTATTAGGAGAAAGGAATGAGCGAGTGGTTTTGCATACGATGTTTTACTACTTGCAAAATTACTCCTACTCTCAGAATAAACTACAGAGTGCAAATGCCAGGGTGATTTTTTTGTTGCTGTTGTTGGAAGACACAGGGTAGATTGGTTAAGGTAGAGAAACAAATGTAGTTGCTTTGATTTATCACTTGTGACATTAGCATGTACTATACCGTTCTCCTGGAAACAAAATGGTTGCACCTGAGGACAGTGATATAAACACTACTTTGATTATTTGAAACAAACCATTAGGCTTTGATGAAAGAACCATTACTTTAGTAGACCTTGTACAGAGAGTGTGTTTGGAGATAATGGATGAGCAGCCTACAAATTGCTTGCTTTGAATTTAAAGAAGTCACATGTTTGTTTGAACTTCGTGGCATAAACAGATATCTAACATGAGCAAGACAAGCTAATCGTATACTTACAATGTAGTTAAAGAACACTCTTGCAGACTTTACTTGCAATACTTTAAATACTGTGACTGAAATAATCAATTAGCTGTGTAGCTGGAATGTATACAATAGTCTTACATATTGATGTGTATACAATGTATACATTTGTATATATATGTATTTGTATACTACATATTTGTATTAAACCAGTAAGTTTGATTATGTATTTCCTGCATATTTTCATAATGAAGATATGTATTTTAGAGTATTACACANTTCTGCTGTGCCTTTTGCAACCGGACGTGTCTATCTCGCATTGGCCTTTTTAGCCATCAGCGCGCTTGTAGCAAGCGTGGGTAGAGTCCTTCACAAATCTTTAATGAAGATATGTATTTATGATGATGACACAACTAAAATGGTTCTAAAAGGTGTCAAATTTTAATCTATTTAACAAGGAAAGCCCGAAATACATTTAAAATGTTTGTGTTCTGTGATAGGTTTTCTTTGCCATATCTTAAATGGTTATCTAGAAAGTGTCTTCCTTAATTCTGTGTATGGTGCCTTAAGTAGAGCTGGTCTCTGTGGACATTCCTATGCTATAAAATAGCTCCCCTCTTACAGGATCCTGATCACCTCCACTCCACCAATTTTTCATTAGTCTTTTGGGATAAACCAGCTAGTCCCCTCTGAAAAAATATGTGATTGTAGTCCTGGTCATAGTCTACTCTAGAGGTTAGTTCCCAAAGGCACTATGGACAAGACAGCACTAGATTTATTTCTTTCAGTGCTCCAACGCTGTACCAGAAGACTGCACTTTCTCAATAAGCCTTGCACTCTCATGCTATTTCCTAGATGGTGTGATGCATACCTTACACATCATCCATGACTGGGAGATGGAGAAAATTTCCTAACCATCCCACCAATAGGATGCATACTTGCCATATTTAAAATACTTTGATCTGCAGTGATGGAATTGGTTCATCCCAGTTCACATCTCCAGTGTAGAACTCTATCAGAACCAGTGATCAGTGATCTTTGGCTTGAGGAACTGGATTTTTAAGATGTTACACACTTTGTTATAAAGAAGTTCAAACTGTAGAAGTTCCTGTGTTGCACCACTGGTTATGAAAGAAGTATGGCTGTGCCACACGGCTATTTCTGCATTGCAGATATATAAATCTAAGTGAAAAGAGGGCACCCCATTTATAAATACAGGGTGAGTGAGAAAGCCTAGAGTTGCACAATAAATTCATAGGTGCTTTATGTGTTCTGTTTGTAATAGTTATATGGTTGTGGGGAAAGGGGACAGTGCTGCAAATTTCTGCAAATAATCTTTATCTGCCCAATCATTTAAAATGAAGATTTTAAATAATAAATTATTAGTTTATTTACTAATTACATATACTGTCGCTGAAAGTGCCAGACTGAAGTCTCTCCTGTAGTAGTTCCCCAAATAACAGTCTAGCCTTAACTGCGGTCGGAGATGGAAGGATGAAGAAAAATTGAGAAGATTACTCTAAACCCCTATGACAGCCAAGGACATCTAAGGCCTGAATGATTTACTTTTGCATTATGATAGTCATGCCCCAGGATCCTGTTTCATGTGACAAGTCAACAAGCAGTAAAAAATACAGCACTTGATTATGTGACTGTTTTTCATGTTTAATTTCAGGAACAAAATAAATATTGGTTACTCTGTATAAAACACCATGTACTAGCTATGGAATATTGAGGACTGTACAGAATAGTGGACTATGTTTCCATAGTCCATAAACTGCCCAATAGGAGAATATAAGCTCTCTTTTTTCAGTTTCATAGGTATCTTCTTGATTTATTAAAATGTTTCTCCAGGACTTAAGCACAAATATGGTACCATTGTCTAAGCCTCTCTGTGCTGTGTATTTTGAAATGTTTGCCTTATCCTGTAAACCTGTAAAATGTTCAGTAGTAACATCTTAAGCAAATTTTGTGAAAAAAAATTATTCTACCTATTTTGAACTTTTTATAAGCCTTTAAATGATTGTCCTGTAGCAAGTTTTATTTCTTTTGAACTTCATGTGTTAAGCTACCATTTCCTTGCTCAGACCTGTTGTATGTAATTTAATAGATTTTATTAGATGTAATAAATTGAGAACAAACTTTCATCTGCTATGGGTACATCCTCTTAACTGTAATACTCCCCATCAACTACTTTTGTTCTGATTAAGGACACATTACCAAGCAGTTGTAGGGCTTTTTAATTTTAGTGAATACTTTTTTTTGGTAGATTGTGTTAATTTAAATATTTATTTTAAAAATGCTATTAAATATACAGGTGGCAAATGAAGAAGCAAATGAAATAGTTTTATTAAAATGTATAAAAAAATCTGAATTGCTCAGTAGTTTACTAATCAATAAATTCAGAGCATTTTTGAAAAAAGGATTTTCACAGTTCTCAGCCTGAATTCACATTAGCAATTCGTGGTTCACTGAGTTACTTGTTTTATGAGCAGCTGAATTTTATTCTGTGAACTAAGTAAATCACCTAAATTTTGTTTCATTCTCTGATAAATGATAATATTGAGATCTGTTTATTCCAAAGCAAAATGCAGTTTACACGAGAAGAAATAACAGAGAGATGATTTTGACTTCTATTCCTGCTCAGTTTAAATAAGTTAATCGCTTGTCTTTTTATGAGATCTTTCATGGCTTGATAGCCCTCTGAAGTTCCATTGCGAGCTTTTAGTATCATTATGTGCATGCTGCTTGGATATCAAGGGGTTTTGCTAACTGATGAAAAGCTTTTTTTCAAATTCAGTTTTCATACAGTGACCCATAATATTTTTTTCTCATAAAGTTTGTGAACTCTGGTGATCAATTTAAGCAGGTTTTAAAGATAGGTTTTGTTTTTACAGCTTGAAAAAGTCAGTGCCCATTTTAATCAGAACAAAAAAAAAAATCTAGTTGTGTGCTGCTCAGGAAATGGAGAAAAGCTAAACATGGGAATAATGAGGCTGGATCTTTCTTATGTTTCTGATTTCAGTTGATGAGAAGATATTTAGCTTTTTCTGAACTGAGTATGCCCAAAGAAATAATGAATTATTTTCCCACATAAAACACTATATATATATATATATATAAAAGTATATATGCTTATGTGAATTAAAGCAATCCTACAGTTGCTTGTCTTCTTACTTGAGTCAGAAGTTTCATTGTAGTTCTCTAGGGATTGCAAGATTAGAGTCAAATTAGGGCATTATTGGAGGAGTTTGTTCATTCTGCAAAGAGAAAAGTACTGTTTGGGGTCTTTTGTGAGGAAGTAGCATCTTCTGCTTTCTTCTGCCTGGAAAATGAGGTTGAAAATAATAAACCAATATCATCTTCCCACTAAATGTTGTCGTGCCAGCAGACCATTAGCTACTTAATCTCAAAGAAAAGTTTTTCTAGAGGAGCTTCCCTTCTCCCACCCCCAAAGAATGGTGTCTAAAATGACAGGCTAATTTCAGATTCATCTGTGATTGAGCACATGCCAGTTTTTACATGCTTTACATAACTGAAATAGAGCTGTCTTTAGAAATCTGTATATTAGGGAAATGAGCTCTAATCAGTGAAAGCTTTTTTCATAAGTGGATATATTCACATAATTTTTACTTTTTTCAAACATGTAGCTCTTAAAATTGTATTAGGAAGCTTACAGAATTATTACTATAAGGCTCACAGAAGCATATAGGAAATAATGGAAATGATAATTCTGTTATTTTCCCTAATAGATAACCACTGATATTATATCAGTTGCATAATCATTCTCAGTCTAAAACATCTGCCTTTCCTCTGAGTAATATTTTTAAACATGAAAGAAAATAAGGTTCCCTTACTTTTTATGGATATACAATGCTGTTGTTAAGTTTGATGGTTTTCCTTTTTTATCTATTTAGTGTAGAAGAACTAAAAATGATTAGCCAAGATTAATTTAAGTGAAATTTTGTATGCTTACTAAGGAGTGCTTTTCTGTTACTTACATACTCTGAAGCCAAAACATAGTAGTTTTTGTACGAAGAATCTGAAAACCAAAACTGATAAAACATGCAGAACTTGGAAAATCAGATTTGTCCCAAATTTTACTTTTTATTTGACCACGGAATAGAATCACACCACTGTCACTACCCAAAATAAAGTTTATAAGGGAAAACTGAGTTAAGACGTGGACCTACTGCTGCTGGGATTTTTCAAAAGCTAATTGTGAAATAAATATCTTTGGTGATTAACCGGCAACAAACAGAATTGTCTTTGCATCATAGTGCTTGTAAATGTAGTAATAACAAGGATACATTCTTGTTTTTCTGTAGTTTGACCATGTATTCCTGCTGCCAGGTAGGAAAAAGCTAAAGTGAATTAGCAGATCTTTTGGATTTGATAGCTGGGTTAAATGGCATTGAGAAATGTATCAATGCAGACCCATTAAGTCTTGAGCATTGCACGGGGAATTCACACAACAGATTCTCACTTCATGTTTCTCTGTGACCTTCTCTGCAGCTTTTTTGGTTTCTGTGCTGTACTTTATAGATGATGAGTGATGCTTTAAAAGGATTTTTAATAAGAGGCATGTGTGTCCATGGTCATTTGACCACATACAGTGTTGTGCCGTATAATGAGAAGATAAATACACAGTTTTTTTAACCATTAGTTAGATGTGACACACACAAGCATGAAGTAATTAAGTATAAGAATACATAGAAGGGGATAAATAACGTTGGTTAAATGGCTTTGATACCATCTGAGTCATGATGGCATTATCCTTACTTGTAGGACCTAAAGATCTAAATGGATCCCAGAAAATAAAAAAATAATATTTTGCATACTAAGATACTTCTTCACAAAGTATATACAGCTGGGATATACCCAAGCTTTCATTTACAACGTGGACTACCCTTTTTTGTATCCCTCACTTGGTTAGGAAGGATCTGGACTTAGTATTTTTTCCGTTGCCTTTGACTGCTGGTAGGAACTATTTAGCTAGGTGATTTTGAGTAATTGTGATATGCTGAACCTTCAAGTGAGCAAATTTGCCATCAAGATCAGAGACAGATGTGTGAGCGAGTAGCTTTGCTAAACTGCTCACATAAACAGGCTACAGGTGTTTCTTTCATGACCCTGTTGATGCCTGCATAGAATAGTTCTGGTAGATCCTAGTGGAAGCCCTGAGGGAGGGATTCATCTGCAGCTGGGGTATGTAAAAGAGAAATAAACACTTCCAGAGCACTGCTTATCTGCTCCTGATGTGAATGTCTGAAATAGATCTGATGAATTATGCCTTAAAAGTTCCTGTTCCTTTCAGTTGAGAGTAAGGAATGATTTGCCTAGATGGAGATGCTTACGCTTTAGACCTCTATGTTAGGTTAAGTGAATCTGGTTAGTAGAGTCTGTGATGCTAGAATGCTTCAAAGAATGGTGTAAAGGATTTGGCTTATGAGTATTACGTAATTGGGATGGAAATTGCTCAGAGCTGTGAATTTATAGAAAGTTAATTTATTTTCTCACATAGAACAAGGAGAATAAAATAACTGGCAGGTGGCTGAGATGTAAACCCAGCTTTGGTGCTTTGTGCAATTTGAAAGCTTTTCCCAGAGGTATCGAGGAACCCTCCACAGAGCACTGTGGTAATCATAGCAGTTAGTGTTCAACAGAGTTAACATCTGATGTAATAACTGCTATGTGGCAAAACCTGAATTGGTGAATGGTATTAAAGGATGTTGATGCAATCCAATAAAAATGTTTTTAAGAATCTGAGTTACGTGTCTAGGACGGAAAAAAGCCCTTTGAATTTATCCCTTTATAGTAGTTCTTTCAGATAGCACTTCTGTCCAAAATAGGAAGGCAGATCTTACTTTTGACATTATGTTTTGCTTTCAAGGCTATTTTCCCTTGCTAAGAGAAGTCTTTAGTACTTAGGTTGATGTTATTTTTTTCTACAAAACCCAGTGAAATATATAGTGATCAACTCGCATGCAATTCCTATGTAATTTGGGGACCTATATTTTAAGGAATAAACAGGAGAGTTAAAATTTTTGAAAACGCACCTTCATAACAGCACAGTAAGGCAATGGATTTGCAAACCTGGGGCTGCTTTTGGTTTACACCTTTTCCATGAGCATGACAAACTATATAATCAGTGCTAGCTGAATAAAAATGTTGTTAATATTGTGTCCTACATTTGATTGTGTGATGAGAAAGTTAATTTTGATTAGGAAATACATATCAATTGTGTAGCATTGATTCTAGACATCAGTTTGAACACAGAGATGCTTTTAAATGCAGTGTGTCTCATGCTTCTTTCTTTTTTAGATACGGTTAACACTGTTTGAAAATGCATTATTTCACGCAGAGGGTGTCTGTAAGTGAGTCAATATGGTATATACTCCATCAAGTTAAAGAGTTATTTTGGATAAGGTGGTAATATTGAATAATGATGTGAAAGCAGTTTTGTTTCAGTTGAAATCCAGATTTACTGAAATGTTTCAAAGTTCAAAAAAACCCCAATCTCTCCCACTTGAACAGTTTTGCTCTAAGGACTACGTGGACATTAGCATAAAGGTTACACATGTTATACAAAGTATAATTAAAGAAGCTTTGATCCCCCAAATGTCAACTAGCTTGCTAAGTGTCATAACAAAGTGTCAAGCATCTGGTATACAGTTAATTTGTAGTCATTAACTGCATATTGTTGATGTGACAGTTTGTTAGCAAAGCAAGCTTGACAGTTTGCATTTTGTTATTGATTGACACCTATAGACCTCCCCACCCGTCTAGTTTACATTCTTTATGAGGGTTACTCAAGTTGCACTTTTTTTAAGTGATTAGTTTAGTTAGTTGGTCCAATATGTTAAAATGGAGTGAAAGAATATAAGGAGCCCAGGACCCCTAATTCCATGGCAAGAGTGTTTCATGATTGCATCTATCTTATAGATTAGCAATCAGTTTTACAAATGTGCTTTTCTTTTGATATTGTTGGTAATGTATAACTTCCATTAACATATTGCATATTAAACATTCAAAACTTATTTATATTTACGCAAAGTGCACTTATTATCTAGACCATGACACCTTCTAATGCGACTTAATAAAGAGGTTAAAAGAGTATCTTTCTACTGCATTCCATTTTGTACAATGCAGCATAAATATATTTTGGTTTGTATAGCTGTTTAAATATTCAGTAGCAGTCTGCACCATTTTGAAAGCTGGAATTAATTAAAATAATTAAACTGCTTTTTGGGTTTAGTTCCAATTTCCTCTTCCCCCCCATTTGATATGAAGGCAATCTATCCACAAACTGAGCATGCTAATGAACAGCAATAAATATTATGCAACTATTCTTATATCCAGAAAGGAATTTGTGTGTATTTTTTGTAGTGGGTGATGAAAATGGGTTATAAAAGAAGTAATATAAGGAATACTGTTTCAAATTAGTTCAATGTTTTGATGTTTATCAGGCACTTGCACAAACTTGTAAATGTTGTTTTCCAAATTAATTTAAATTGTACTGGCTGCACTTTCAAAGTTCATGCTTTCTTTTCTCTCTTCGTGAAGGGAGAAACACTAAGGAACTCCTTATTTGTTGATTTGCTTTATTTATCAGTTTTCAGATGCTGAATCTTCATCACCCACCTACTCCACAAGAAGTGAAGTGGCTTAAATTTCTTTTGGAGCCTGTCACCTTTGCTTAGGCTGATGGTGACACAATACCAAAGCTAGATACAAAGCTGTGCTCAGTTCCACGAGTTATGTACATGCCAGTCTACCACTCTGGTAGTCTTCATAGTTTTGTTTTAATTTGTGTCCCTGACACTTGCTTCTGGAAGTGTTCTAGCTAGTAGTACTTTTCATGTTGTATGTCTTATGCATATGTGAGTAATACCACTTGGTTTTCCATCAATAACACCATTTTCATGCCATACAAAAGCTACACACAGATTTTTCATCCTAAGATTTCAGAGTTTGCCTAAAAATAAAAAGAATAATTTTGAATTTCAGTCTATATCTTGCTTGGATTTTTTTCCTTTTTACCTGTAGTCTTAATAGATATAAGAGATTATAGCTTCTCAGACTTTATGCTTTATTTAGACTTATTTTAACAAAAATTGAGGTACCTGATTTCATTATCTGTGTTGAAATTCCAGATGTGGTGCTTGAAAGATGGCGAGCACTTGAGGAAGCAGCAAATATTTCACTGATAGCACAGAGTTGACTTTTTTTAATATTTTAATTATTATGGAAAGGCAATGTAATAATATGTATGGAGTGCTTGAATAAATGAGAAAGGAGAAGCAGAAAGGATACATTTATTGGTCCTTCACCTCTGTTTATGGTGCTCTGAAAAGATTCTTCATCCACTGCTGTTGGTGGCATTGCATGATGCTGAGGGACTCGTTGGGTGGTGAAGTTTTCTGCATGGGGGAAGTAAGAGCAGTTGTCACCTTTATGTCAAGAACAAAATGTGAGATCTTGGTGGTGTTAAAGGCAATGGCAAAATTTCCACCGTCCTGGTTTTGGGCTAGTATTTTATGTTGGTGCAGCTTCCAAGTAGAGGAGTGGCCTATGTAAAGCCACTCAGTGATACCAAAGCTAGGAGCTGAATTTCTCACTTTTTTATCCTTGCAAAAGCAAGTTATTAAAACTGCATAATGAATGGTTTATTAGAATTTTGACAATTTAAGGATATGTAAAAGCACAAATAATGGAAAGTAGTAGAGCATTTTTCCTTACCAGGTGAATAATGAATTCAGAGAAGGGTGGAACATTAGGAGCAAAACATTCTTTAAATTATCTTTCTGGAAGAATTTTACCAAAGTACTAATCAAGTGTTCAGTTGGACTTGCCCCCTTTTTATTGATTCCTTCATGCTTGACATACTTAGGGGTTTTCAGTAATTTAAAGTGGGGAAGATAACTCATTGCCTCATTCCTATTCAAATAACAACTGCTGTATTGTTTGTTTATTCTTTAAAGGTGTTAGGTTTTCTTTTATAGGAAAAAAACACCACTGTGTAAATTAGAACTTCTTAAGATGGCTTACAGCTGGCCTTGGTAGTGACTATATACAGGGTTATTATGTTTTATTATTTAAGGAATGATATTGTGTTAAACAGAAAGATGTATTTGGCTCTAGCAGCAGAGAATAAGAATATCTTGAGTTGGAACTGTTCCACAAGGATCATTGAGTCCAACTCGTAAATGAATACTATGACTACTAAAATAATCCAATGCTTAAACTTAAATGAATTTTTATTGTGAATTAAATTAATTTAATAGAAAGTCTTGCATTTTGCCTGTGTATATATATAAAAATTCACTATTTTTCTCATTTTCAGGTCACTACAGTGTAGTTCAGGTTTTGTTTAGAATGGTTGAAGGAGCAGTTTGAGTATCCGCTCTCATTTGCTGTGCTGCTGTTCCTACATGGAGGCTGTTCCACTTGCTGCCGGTTTAGTCTCTATGAAATGCTATCCCAGTGTTAGCAAAACGGTTTCCTCACTGAAGTGCCTTTTGCCAGAAACAGTGTGGCAGTTTTATCTTATACAGAGATCCTCCTGGAGGAGGTTAGTCTAAAGGAGAAGCTGCATTTTAGAATGCATATTAGGTCAGTATTTAACAGAGCGTGCTTGAGGACAGTTTTGTAGGTGCTATAATTTAACATGACTTCATTGCAGTCTGTGGATATATTGTAGTTTGCACCAGCTGAGGATCTGCACTAATTTTTTTATATAGGGCTGCTGAGCAACACTTTCTGTGGGCAATTAGTTTTACTTTCTCAGAAA
Source organism: Cephalopterus ornatus (assembly GCA_013396775.1). NCBI lineage: Eukaryota > Metazoa > Chordata > Aves > Passeriformes > Cotingidae > Cephalopterus > Cephalopterus ornatus. The sequence goes on from VZRE01011428.1 coordinate 58,168, forward strand.
TGTTACCCTATTTCTCATTCCTTTCTATCAGCATGTTGCCCAGAGAAGTTGTGAATGCCCCCTCCCTGGCAGTGTTCAAGTTCAGGTCGAATGGGGCCCTGGGCAACCTGGTCTAATGCAAGTTCCCTGCCTGTGGTGAGAGGATTGGAACTAGATGATCTTTAAAGTTCCTTCCAACCCAAACTGTTCAATGGTTCTGTGATGATCTAGTTCACAAAATTATCATTTCTGGTGGTTAGTTATTTCAGATAGATTCATTGGACTTTTAGACTACATTTGAAAGTAGGTGTTTGAAATTTCCTGTTGTAGTGAAAGGAAAAATGAAGATTAAGTTTTTTTAACAAAATGGTTGGAAGAAAAGTTATTTTAAAAGAAACAAATAAAGCCTAAATAGAGGAGACATGAACTTTTCCTTCACTTTTTGCATTACTTGTGGTGAAGTCTGATACTGTTCAGAAAGCTTTATTCCTAGGTGATTTCAGGCTGGTACTTCTAAATCTCTTTTTAAACACTTTAGGCCATATACATAATAAGTACTTTTATTCTGGTTTCTTAGAGAAGTGAGACCTGCATGTTTACCTGTTTGTCCCTGATGTGACAGGACACCTCTCACAATGTCCCTGTTCAGGTATTGGTCTAGGTGAGGCGTGGGGATAGGGTATTCTTTCCAGTGGAAATACTCAGCACTGGCTGAATAAAAGGATATGAAAAAATGTAAAAGGGAAATTAACTACTTTGGTTGCCCAACAGCTGCTTTTCTTTTGATTTCCACTTTTACAGATGGAATCCAGAAATTAGCCAAATTCCAGAACATCAAACACTATTGTTTTCAAACTGTTCATTGAAAATAACCTCAAAGTTTGTGAATGGGGATTTTAGTACTGTATTTCAAAGAATTATCTTTATAATTGATTAAAAATTTGGTTAGTCCGTTCACCCAGATGTGGATAGTATAAAATCCACATGTTTTGGGTCCCATGATAATATCAGTGCCCGATTTCATTTGTTCAGAATCATGACGTGTGATTCCAGTCAGGTTTCTGCTATTTAGCAAGAAAATGATAGCTTAGATATTTTGATACTAAATTCATCAACTTTGTAGGGAGTATGGAGATGATTTAGAGTCCGTTGGGAATGTCTGCCTTAAGCCCTAAGCCTCTTCCTGAAGATTATTGCAAGGTTATGCCAGGGCGTTTATTAATTGTGCACCGTTTCTATCATCTGTCCTTCACACTTCCCGAGAAAATGAAGTGACTCCTGATTGACCAGTTAGCATAGACAAAATCCTCCCGGCATATCCACCTCCGGATGGCAGATAAGGATAATTGAGTGCTGGTTTAGCCGTGTAAACTGTCTACTTGATTCTCCAGGAGGGGTTATAAGATGGATTTTGCAGACAAAAGCCGAGAATTTCATCTGGCATACATTGAAATGGGACCCTTGACTAAAACGACCCCTTTTAAGGCAAACTGGCTGAGAATCTGGCATAAAATCGTGAACATAGCGTTGAGAAGTATGCAATTTTTCTTACAATTACAGTGCTCTTTTTTTCCCATTTGTACATGATTGGTATTTATGAGTATTTTCTTCCATCTACCTGTTGGTTTGACTGTATGAAATACTATAACTGTTTTTTTCTTTAAATTAGAAAATAATAAATTCTGAGCTTGCTTACTAAAAGGTTTTCCACAAAACGCCTTGCTCCATAAAAAAAGGAAAAAACCCAAAAAGCTCAACACCAAAACCTGCCCTCTCCAGTTTTTGGTTCTATTTATTTTTCATCACATTTTTTATTTGCATGCTTACCTTTGAATTATAAACATAATTTTAGTTTTCTCACTAATCAAATGTGGATTATCACACACTTATTCACAAATCAAAGTGACAAGGAATTTATATTTTGATAAAACATGGCTAATATTTCACTTCTTTTTCCTTCTACCTAAATTTAGAAGGTACAGACTAAATTCATCAGCCTATTCTGCAGGAACCTTCTGTATGTGATAGAAAAGCTGATTTGTATGCATGAACTCTCATTCTTGTGTTTGTGCTAGCTTTAAGTAGGAACACAGCTTTTAATTGTGAGGTTTTAAGTTCTGCAATTAAAATTTACCCTTTCTACTGAGAGGATTGAGTGATAGTTTTTTGATTTACTTCAGACAGTTTAGACAAATTATATTTAAAAGCACATAAAGATGCAAGATGCATTTCCTGACTATAAGAAGGTCAGTATGTCTTAGGCACATTTGCTGAAAGTTTTACTTTGAATAGCTAATGATTTTTTTCCTAGTGTATTGCAGAGAACATGCTAAGATGCTACAAAGAGTTTTCCTGTCAATCTCCTCCAAGGAGTCAATTTTCTTGAAAACTGTGACTAAAGAGACCTTGAAGAATTTAGTTAATAAATTTTCCATTGTGTAAAATTATGTCAATAACGTTCATTTATTTGAAGTCTAAAAGCCAAATATGCAAAATACCCAAAGTACCTTAAGGGTGTTCTTATATTCATGAAGTAGGTAAAGGACATTTAAGAGGTGTAGTTATAAGATCAAGGAATCTTGAGATAGATAAGGTAGAGTTTATCCTGCAGAGCTTAACAAATGATGTCTTCTCATGTCTTCTCATCATGTCTTCTCATAATACAAAGGAGTAACTATGTTGTTAGCTGTTTGGTTTTAAATTTTGTTAACTATCTTAGCTGCAGATGTGCAAAAAATAAAGTACCTTAAATTGATACATTTGTAAAATTACATTAAAATAGTATATGTAATGTACTGTTATCTGCTTATGTGATAACACAGACTATTAGATGCCTTAGTTTATATGTGCATTAATGTATCTTTTAGAAGCTTGCCCAATCTTGATTTCAGAAGTTCTTCTAAGAGTATTGGTCCAACCTGTGACAATTTTATCAGTAATCAAAAAATTGCTTTGTTTATAATATGAATTTTAGATTCTGGTTTGGGTTTGTTTGTTTGGTGGTTTTGTTTTTGGTTGGTTTTTTTTTTTTGGTGTGGTTTTTTTTTTTTAAAGAAGCATTAAACTGTTTACTAACTGTGAAAAGCTCCTATTTTGATTTTCCTGTTTTTCTGTCCTATTTGCATCATTGCTGTTACTAGTTGCGCTACTCAGTTCAGACATTCGGTCCCTGCCCCAAGGAGTCCTTGGTCTAAGTATAAGCAAAAGACAACAGATGAATGCTGCCATATGGAGTATATGCAAATGAGATAATATTGATCAACATGATAAGCATGCTGTGACTCTTAAACTATATGTAAACCTTTTTTACAGTTTGCAGACAACTTTTTCACATTCCCATTTCAAGTCTTCTACCAAGTATATATACTTCATGGTCACAGCTGCAGTAATAGTAATAAAAAGGCTAATAAAGAATTTCCATGGTGTCAAGAATAGTTTACATTTTAAAACAATCACATGTTGCAGGTGTCCTCAGAAGTATATACTTTTAACAGTACAGTGTATTTAAAATACAGTATTAAATTGTTTTCTTGTGAACAGAATATGATTTTAAGACATTGGTTCTTTTATTCTTAAAATAACTCTAGTACTCTAGCAATCAAAAGATGAAACACAGATGTGCTGATGCATATGTTTGCAATATTCATGACCATGTTTCATGTGATAAAAATTAAACTATGTTCAAATTTTTAGGTGTTTACTGCAAATCAAGAAGGAAATAATATATGAAACAAACAGTAAAGGATTTGAAGAATTCAAAGTGTGACATGAAAAAACAAGATTTATATTTTTAAAGCAAAAAATAATCCCTTAATTCCTCTGGTTTCATAAATGAGTGAAACCTAATGTTTTATATTAGCAGTATTTGCCAACATGGTATGGTTGATTCTAACCACATACGAATTTTATTCTGGTTGGATCCAAGAAGGTGACATGAGTGTGGAAAACAAGATGAACACGTATAGAGTTCACTTCTCATTCATCTAGGTTACTCTTATCTTAATGTTTAAATGTATCCTCCTGCAGCAACACACAATGTTGCTTTCCATGTTGTGTTTCAGATAGGAGCTTGCTATTTTTAGGAAGTTGGTAATAATCCTGAACTGAGCTTGCATGCTTGGAATGATGATTTGGCACACCGTTTCTCTCATTAATATTGTTTTTAAGAAATAAGCATCGTATGAAAGCCTGAAAATGGATGAAGCAGCTCTGGTCTTGCAGAGTGGGGCATCTCGTCTGTTACAGGTATTCAGTGGCCCATAGGAAATGAGCCTGTAATTTTGGTGTAATATTTAGTACTCATCCAGACACTGATACTGCCTCTAAGTTCCAGAAGTAAACTGAGGAGTGAATAGGCATGGGAGTAAATCCTATTTTATTTCTTGGTGAAAGAAGAAGCATGATTTGAACATTTTTTTGTGAACGATGGCATTGTCCTTGACTTCAGTCTTCACTTCAAAAATTTCATTCGAAATGACAGGCCAACTTTTGGCATAGTCTTAAACCAAATCCAATTTTCCAGATTACTTTTAGTGCTGAAAAATAGCTTTTAATACAATATGCTTTGGTTTTCTTCTTGCTCTAGCCAAAGTTTGGGAGAAGGAAGTGGGCATTTGGGAGAGCAAGGTTGTAATGGGACTACAAATAGATCAAGTCTCTCCATGGGGTTAGGTCTGTGATTAACTGGAGCCTTGTTTCATTTTAGAAAAAGAAAAGCTGCTTTACAAGTGTTACACTAATGTAAGTGTTAATGTTTGCTTAGGAGACTAGAAGGAGACTTGCTTGAGGCTATTAGAAGGAAAAAAGGTTCTTTAACATGAAAAGTAGAGGAAAACATGAAAAACGCAAGTGTATGAAATCAGGAATCAGCATACAGGAGATATATTTGTATGTAGGATTTCTGTGTTGAAAAAAAACCTCAGTACTAACACCCCTAAATTTTCAGAAGCACGTTCAAGAGATTTAAAAATGTTCTTTGGATAAATTTCAATTCCATTTCAGATATTTGCTGAAGAGTTATTTTTCATTATTGTTGTGACTTTAACCTCTGATAAATGGAAGTAATCATCTGTTCTTATTTATCGCATTTCTGAAAATATTAGGTGTGGGTTTTTTAATATGGCAGTTAGGCAATAAAGTTGCTTTACAGGATACCAAAATATCATTCAGTGAAAATAGTACACATGGTTTATATTCAAGTTCTTCATTGTTCAAAATTCAATTTTCCTCCACCCTTGCGCATTATGTTGATGGTGTTGACTTTAAGGGGTACATTTTCAAAGTCTTTTCTTCAGGATTTATAGCTAAATAACTCCCATTAATTTTAATGGCAAATGTGTGGCTAAATCCTGTGTACTGTTTTTGAAAAATGTGTCCCTAAGGTTATTGTTTTACACACTTCTGTGTAGATCCAGCTATCAAAGTTTATATTTTTCAGCTGTTTTATATAATACACCCATGAAAGTGTAACATACCTAATAATGTTAAACAGATTTTGGTCTAAAGATACTGTTTTTTCAAAAAATCTGTTTATATATTTTTCCAAAGGATAAAGCAATAAATCGCAGTCAAGTTTCCCCATGTATATTTTATGCTAATGAAATTTACTGCTGTTTTGTTTGGTATTCTTATCTTGGTTCTGTAAATATATGTTCAGTTAGACAGTTCCCTCTTATACTTACCATTATGTGCAAATTCAACAATAAGTAACCTTTGAAATAACAAATTCTGCTGTTTTTCATTAAAATGCGAAGAGTTAATTATGTATTGTATTCTCTTCACAATAATATTTGTAATGTTTCTGTGTTAATCTTAGCTCTCATTATTCACAAATGCCTGTGGCATCTCTGAGTTATTAGGGCCTTCTTTTGTGTACAAACATGCTTTCCTCCTGCAATGGACATCTGTGTGGCTTGTACGAATGGAAAAATCATCTTCTTTTCCACTACAGGGGTAGAAAATGTTCACAAAACATAGTATCATGATTTTGCACAATTACTCTGTTGGGGTTTTTTACCTCTTAATTGTAATCATAACAAATTCACCGTTTGGAGGAGTCTTCCAGAAACTAGCTAGACAAATATAAATAGACAGTATATGTTGCTTTAGCTGACTGTGTATTAACTATTTTTTTGTCATTAAAAAAAAAAATTCAGTGAACTGAATAAATGCAATAATGTAATTGGCCACATTGCCTGCCCCAAAGTACACTAGTATAGTTAAAAAGTACATTCCTGGAAAAGTAAGTAAACTTACTAGAAACTGAATTTCTTTTTTTTTTGGAATAAATGATAGTGAACGGGGAGGGAGGAAAATGATGGTAGATATTTACTAAAAAACACAGACAATATGAAAGGATTAAAATGCTTTAATCAGACAGAAAAAAGGGCTTTGGCTACTTGATTAGGGCTGATTTCCACCATCTGCTTATACTTACTGAGGATCTAGCCCTGACTGAACACTAATTTGTGCACTTCCTAGAAATTGAAATCTCTCAGCAAGCAAATTAACAAGAGCAGGGATTCAGCAATAATGGAGCTCCTCGGCTTTTGTTTCCCTCTGACAGATGGACAGGGTGCGCTCAAATTGAATTCAGCTTTAATTGCATTGTGCCATTTAAAATTTTATCTGCTCCACAGATTTTGTTTACAGGTTTCAGGATTCCAAACCTTTGGAAATTTTTTCAGCCCTGGGTGAAATAAAGAGCACTATAATTCTGTGTGACTAGTAGGTGTTCATTACCACTCTTTGCCCTAAAGGGTGGTGTGCTGAAAAAAGGCAAAGAATTCTATTTTCAAGCCTTAAATTGATGGGTGGAGAAGTACAATTTTTCTCACTGTAAATGCTCTCTTATTGAGTACCTATTCATAAGTAGAAATATTGTTAAAGGCTAGGCTAGAAAATAGGATGTGTTGGGAACTGCTTTGATTTTCTCTCTTTATTAGGACATCACAAACTTTTCTCAGCTGTGAAGTGTGTTGCCTAGAGTTATGAATTTTTTGTGCTTTAGAGATAATTTTTTACCAAATAAATAATGACATAGTAAAACTTTGTGCCTTTTTCCTCACTGAAGTTTGGTCAAATTAAAGAGGCTAATGAGAACCCGTTCCTTTTGGATGAGGTGTGAAATATGACTAAATATTTTGCTTGGGTTCTAAACATTGCTGTGACGCCAACATTGGAGATGCTTTTGTAACAAAATTGCTTGTCTGTCTGTGAGCTCTTCTTCATAAATCTGGTTTAGTGGATACTGGACTGTGGCTGTTCTGGTGGTGAACCAGAACTCTCTTAACTTGAGTCGACCATGATAACTGTATTTCAGCTTCAGCAAAGGCTGACAGGGATCCAAGTTTTGTACTACAACACACTTTATGTAAATGTTCTTCTAATTTTATTCTTTGCTGAACATCTGCAGCAAGCATTGCATCTTTGTACAGAAGTACAAGAGTGTTTCGTGCACATACAATCTGTTTTTTCCAGAACTTAAGTTCCTGTCTATGAGAAGTACCATAATTCCATATATCACAGTGGGAACTCAAATATTTGTTTTATGAGGTAAATTTTGTAGTCATGGATAAAATTTCAAAGTCTGAGGGAAAGGCAAGAGCTTATTTAGCTTTCTTTGCATTTCAGAATGGGCTTACTCTAGGGCTAACCTCAATTTTCCCTTTTTTTTTTAAAACAGAAGACCACAAAAATAAATTTCTTTTTAAATCAGTTATCTGCATTTATGGATGCTGACCAAGCTATACGTGTATTTAAACAGGTTCCAACAAGGAAAGAAATTAAAAAAAAAAGTTACAATCATGGCATTTTATAAAAACTCAATATATACTACCAGGAAAAGTTTGTGATGCTAAACTTTCTTCTGTTAGCTTGGAAGGTCAGATGTAAGCAAAGCCTGTCTTGATAGACATTGCTGCCTGATGCTGCTGAGTTTGGATACAGTTACTTGGGGTTGCCAGTTCCTTTGAGAAGATCTTTGTGAGGATTTTTAAAGAACTGTGTCATACCTGGAACCCTTGTTGTAGTAGTGGCCCTCCAATGCAAGCACCTGACATTGCTTCCTTTGAGCATTTCAAAGGATCAAATTGAGAAAAATTAAATTCCATTTTAATAACTTTCATATTTTTCAGTCTTTTATGATTTGAGTTAGTAAAAACTTGAGAAGTACTCTAAGGAATCAATGCCCTTATCTGGTTTTGATCTGAAGTCTTCTTGACAGTTTACTGTGCTGTTCCTGGTACAGAGTGTTTAGCAGATGTAGTGATGGAATATAATAATTTTTTTTCATTACTATTTTGTGCTACAGTAGCACTTCAAAACACTAGTCAGGTACTGAGACTGTATTGTTAGGAGGTATAGAGATAGGCTGTTGCTCTTTTTAATAAGGTAATACAAAACAATAGAAATGGACTTTGAGACTTGCAGCATAAGTGATATTAGGAAACCTTTACAGGGATTGTCTCTTTACACACTAAATTTCCTGGGATTTCCTCTCTCTCGGCATGACTTCAGTCCGTTGTGTTCTGCTTAGTAATAGAAATCCAAATAACTTAAAGTGAGAAAATATCTTCTGGCTGAGGTAAGAAAAACCTTAGGACACATCCAAGTCCTTTGTGCTGAACAGTAATTGGGAGCTGATGAATTCTTCTTTTGCCAAATCCAGGACTGAAGCAGTCAATTGGAGTTTTGCCATTGTCATCAGTGGGAACAGGATCATGCCTATTCTGCCTTAATCAGTTACTATATGAGAGATTTATAGGTAGGAAGTATATACACAACAGTTTCCAGCTCAGTGAGTTTACACTAACAGCTATAAGATTTTTGGCTAATACCCTGGAGTCCTCCCATTACATTTCTTCTCGTGGGTAAGCTGCATTAGATTCTCTGGGATTTTAAGTAGGAAGACTAAACACCCCCCTATGGTGGCTTAATTGTTCTTAACACAAGACAGATTTGATTTATCAGCATGAGTTTTTGAAAGGAACCATGGAACTATTAATAGTGGTGTTGGAGTCTACTATATGCTAAGGGCTAGGTTTTTGAGACACTGTTAGACCTCTCCCATTCTACACAATTAGAATCTACTTGTTGCTTTGATTTGATCTTCTGTCTCTGTGCAATAATTAGCTGAGATTTTGTGTTAAGAGTTGGGTCTTAGAATGAATATCTGCAGTAAGTTCTCTTCTAACAACTCAGTTTAGTGAGAAAAAGTACAAAATCCTTTTTCTTCTGTGAAGTGGAAGAAAACCCAGATAAAGAAATGTAACCATGTTGATGTGCATATATGACATCCACAAATATTTACATACAACTAGATTTAACTTTAGTAACAGGCTTATCAACAAAAATATGGTTAAATTCTGAAACAACACCCAGAGCAGTTTCCATATGTGATAGATGAAAGTGTTTTAGAAGTAAGGCTGTAGGCTACTAGGGAGTGCTCTAATTCTGAAGTCATTATTTGTGATCATAAAATGTTAAATAACTTTGTGTGACATGGGTGGCTCAGTTTGAATAATAGCTATTTGTAATAGTGATCAGCTGTCCAGTTGTCTGATGTGTATTCTGGAGAGATGAGTTGAAATGGGTTTGAACTTTCTCAGGTGAAGGACCTCAACCTTTGCATCTCACNGTGAGTTGAAATGTGAAGGTGAAGGACTTCACATGTGAAATGTGAAGGTGAAGGACCTCAACCTTTGCATCTCACTGTCTAGCCAAATTCCCATATATCTGAAACATTCCACAAAGGGTGACTTTGTGGAGGACAGGAAAAAAAAAAAAAGGGAAGAAAAAGCCAATCATAGTGAGTCTTGCAGGAAATTTGAGCCTATTAGTATGTGTTAGGTGCAATCCTAGGATGCCAGTTTGGTTGAGGTCATTAGACACCGAGATGTTAATTTCATTATCTCACTTGACTTTATAAACTGGGATGAGAGTCTTTAACATATGTGTATTACAAAAATTGGGAAAAGTAAAATAATAAAGCACAGAAACTTCCATGACTAGTTTCTGTTTTACAGAAATCCTCAGTTTAACAGCTTTTGAATTGAATTGAAATTCCATCTAAAAAGTCTCATAAGTTTCAGGTTCAATGACTTGATAGGTTCTTAAATGCATTTTTTTTCTAGATGAATACTGTAGCATTTGTTAGGTGCCGGGTTCTGTTAAAAATGTTCCTGATGGAAGAATAGTTTTGGAAGTCTTTTATTTTCTCATGGTTGTTTTTCTAAACAGGAACACAAAGGAAGTATTGTCTAAATCAGTTTAGGTGATTAGAAAATTATAATTAAGAGTAACTGTGTCTTATACGTTGGCATTTTTTTTCTTAGCCTTCTATTGAAAAAGATTGATTATAGTGAATTAAAGTTACTTGATGGCTGCTAATTGTGTGGGTTTTTTTCACATTAAAAAACAACCTTGGAAGTATTTTTAGTTCTTTTTTTTTTTTTTTTTTTAAGCAATGATGTATTGTGTTATTTTCTCTGCCCAAGGATTTTTACATTTTGAAATCAAAGTAGATGTTTCTAGTGTCACTCATTTTAACCAGAAACATTTGCTTTTGTCATGTTGTTAGTCTTGGTCACTTGTACTTAATTAAGATTTCAGACGTAGAGTTGCCAATCAACATACTAAATGTACCTCTCTCCTCTGTTTTCACAAGCAGGCACCAGGAGATTCAACACCGTAGTTGATAGCTGGTATGTGATATCTGTCTGCTGGTTTATAGCCTGGTACAATAATGTCATTGCCCCATGTGGCAAATGGTGTAAGCTATTGTAAAACTGTTTGTCTATGTGATTAAGACATTGCAGCAGTGTGCAGCACCAGCCAATTACTTTTTTAATTTAATTATAGCAGAAAAAAGAGAATAGCATAATAGAAATTCTTGTCATAGGGAATATGTAAAATGTAAATTGAAGAGCCATGAAAATTTCATGCATTGGCAGGCTGATTTGTTCTTATTTTCAACTTGTTATGAAGACTGAGTTCTTTAAACGCAATAAAACAAGACATAGCAGTGTTTAGTAATTACTTAGTTCTACATCAAAATAATTATATACAGTATGTGTTTGCAATCCACTCTGCTGCGTATGAATGTAAAAATGAACACTTCAGGGCCCATATCAATTTTGTCTTTTAGACAGTGTAAATAAAGCTGAATCTTCAACTTTCAAATTAAAACTGATAACCTTGGGCAATCAGGGCTTTTATAAAGAAGGGGAAAAAAACTTTAGCTTGCCTCAGAACAGGTTGTGTCTCTGGAATGCTTCTGGGACTAAAGAGATCAATTAAGTGTGTATAAACAAACAGTTGGAAAAAAGCTACTAAAACAACAGAGGAGAAAGCTCTCTATTGGGCTCCAGGGGCCTGGGGGAGCGAAGTTTCATTAACTGGATCTGAAGTCCTATGGCCTTCTATAAACAGGCATTAATTAAAGAATGTAAAAAATAAAGTTTCAGACCTTGCAATATGTTAATGATCATATGATTCAGGGCCTGGGAAGGAGAAGAGCAGCAGAGGTCATAAAATAAGCATGAAGCATTTAATATGAGTGCTTGGCAGGGATTTCTGCAAATTAGTTGGTTATTTGCTGGTCCAAAGCAAATTAAGGTGATTTTGCTTCACTTGCTAATTTTTTATGTGCATGCTTGGCAAAATGTTTTTCACAAATGGATGAAGGTTATTGTTAATGGCATAATGAGAAATATTAACATATTTAAATAAACCAGTGTATTCTGACATAGACCACAAGCACTCACTTTTACATGTGTATTTAAATAGATCTTCTGTAGCACAGTAAAAGCATTTTGGGTTAAGTTCGTAGAAGATTTTGTGTTATTTGTAATATCCTGTTTATATGTTGTATTATTTAAAGTCAACTGGCACCTGAAACTTTGTGTAAAAGGACACTATCCTTCTGAAACCCTAAAGGAACACTTTAGAATTTTAAGGAGAACTTAAAACTTGTGCGTTCAATACAAATTCTTTCTTTTTTTTTAAATTTTATATATATTTAAGAAAAATCTTAATTTTTTAAACTTATTATTATTATTATTAACAAACTGCTTTGTTTTCAGTGCCTATGGTGTTTGCTTTTTATATCACTTCCAGTTTTTTAAATGCCTTAAGTTCTTTATTATTTTCTAGGAAAGGTAAAGATTTTTTGAACATGTAAGAGCATATGTACCTTCAGTACACTTATATATAACTTAGCGTATTTCTATATAAGTGTACAGATATTAGTATATAGGTATAAGTGTATAGAAATACTCTATTTCTTCCTCTCCACACAGCAATAGAATCAAATCAGGACCAAATGTAATCTGTTTCTTCTGTCCTGTTATGAGTAGAGTGAGGGTGATTGTTTGCTCAGTTCTCGAAAAAGCTACTGTTGAAAAACAAAGTGCAAAACAAAAAGTCCAAGAAGATGACAGGAGTTGACTATACTGAATTCCAGGTAACGGGATTCTTACTCTAACTTCTTCAAGTAGGACATTTTTCTTGTCACTTGGTATTCTTTCATTTCATCTGTTCGGTCATATGCACTACTAGTTCATTACTTTTGGCATCTAATTACTCCCTTTATTTGCATTTTTTAATTTAGTTCCTTTACCTAGTGGATTAAGAAAAGGAAGTGCTTGATAACATTTAGAGGGAAGGAGCTCTGTGTCTTTAAATTCTCTGAAGTTAGGAGGTAGATGTGGCATGAGTGTGTAGTAGAGGGAGGTAGTATGAGTAGGAAGCGACTATTGACATTGTTCTGTTGCAGCAATTTTAGATGGACAAATTGCAGTTGAGAAAATTTCATGACTCGGTAAAATGAGCAATGATGACATCTGTGGATGCAGGTCTGTTCATATCTTTGCAGAGCCTTTAGGGAAATAAATATCTCGGAACATTCGGTGAAGTGAAGCTCACTCAATAAATCAACCTGACACAATAACACTTCTGGCACATGAGCTCTACTTCTCCTCAGCACCACCTACCCCTCTGTGTTCCTGTGCTACCAAATGGTGTCTCCCCACAGGCCTCTAAATCAAATCAGAGCACACAAATACAGTGAGAATTTATTGGGAATTGGTTTTGTTCGGCAAAAACATTACTTATTAGATGAACTGAAATGATAAATTTTGACCCTTTAAGAACTGAGGAAGTTCAGACACCTTTTTAACTAGAAAAGAGAAGATGAACTTTATGCTAACTTACAGAAGGTTACATTCTGATTTGTCAGAGGGAATACAAGTTCCCTGAATGAGATGTTAGCTTTTGAACTTTTTAATTAGTTGGTCTGTTTGGGAAATACAATTAGAATCTACAAAGTTCTAGCCATAGAGACAGCACCCTGTTGCACTGGGACAGTAGAACAAGGAGTCCAAGGTAGATACTATTCTTATATAGAAACGTTTCAATATGTTATTTCTATGGTCTTAACTTGAGTGTGTAGAATGGTGTATTCTGTCCATTCATTAGAGTTACTGGAAGCAGATGGCAAAAAAGGAAAGGTTTCAATGCTTTTTCTGTTATACTTTGGAGATTTGAAACAGAAACATTGAGACTAAGTGAAAAGGCCCTAGGTTAAGTAAAGTAAAATAGGGCTCAGTAAGTAGTTTGGATAAAAGTGTATCGCTTGGCTGGGAAAAAAAGGTCTATGGTATGTTAAATCTTTGTTTTATTCTGAAAAGAAAGAATACTTTCAGAAATTACAGACATTTCCTTGAGAAATGACATTTTCATGAACTTAAGCACAGAGGTATTTGTGCATTCATAAAATTACCTGTCTGTAAGTATTATATACATATGTATAAACACATAAAACAGTGAGGGAGGAGTGCTTTGCCATTGGGAGTTGTTTTAACAGTAACTTTCTTATTCCACTATGATGAACTTGTTAGACTCAATGATTTGAGAAGTAAACTGATATATGAAAGAGAAGTTACTTAAAATGGCAGGAAAAGATGGGGCCTTATTGTTCTTCTGTTTTGCCCTCCATCTAAAAAAATCTAATATCCTTTTAGATGATTATCTAATTAATAAGATTTCTTTCTAATTAGGTTGAAATTGTAACATTTTGTGATTGTCCCCTTACTAAGCAAGTCAATTCTTAGAATACCTGCACTCTGGGGAACATGAAGTGTCTTTTCTTGAGGGAATTGTAGCAACCTTAAGATTGTTGAACTGGAGCATCTGATGGATTTCTGATTGAAATGCCAAATGCTACTTTACAGAGATGGTTTTAAATCTAAACAGTATTTTACATCCTATCAAGTTAAGAACATATAGAAATCATGCAGGTCTAATTTTTTCCTTTTCTATTTCACTTTGAACCGAGGAGAGTGAGTTAATGGACTTGTTCTCTGTATTTTGCTGAAGATTGTAAGTTCTGATATTTAATTTGTTTATACTGGGCCAGAAGTTGTTTATAGGATTTTTTTTTTTTTTTCAAATTATGTTGTCTGTCTCTCTCCCCTTTTTTATAGGAAAGGAAGTTTTAAGCAAAAGAAACACTAAAAAATTTGGTCTTATATTTCACCACAGTTCTGGCAGAACACCAAACTTTTCTGTACTTCAGTCGTCGTGTTTGAAATGTATTAAAGCAAGAAGGTCTGTGCAACACAGAGTGGAACAGATTGTTGTTTGTACTGTTGGAGTTTGTTTCTGTATCTGGAGGAGCAGAAGTATAGTGATAACCAAGTCTTGTCTAGCCCAGGCAGTTTTGTTATTTCAGAATAATTTTGTAAAGTTTCTGTTCTGTAGTGTGGGGTGAATGGAACTGTGGAACTGCATTGGTATGAAGGTGATAAAGTGATGCAAGTTTTATATTGGGAGGCACTGTTCATTTGTCAGCATGAATTCTTGCATTGCATCGAGATTTGTGTCTAATCTTGTACATGCTCCTATTTCAGTGCAAAGCTGAGGTAAAAATAGTTATCTTGCACTATGGTGTTGATATATTCTTGAGAAATGGTAACCCAATCAGTGATAATTTTGTGAACTTGTGCCAGGTAGAGCAGGGTTTAATAAAACCCTGGTAAGAAGTAATAAAAGTTGTAACTGTAACCAGTGCATCTGCACTTGTTTGTGTGATGTAGACTTAAACTTATAAATGAATATTTTTCTTGAGATTGGTTTAATTGACATTTTTTCCCTTTTGTCCTGAAAGAGAAAAGAAAGGTAGTACTTGAGAAGCACAGAAGCATGGAAACAAAATATACTAATGTAGGATCAGACTGTGAAGGATTTTTTGGAGGTTAGGGGTGTTTGAAAGCATCACTGAGATGGCTACTTGTTACAGGGGTAAGGGCTAACTTGGTCCATCGTATTCCCTCAAGCCACACATTCCCTGGTGCAGGAGGTGACTAAGTCAAATACTATGGAAGAATTTTTAAAAGATCTGAGTAGTTGTGTGACTACAGTAAACATTTACAGTAATGCCTGTTAAAATACAGACAATCCAGTCCCAGGGTATAAAATTGTGATGATCGGGGCTCTGTGAGGAATTTCTCCGCTGCATGGCAGTACGCAACTGACTGCCCTGAGTTACTGATGTTTCTTGGAGGCTTTGGGAATTTACTGGGCCGGGTGTGCTTACATTTCATAGACAATCTACATTTCATAGACCAACAGCTCAAAAGCTGTGGTGAATTTTCTGCTGTTGTGTATCTGTCTATCTGTGTCACCTACTGTTTGTTCTAAGCTGGCCCAATGTAAGCTAGCACTGCTGTAAGTAGGGGTTGGACCAGAGGACATCTAGAAGTGTTTTCTGATAAAAATAATTTACAATTGCATGTATTTAGGGGGGTTGTTTTTGGTTTTTTTTCCCAGTATCTAATATAATGGGCATAACATGATGATGTCATGAAAAATGGAAATTCTAAACCGTCAGATCACAGCATAATTTCTAAAAACATTTTTTTCTTTGCTTCTTTCTTTTCCATCTTTGAAGTACCTGGTTATGCTTGATCTTCACATTTCATCAATTGTTTTGCCATATTGGTCATTCAACCGAACTTCTGACTGAGAGCTTTGGCTTTTAAAATGAATTTTCATTGCTTATAAACGTTTAATACATCTTCTGTGTTGAATGTCTCATATACACAGGGAACAAGTAAATTTTTTTCCTTTGGAAAAAACCATGTTAAGAATTTTCTATAGAATGATAAAGTAGTCCTTCCTGTCCCATCTTCAGGATTCTAGAGAGAGTGTCCTCTTACCATTTCCATATCTAGGACACTAAACATGGTCAGCACCTATCATTGACTGTCTATCATTCTACAAGAGGTCTTAAGTACGAAATAAAACTATCTTCAGAAATTAGTAAAAGGTATAGCCTCAGCTAGCAGCTCCATTTGTTTTTCTTTTACACTGGCTGAAAAAAAAAAAAAAGAAAGGTCTGTTTCAAATCCTATTTGTCCCTTATCTCTGTTTGTTCAGTTGTTTTTAATATCACGTACTGAAAGAATTTCAATAGCTGTTTCACCATGAAGTCATTTGTTATCCTTCAGCAGGCCTTTGCCTGCTGAATTGTAAAGCAGCCTCGACTATTTGCATCCTCCAGATGGAGCAGCATATAAACACTCCCAGATATTTCTGGTAAGTATGAAAAAATATCTTATTTGTCCTTTCTGTGAATAAATAAGAGAATGTCAAATTTTATAGACTAATAAATTTGTATGTCGGCACTGACATTGAATCTGTCATGGCCTGCAATGTCACAGACCCTGAGAAACACAATTTTTTTTTTGTTTTGTTTTCAAATAGATACTAAGTCAAGTAGAAGCTCAATAAAAAGCCAGGGAATTTGATTGCATTGTTTATGTCTCCTCAGTAGTCTAATTCAGTTGCAGTTTGCTATGAGGAAATACAATTTACATTTTTCCCAGGCTTATTGCATAAGCAATCACTCATATATACATGCATGAGTGTATGTCAAGCAGAACTCAAATAATGGGTTAAAGTGTCATTTAATAATATATTCTAATGTCTGTTTTTATAACAAACAAAAAACTTTGCTTTATTACAATGCATTCTCCTAGCTACTGAAAGTTAACTAGTCTTATCATTATTAATATTTTTTATTCTTCTCATTTACAACATATCCTAAATCTCAATTGCTTTGTGATAAAAATGTATGTATCAAGTATCAGCACTCATAGCAGTTCCAGACATTACTGTAAGTCTACATTTTAAATTCTATTTCAGTTCCTGAAATTAATCTAAATGAGAATTTTAATTTATGTATTTCTAATTTTAAACAGAACACACAATAGAATAACTTATAATGCTCATCTAAATAATGAAGCCTGACAGTATCTTCCATGGTTGAGTAATAGGCTTTTTATATTTGCTAGTTTTCATGGTTTGTTTTTCAGTTTCTTTCTAAATTAGATCCAGACTTGTTGAAACAGAATAAAAATATACAACGGACATAAAAGTCAATAAATGTATAAAGTGGTAGGAATTGAATTTAATTCACTATATTTACACATGATAAAATACTCCTTGATTGAATGCCTACTGATTATTTTCTGAACTGTTTGATTTTGAAAACAAAATTGTAATAAGTCGTATGCAATATTTATCTTGTTTCATTAGTGCCATTAAATGGAAATTAGTGCGATTTACTTGCGCTTTCCAGCACTAGCTAATTCCTTGAAAATTAACTTTACTTAGTAGGCTTTTACCTAACTGGAGTGAAATGTTTAAAATCAATATTGGAGTGTTTTTTGAAATAGTACTTAGTAGCAGCACCAGGTCGTCAGAGTAGATGTAGGGGACACTATTTTCCTCTGTAATTGTTACTGGACAAATTTTTCATTCAGGAGATGTTGCTGCTTTTTTTTCTGGGCGAAAGTTGCAGAAGATACGCATTTTTAATGTATGGCTGTAAGACAGGTTTAATTTCGCTTTCATATAATTCAGTTTTCTTTCATAATGATAGCTGATTTGCCATGATTAAGGTTATAACTGGTTTGTTTCAGTTGTGTGTATGTGCATGTAAATAGAAAGTAAATTAACTACATATTGAAAGGTCAGTCCTGAAGTATTGTCTATCTTAAAAGGTTTTCAGAGGAAGCCAGATGAAGCCCTACAGATCTTACAAGTCTTTCTACAGATAAGACATACATTTACTTAAGTATTTTTTCTGAAGTAAGGACTGCAGTGTTTGTTTTATCAACATTATAAGATAGCATTATTATTGTTACTTAGATAACAAGAGAGAGACGATATAGAACACAATATTGTCTGGCATTTTTTCCCCCTCCTCCTTTGGTATTACCAGTTGTTTTTTTTAAACACAATATACTCTTTACTTGACAAAAGGTCGAATTATTACAAATAGTAGAAAAGAAGGAGACTGGTAGGAAACAAAAAAGATTGGAATTTGGCATATTCTGCTGTACCAGGACTGTAGCTGGAAAAAATGGGACATTTTGAGAATGAGACTGGGAAGAGGAATCATTTGATTCAATGGATTGCTTTCCAGTGACATTGGAAAACATCTAGATGGGACCTGATTTTAATGTCCAAAACTTTGTTATCTTCCAGTTTCTGCCAAATAGAATCCGTAACAGCACACTTCTTGGGAGAGTTACTTTGCTCATTATCACCCAGGATAGTCTGCTGGTGGGATTTGTCTCACTAACTTTCGTCATCTAGAAATTAGTCAGCTAGTCTCATCTAGTCATACTGATTCTCTGAGGTCATGGACTTTGTCTTTAATGGAGAGAGACACTTTCAGAGGGTGTTGTAAGACAGTTGTGATGCATTGCTCTCTGGGGGTGCATGTCTGTCTCCTCTCTCTCCTCTCTGCTTGTTGACTGCAGAGGGAGCTTAGATTACTGACTTGGACCAAATGCTTTGGGTTTTCATGGATTCTGCCCTGAAGCATCTAGTGGAAGCTGCCTGTCTGGGTAGAGAGAAATCATCATCTGGAGGTGCCAATCCATTCAGTTGAAAGGGAGTGCAGGCAGATAAGTTAATGGAGTAAAATAAAAGTTTCTGAAAATAGATGCAATATTACGTCAGGCACACAACTCTCACTGAGTGCATTTGTCCACAGTTTCTAATGGAGCCAGAACTAGGAAAAGAATTTCTGTGTGTGTGTTATGGGCAAGAAACACCTTCAAGATTTCTCATGAGAACAAAACCATTTCTTTTTCCAAAGTTCTTTTTTTCCCTTACTTGAAGTGCATTTGATTCATTTCAGTACTTTCACTGAAACTTCATCTTCCTTTCATTTCTCAACATGCAAGTTTTCTTTTTCCAGGTCACATTCAGTCATGGTTTAATACATCTGTGTCCCAGCAAAATGAATAAGATGTTGACCATGTTTGTCACAAAGAACCTCTTAAAAACCGTCAAGCAATGCTATATACTTGTCACTGCTTTTCCAAGTTCTGTGACAAGACAGATAGGAAAGCCTCAAAGGTTTGAGGATAGACAATATGTGCTCATTTTGAGATACAGAAGAATTGTTAGCATTGATGACTTGATGTAAAGAAGGGCTACTACTTCTCTGAGTGATTAGTACCCTAAAAGGAAATGGAACGTGGAATTAACAGAGGATAGTGCTGGCCTGCACGGGGAGTGGATACACTGAAAAGTGTGTTTTTTCTGTGCACATCTTGAAACCACCCTAATTAGCCATGCCATTAGCATGTGTTTGTTTAAATGAGGGCAGGAGTGAAGAAAAATTAAAGGTGTAGACTGAAAGTAGGCCAAAATACTTGAGATAGTAGTTGAACTTCCCTTGATTTCAGCGAGATAAGGAAGAGTTGCATTTACATTAAATGTGTGATAGCAATTATAATATTTTTTGCATTGTGTATTTGAACACATACTTGCATGTTTCTCTTGCTAAAATGTCAGTGAGCTACTCAGATCGCTGTGCTAGCTGTACTTAAGGATCTTAGTTATATGTTTCTGAAAATGTCATCTATTCCTTCAATCACTTGTAAGCCCCCTGTAATCTCTTTTTAATGTAAGCGCGCTGGAGTTTTCCCTTTTGTTTGCTGCCCTTGCATTATTTACTTTGATCCGCTGTGAGAAAATCTGAAAGTGTGTTGTCCTAAATGCTAGCATCTCACCAACAAGATTTGAGGCCTTGTACTTCACATTGAAGAAAAAGGCTCTTGTGTGAAGACGCAGGTTTTGTTTAGTTCTCTGTCCCTGGTGGGAGCCTTAATTGCATTTTCTCTCTCACACAGTGGCTGGCTAAGGAGTGCCTGCCTTCCCTGCTGATGCTGGAGTTTTCAAGCTCTATTACTCTGTGACGGAGAAAATTCCTTGGTCCAAGAAGAAAAGACTCAGATTAAAAAAAAAAAAAAAGATTAAAAAAAAAGTGTTTAAGTATTGTCAGTTTACCATGTGTGGTAAACTGAACAAACAATAGACTTGCTTAACCTTCCTTCCCAGCCTCTGAGATTCCTCTACAAGTTTTGTATGACCTACTTTATAGAAATCACATCATATTCAGAATGTTAAATATTATGGAAAGTATAATTCCCTAGGGCAAATAAATTAGACTTCTTGGGAAAAGTGGTAAACAGAAAATTATAAATGCTTTGTGTTCTCTTAATCTGTGCCAGCCCATTCTAATGCATATTTTATAACCTTTAACTGGAGTTAAAACAAAGCAAAAGTTCCCAATTCGTTTTTAAATTCTATTTCATTTATACTGAGAAAATCTTTGAGATTTCAGATGTTGCAAATAAATATTTAATATCCTTGCATGGTTGTGACACAACTTTTGATAAAGTAAGGAGAGGCCTTGCAACAGATTTTAAATTGCAGTTAGAACTGATTTGCACTGAATATTTCCTCACACAGTATGTGCTGTACTGCACTGAGCACTGGACAGGGCTCTCTAGAATAGCTGGAAATAATGGGAAGAATTAAGGGCTGTGTTCAAGCAAGCTTGTATATTTTTAGTACTCTTACGCCTGCATGTGTCTATGACAGCTTGGTGATTTTTGCACTTTGATCTGTGAATTCATGTCCCACTTAAAAATACCATATTTTGGAAGGCAAAAAAAACATCCTATGACAGGGGGAAAAAATCTCATCTTTTTTTTCCCCCCTGAATTTTTTGGCATGTTCTTCATTGATCTGTGGTTGCTAATGGTGAAACAATGATGTCATAGCTAGGAGGTTATTTTTTTTCCATTAGTGTTCAGCTGTAAAACCTTTTTATATGGAAGTAGCATTTGCCTTGCATGTCCATGTCCTCATTCCCTTGCGATTAGAGTCTGCAGAACTTAAATCATGAAATGATTAAAATAAGTACTTATATTTTTAATCCTGTTTATTCTGCACTTAACAATAAATCATCAAGACCTTTGAGCAAAAACTTCAAGTTTAGATAGGAAATTTGGATTTTGAGTAGACCAAAATATCCCTGCTTGCTACTGACGTTTCTGATGTTGTGCAGATGGCACACTTTGCTTTGTACTTTTCACTGATGGACTGACAGGTTTGTCTGTTTGTTTTTCCAAGATGTTTTAATTCTTAGACACAATTTATCTTAAAGAATTATCTCACTTACTGTACATCTGGACAGTAGAGATCACCCAGGATGCTTTTGATAAACAGCTCTTGGGTGTGAGCTTGAGGGTCTTGAAAGGAGTCTGAGGGAGGGGGTAAGAAGGACCAAGCTCTGAAGTTCCCTTCTGTGATTAGTCTCACAGAATTTTTTAGGTACATTACAAAATCTGTTTACTTTATTTTTTACTGGGAGAAAGTAAGTTTTTCCTGTGATTTGGCATATCTGTTGTCGTGCAAAGGGGCATTTTAAAGGCATCTTGCAACAGGGATGCCTAGAAGAATCCCAGAAGAATCCAGCTTCACAAGTGGTCCGGGAAGGGGCAGAAGAATTGCGCTCCACTATCCTACACAAAGGGTGGATAAACATGTTTTTCTTCGTGTAGATATCTGTTGTTAGAAAGATCTCAGTGCAAATATTAACACACATTGTAATGATTCATGTTTTTTCATGGACCGTTCAAAGGATTCTTAAGACAGTTGTCCTGTTTGCTGAAAATTTATTGGAATAGATCTGAAATAGTGTATTTTTCATGGTCTGCTATATGTTTCTAGAACATGATTTAACTTTCTGTTAAAGTAGAGGAAAAAATTTCTTTTTCTTTTTTCAATAATTCCAGTCATCGCTAAATATGCACATAGTAGAAGTATTACATAGTTAGCTCTTCTCTCGGTTCTCTGATCTCATGTAGTCCATCTAGTTTTCCAATAATCCTCTGCCCCTATCACATCATGCTTGTGTCGGTTACCAATATACCAGGCATTTATCCCAAACTTCAGTGAATGTGTAAAAAACGTAGATTTTGAAGATTCTGAACATTTTCACTGAGGCTTTAAATCCCTGGTAATCTATTCATACAAATAGCTTATTATGTAGATCCTTTTGTCTT
Organism: Cephalopterus ornatus; assembly: GCA_013396775.1. NCBI lineage: Eukaryota > Metazoa > Chordata > Aves > Passeriformes > Cotingidae > Cephalopterus > Cephalopterus ornatus. The sequence goes on from VZRE01011428.1 coordinate 80,583, forward strand.
CAAAATGTACTTTTCCAAGTCTTAAATTCAGTCTGACTGAAGGAAAATATCTTTCTGTTGTATGAAGTATTTCTTAATGATATTGAAAATTAAAAAAGGTTCCTTTACATCTGTTCTTTGGAAGACAACAAACTGCCTGATGTTCTTTCTTTCTCCTAGTTAATTCATTTTGAAATAGAGACATAAAAATTAAGATCAGTTTTTTTGTTAGATAGGAAATTTGGATGAAGAAATGTATTAAGAAATGTATTACATAAAAATAATCCTGTTTTTCAGGTGAATCACATGCATTTGCATTAACTATTTATTTTTTTTAGCTTTTTTTGAAAGAAAACAAAAATAATCTGAAAGGTATAATTTTTCTATTAGATTGACAAACACTATCAATGTGTATCTTAGATGCTTCTTCATTAATCAGATGGAAATTACACCTGATCAGAGTCTAGATGTCTCTTTCCTTTCTACTGTGCTGGTGAGTTCCATCTTTTTCTTTGCTAAGAGCACATTCCTTGAACAAGACATAAAAATCTGAACTATACTTGAAATATTTTTTATCCCATTTCCACGTGGAAAGGTGCTGTCAGCAAACCTCTACCAGAAGGACACATTAGCTTTGTTTGCACTTGGATTCAGTTGTTTTTCTTCTATTACATTTAGATGTGCATCAAGTTTTATTTTATTATAGTATTATAGATAGGAAATTATTAACTGAAATAGCTGTGTTGGGATCAAAAGGATGGTCAGCCACAGATTTGCAGTGCTGGCATGGAGAATGCTGCATAGGAAGCTGCCTATATACCAAGGAGAACTCTCATAGTATGCTAAGACATTTTACAGCTTCTGTATTTCTTAATTCTTTTGTTAAATGTGGATGAGTCTTCAGGTTCCTTACTGTGAGTGAAAACAAAAGCAACTATGCCCCAGATTAACTGAAGCATTCATATAGAAAGAGATAATATTTTAGGAAGCACCTAAAATTGAAGACAAGGTAGCTTTCATGAGCAGCTCAGCACTTAAGCATAGCTTTAAAATTAACATCTGGTGGAATGCTGATCATGTACTTTGAGCATTGTAGATCTGGAAACCTCATCTGTGGCTTTATAAGCTACGCAACACTAAGGAAATTGAAATATTTTCTATCCCAGTTTTACAAGAAAATCCCTAAACATTTGGGTGACTATGGCTATCTGATAAGAGTGTGCTTATAATAATAATTAAAATAATAGCATTGTCTTAAGTCAGTAACTGTTGTCTGTTTACTCATAAGCAAGTGACTAACTCAATCTCAGTTTCACTCTACCTTAACATAATTAGTTGTTGAAAGGGCTATAATTTGGTAAGAAGAGAAAAAAGACGTGACTTGACACCACTCCTCATAAAGGTGGGTGGAACTGAGACTGAGGGCAAATGTCTATTGCTCTTTTTTTCCTTGTGCTACCTTATTTTGATTCTTGTTTTAAGTGTTAACCTTTGAAGACTACCTTTGCTGATATCATCTGTTTGCTTCTGCTGAGTCAGTCTACCCGCTTATAAAATTTATGTATACAGAAACTCATGTAACCAAAGGCACTGTTCTGTTCTAATTGAATTCAGTGGCAGATCTCTCAACGATTTGATTAGTTGGTTGAACTGTATAAAACAACATCTTTCCCTTTTTGTAAAAGAATTTCTTGCAACCCTTTCCTTTTTCTGCTTCGCTTGGCAACTTGCATCTATCTAAGGAAAGATGGCACATTCACATAGCAATATGCAATAGGAGTTGATTGTCTATGTCCAGCAGGATATTTTTCCCAAGGATTATGAGTGGATATAACATCTAGTCAACTTTTGTATAGGTGGATTAGAAGGGTTTGAGGAGAGAATGTTTGTCATAGGTATGTGAATGGCCTTTCTAGCTGAATTATAATATCATATTTTAAGCACTGAATCATAAAACCCCTAGCTAAAAGGACCTAAAGTAATGATTGTAGTTCATCATTTTGCCAAATATGTGATTTGCGTTCTTAGGCCACTCATGAAACGTTTGTGTGATCCGTTTAATACAAACTAATTCAGCAGAACTATTCTTATATATGTTAGACCTCTTAAAGTTTACAGAAAATGACCCCCATAAATATAAATACATAAAAGAAGAAGGCAAAAGTTGACCTAGATGAGTGAACGAAGTATTTCTTCCTCCTGATTTTCTGACCTATAAGTTGCATTATAAAAAACATTACAGAATTAACTTTATTTCATATCTGAAAATGTGGAAACTTGCATTAGGTGAAATTTTTAGTCTGTAACTGATTTTGTAGAACACAAGAAAAATTGATGGGATGTCCACCTTAACTGATTAAGGTCCACCTTACCAATTAATTCCAGAGTAGACTCTCAGGTAACCTCAGGATGCTAGAGAAAAATTTCTACTCCAACTGTTACTTCATTGTAGAGACATCACATTATGTGATCGAGATGATATTGGCTGTAACTATCGAAAGATATATTTTTTATCGTAATACTTCTTTAGATTCAGAGGTACCTCTGATGGTACTGGTTTCAACATGAGAAATCAGGATCTTGTTAGATTCTCAGATTGTAATTCTCAGCTTGGCAGATCAGAACATAACTTCCATTTTCTTCTCTTTAGTCTTGAGTGTTGAATATTAATTTTCAGGAAAGTGCTTTCAAAAATGTTTCATAGTGTGGTGATGCTTAGAGCATAGCAGCATTTGATGTTTTATTGCTGGTAACACAGCTAAGTTCTTTGTGGAGAACTCAGTGATGTTTACTGTGCTGATCCTAAATGTAAACTTGGTTGAAAACGAGGTGGTTTAGTTTGCAGTCAGATCATTGTGATTTTTATCACTACATTTGATGTATAACAGACTGGTTAATTCTCTCTTCTTGAGAAAATGTTGCCTGGAAGAACTTTCTGCATTTTGAGCGTTGTGACAGGAACTGAAAATTTTGTTCAAAGAAAGATGGGAAAGTGCTTTTTCTTGGTGTGGGTTAGCTTAGACAAATGCTTTTGAAACATGCTGTCTTTCTTCTCATTGCTTGTGTTCCTCAATAAAATTCTGCCAGCCAGACAAAACAATTTATTTTATAGGGCTGGTAGGTGGTCAGGAAAATGAAGAAAAGTAAAAAAGGATCCTCATAGCAAATCAAAGCAAGTATGTGGATTCAGAGTTCCAATTATGCCAACTTTGAGGAGACTCTCCAGAGGGAGGAAATAGAGGAGGACAGGATGAACATGGCCCTTCCTACCCTGGATCACCTAGACCCAGTCTTGTGGCCCCAATAACTCATTTCAACTCCTAAAACCTTCTGGGGGTTATTTGAAGATGATGTTCAGTAACTTAATATTTTATGCAATGATTAAAGCTAAATAATCAATTAAATCTGATGTACTGTGAGGCAAAATTGGGGTATATGTGTATATATATGTGTGTGTGTGTGTGTATATATGTGTGTATATGTGCGTGTGTATATATATATATATATTTTCAGATTACAAAGCCAAGGCCAGAAAAGTCCTGAACACCCAACTTCAAATGCCCCTGGAGCATTTGCACTAAGTTGTTATTATTAGAATACAGTTTTTATTTAGTGTATCATATGCTATTTTTTATTTAGCATCTCTGTTTATTTTGGTGCACAGGATGGTTGTTTATAGGAACTTTGGCTCATTTTCTGCAAGAACTGGAATGAATCAAGGGCTGCAAAAAGAAAGAGGATGCTTTTTGTGATTGATTCAAGAGAAAGACACTCTGGCAAACCCAATTTTGTCCCTGTTTCTGTCACAGGCTGTCTGTGAGATGCCGAGCAACTCAATTAAAACATTTGGCAGATGGCCACTAACTGCATATAATTCATTTTCAGGGTGCTCAGCTTGAGATATGTGGGCTCTTACTTGTAGCAGTTGTTACTCTCCTTGCAGTCGTTGAAATCAATGGAAGTAGTGGCTGCTCAGCATGTTTGTTACCGTAGCAGAGGAATGTGTTTGTGGGGAAGGTGAAAGTTCCTGAATCCCAGTGTCATCTTTCTCACTGGTTCTCCCTGTGCTGGATTAGCAAGTGTTATTTTATGCTAGATATGAAAAATTATGTATAGGTATACATTAGGAAAAGAATCTTCTTGTTTCAGTTGGAATCTGTGAGGTTTATAATGAATGTTCCCCTGAAAAAAAGAGCACAAGAAGCCAATTATTTCTATATTTCTTGTCTGATAAACTGTGGACAACGTATAGTCCACTAGCTGGATGATGCATACCAAATTACCGAATAACTGCCCATTTCCCTAATACAGCCTATCCAGAGAGCAGGCTAAAACATAAAAACTTTAGGAAAAGTACTATGTGATCCCATAACTAAATAATTATTACATAATGTAACATGTAAAAGGAGGGAAAATTCAGATTAAAACAGATGTCATCTTCTCAAACTTCTCAGTTTCAAAATGCTTGATTTGACAACCTGAATATTGTTCTGAGTAATGTAATATATGGTATTGGAAATTAAAGTATGGCTGCATAGCTATAAATGCAATTCACAGGCTAAAAAGTACTCCTATTAACATTGCAACTGAAAGATATAAATCAGTTCATGAATGTGAAATTGCTTGCATGCTTAGCTTTTTGCAGAATCAAGATCTAATTAGTGAAAGGCATGCTCTTGTGAAATACCAGGGTGGGAGTTGCAGTTGCACCTTCTAGGACTGGGCCCTACCTTGAAATGATTATAACTATATGTCTATTTTTAGCTAAGGAGACATTTGAAAGAAATATTTGTTTTATTTGTATAGCATTTTCATTGGTTTACCCTAAAGATATATGCTAGATGATAATAAAGTAATAAAAGATTGTTTTCACAGCTGTTTGTCTTTGATTACATATTTCTTTGAAGTATTGCAATAAGACAGACTTTGAACCTGGAAAGAGATCAAATAATGAATTGTTCTGCTTTGTGAAGCTTAAGAAGGGATTTTATTGTTGAAACATATAGTGCAACATAGTTTTTTTTCTTCTAACAGTTAAATAATGGTTGAAAGAACTATGAGATCATTACAGATGGACTAGATTAAAGACCTTGGGGCCAAACATTAGGAACTGTGTTACTACTAACTAAAATAATTTCTTTAGTTCTGTCATTACCAATTTATTTTTGTTAGTTTTTCTTTTTGAATCAAAATAGAATTTCAAAGAAAGTGTTTTAACTCTTTTAATTATTCATTTACTTAAAGCTAAGGATGACAGGAAACTTTAATATCTGTATGAATCCCATGGGATTTTGTTTGTAATATGGATTGTTTGACCACACTTTGTACCCTGGATAATATACTTAGTGTTAAATTGGACTAAAAGTTGTAGAGCTGTGAATAAACTTTGTAGGGTTTTCTCAAACTGAAAGGATTATAGCATTTAAAATGAGTAGGTTAAAGTAAAATATTCAGTAAAAAATGAAAGCTTTTTGTAATGCTTTTGCTTCAAACAATATTATATATGACATTAGCTTCATCACCTCACCCTCCTTAAATTCATCTTGAAAGCAAGTAAGTCACAAATACCTAAGTGATAGAGAAAGATACTTGGTTAATTTTTTTCAAGGCTAGTGAACAATAAAATACCAAATAATGCAGGTCAGCATTTTGAATGATGTATTTGAGTTCTGCCTGGTAATGTTAGAAGATTATTTCTCTCTACAAGAAATACCTGCAAGTATATGATCATATAGCTGGGATATACAAAAATATTAAGGTGTATACTTTTAAAAACCCTGAAATGTTTGTACTCTCTGTATCCATTGACTGAAATTATTTATTGTGTTATTTAGAACAAACTTTTGCCTCTGTGGAAGAGAGAAACCTTTTAAATGATAATTTCAATAGAAACATTAGACAAAGGAATATTGTAACTTTAGAGATTTTTATGATGAAGGTGTGTTTAAGAGATGTCACTTTGATATTTTTACATTATGTCCTACATTTGTCAGCTAAAACCAGGATATTGCCTCAATGAGAAAAAGCATGTTCTGCACTTGTCAAAAGGCAGTAAGTAATGATTAAAATAGCAGTGTGAAACGCTGGGAGATTAAAGTGATGCTAATGATAAGTGAGAGAAGAAAAGGGCAAGCTATATTTTAATCCCTGAGAGAATGGTTAATGACTTCTATTGCCTGAGATTAAACTAAACCTGTCTCATCAGCTTTTTCTGCCTGGTGAAAAAAAGCTCTCTGCACTTTAATTTATTAAAGTCTTTTAAGGAAGCACATTGATCCACAGAGGTTAAACTTTAAAAAATTGTGCAAAATACACACTAAAAATGCTTTAACAAAAGTGTGACTTTGTTGCTTTAGGCAAGCTCACAGTTTTATAAAGAATTCATTGTCTATGGGTTGGTGAATTTAATTAAGGAATATTAATTACTTAAACTGGGAGGTTTGTTCCTTTTTAAACCAGAACATTTTTGCAATACTGGGGCAGGAAGGGTAGCAGTAGGTTTTAGAGAATAGAAGCAGAAAGGGACAGACTAAATTAAAATTACTGTATGATCTATTATGATAATGATATCAAAAAGCCCTTTTAAAAATGCTTTTCAAAATATGTGTACTGCTTGGTATAAGGTAATGAGTACATTTGTTTATACTGAGTTACTGTTAATCCATTTCTTTTAATAATTCTTACGACTGCAAGACAGTGTTTTAAAATCATCTTTATATTGAGAAGCTGCCCAGTTCAGCATTGCCCTTTCAAAAGGCATGTAAAATCTTTCTTCACATTAAAGATAGCTGAAGAATTGTTAATTAGACTATTTTTTAAATACGTGTGATAAAATTGTCAAGTCTGAGTTCTTAGGATAAAATGCAACATTACAGCACGCTTGGGAAAATAAGATTTTCGTCTCAGGCAGCTTTGCAAGCTTTTGTCACTTTTAAACTCCATCCTTTCATTGGACTTATTTCACATAGGATCTGTATTCTCGGCCTACAGGACAGACAATAGGTTTAGAAACAGAAAACAGAAAATATTCAAGCAAATACACATGACTTGCCTAAGCCGTATTCAAGTTTCAACTCCATTTTCTTTTCAATTTTTAATTGTTTTTTTCCTCTTTATTGGTAAGCACACTGGAGGTAAACAGCGTGCTTTTGTCCTCTTTTGCGAGTTCAGTACCCACAGTGCCTTTCTGGCTTCATGCTAGCAAACTGCAGTGTGCATCCCAGCTCGAGGAATAAATCTGGTGCCTGTGGATACCAACAGTTCTGCTCTATATCCTTTCCCTCCTGCCTCATGGAAAGCATTTTCCCTTTTGAAATCTCCAAACCTCTGTAAATACGGAGCCCATTTAGTTACTATCTTATGTGATGGTTGTAATCCAGGTTATTTTTTAAAGCTGTTTTTTAAGTATAACTTGTTTGGTAAGTGAGTTTAAACTTGATTCATGCTTTGATGTTAATGAAACACCAATTTATCGGAAGGCCCTGCAGCCCTAATGAGCAGTTTCTTTAAAAAGAACATTTAATCAAGGTTTATTTTTAACTTGTTTAAACAGATCTAATAGTTTGTGCTGATTTCATTTCAGTATAATAATTGCTAGCAATCCTATTAGTAAGTCGTGGTACATGGAAGTTAACACAAATTCCATTCTAATGAGCGTAGTGTAACAGCAAAACCCTTGTAGTCAAGGAAAGGTTCATGTTTGAGAGGAGTGACAGAGGCACTCGGACATTTTTGCTGACAGCAGATTATTTTTGTTTTTTATACAAATGTCAGGCATGACTTGCTAGCATTTAAGTGGGTTTTGTTATTTTTGAGAGGTGAAGAATTGTCATATTAACTTGTTAAGGTAAAAGGAGCCACTTATTTTCTGATGTTAGGAAAAGTGCTTGATCTGCTAGCATAACTCGTATTTGTCTTTATACTTTACCTGTATGTGAGGATTTAGCTGTAATATGCTATTTTATGAGGATAAAGTTCCACAATCTAAAATACCATTTGTGGCATTTATTTTAATGAGTATAAAATCTTGGAGGCAATTTAGTGTGAAAAGCAAATGAAATTCCAGCACTCAATTTATAGTTAAGAAAAATCTCTAAAAGAGCAGATGAAGCTGAAAAATGTGTGATCATCTGAAATACTACTTTTTATGATTAGCTTAGAGCTGCATCTGTATGTACTGGAGATTGCATAGACACATTTTCTTTGTGACTACAGTTTAAATTCTGGTTTATTGGCAAAAAATCAAGAAAAATAATTATTCCTTAGTTTGAAAATCCAAATATCCCATCAGTATTTTCAGCCTTAAATACAGTGTTCAGATGTTACTGGTTGAGTTCAGTTATTAGCTTTTAAACTTTTTATTACTTAGCCTGACACCAGGACATTTAAAATACTGGGAAGTTTGGAGACAAATAATACAGATTGATTTAGGATTTGAGAGCTGTACTAAAAATGTGTTCTGATGCACTGAAGGGCATCTGTAAGTTACACATTGTTTATAGATTTCTGGGTTTCTGATTGGAATCCAGGAACCATGTGTTTTACAAGCTTTGGAGCTAAGGTGGAAGAAAGTATCTTCAGAGAACACTGATAATTAGATTTCAGTTGTGCAAGAAGGAGTCTTGTAAGTCTTTACAAGTTCTGGGGTCCACCCAAACAGGCAGCTTGCAGGGTCAGTACTTGAGCCTGTCATTAGGTGGAATAATCCTAGTTATTTGCACCAGCATCTTATGGGGAAATAATTCAGTGGGATTCTTCTACTTCTGGGTGTCGGGAGGGAGGAATTATCTGCATTTGTATTTAAGCTCTAGCTTGCTCTGTGACAGGAGTTTACTCATTTTGACAGAAGTTGGAGAATAGTAGTAATGATCTACTCATCGTATACTTCCTTCTTTTTCTTCCTTTCCTTCTTCAGTTATGGAATAAAAAAACTGGTTTGGTCATAGTACTTATGCATGTGACTTCACTTGCACACTACCCATATTATTTAGAAAATGTCTGTAATGACTGCAACAAAAAATAATACAACTGCTTTGTGATGGTATGGGTGATATGGGGCAGATGGTCTGACACTGATGTGTAAAGACTTTCTTATCTTGTTCTGAATATCTCCAGGATATGATTTTCCTTTGCCCAACAAACTTGACTTACGCGACCCATGTTTGTGCCTGGGAAAGGGTATGGTTCTAGTTTCCTTGGGGAAAGAAGGGTTGTAATATTTGCACATCTTCCCGATGTGGCCTCCTCACTGGAAGAAAACCAGTGACCGTACAATATGTTTCAAGAATTACCACAGCTGGCACGTCCATGCAGTTTATGGGGAGCTGATGCTTGGAAAATCACGTCTGCGGGTCTTGTCTGTAGAGTCTATTGGCAGACTCACCCTGGCTTGGCTCTTTGGCTGGCTCTCCTCAGGCTGGCATGCTCTTGCTCCCACAGAAAAGACGGGGTGGATTGTCTTGGTGAGATATTGCAGGGCGGTCTTGATGTGAGAAGTGTTAGTCCTCCTCCCACAGTTCTCCTTGGGGAGCAGGAGCCTTGGCTACAGTCATAGGGAGATGCTGGTGCTCAGGAGTCTCTCTTGGGTGTTCAGTATGATAAGGAATAATTGTCTGTTGTGGTGAATGGGTAAGTAAAAGCACGGCACCTCCACAGTTAAATTTCATGGTGGCATTTTTGAAAAGGAAGGAAGGTTTTGAAATACATGTTCTTCCTTCAAATACTTTTAAAGGTATATATTTTTACAGCAATAAAAATGCTTAATGCTATGTTGCAAAACATATCTGCTTTAGGTTTAGTTTCTGACAAACATTTTAGAGGGAATGCCAGTTCACATCTAAATACTCTTTTCTAATGGAAGTTTGGAGACTTCTTTAAAGACGAGGGAAATAAATTGGGACTCATCTGTTCATTGACAAATGTATGCTCCAATGAACCACGTCATCTAACTTAAGTCCTTTTTTCTGCCTTACTAAAAACAAACTCATGCTATTTGTACTTAAGGCTCATACACACTGCACCCTGAATACTAAGTTGGAATGTATTTACAAATGTGAAAGAACCTGTGGTCCTTTCATGCATCAGGTTGTCATAGAAACTAATTAACTTTCATTTCTGTGTCAGGGCAAAGTAGTGCGATGCAGATGTAAATTGTAGTGCAGAAATCACCAGGATGAAACTAGAGAAAAAAAACACATCAAAACCTTCAGAATTCCTGCAGGACATTGGGAATGCAAAATATGTGATGGGAAGTTACAGTGTTAAATGCCTCATTTCACCAGGTCTTTTTGCATAATCTGTGTCTTCAGAAGTGCTTGGAATGTTACTAAAGTGACAAAATAGTATGGTTTATGTATATTATGTTTATGTACGTATGAGCAAATGGATATGTCCAGGGAGTATGTATGGAATAAATTCTGATCAAATACAGATGGCAATTACAGACTACTAGCTGTTAGAAAAACTTAAAAAACTTATAGTATAATCTTTCTTTCTCAAATGAATTAAGCTGATTTCTCTCCAGTTAGTTTCTCTCTCTATGAGCTTTTATAATTTTATGTGATATGTGAATACATTAATATTTTAGCTGTAAGAGGTATACTTTGACTGGCTTAAGTGGTAAAGGAATGTGATTACAAGATGATTTATTGGAAGTCATTAAAAATGATTTATTAAGAGAAAAATGTTGTGTTACTAAAGCCTTTTCTTCCTCTGATGAAGATGGGGTTATGCTGTCATTTTGTCTTCTTCGGAAGAGGAAAACAGCCTGCAAAAAATCAGGGAAGCATTTTGCTTTGTGGATTACTGGCATGAATAGATGTGAAGAGAGTGGCCAGCCTGCTTTTACAACAGAGGCGTAGGAAGCCTTGTACTCCATCGCAGATTCACACTTAATAGGTCACAGTCTCATGAGGAAGACTGTATGCACCTGTCTGGGCCAGCGCGAGTGGGCAGCAATTCCATACACACTTCCAAGAGCAGTGTCCAGCCCGCGCTGCTCTTGGTTTTTTGCTGTTTGCTCATTTTATGTGCTACCGCTGGTTCTGGGGCTATACTGTGAATCAATTAGTAATTGACCCAGATTAAAATATCTTTCCTCCCTCTCCCTCCTTCTCTCTCCTTCTTCTCCCCCTTCAACCCTCAGCCCAATTCTGAGAAGGGCCATAGAAAGAGTAAGTTGGAGGGAAGGGATGTGCCCGTGACAATTGTAAAAGCAGTGGCTTTCTTTAGATCACATTTCTTAGATGGGAAATGGAAAAAAGGAAACACAGATCTGCAGCGGAGTGGGTGCGTAATTTATGCTTTAATGAATAGATGACTTTTTGCTCTTGCATGTTCTCCCAGCTTGGAGTGTGAACTTAAAACAGAATTGATAATATTGCACTTAGTAAAAGAAAAGGATAAGGGGAGATATGCAATTATGCAATTTTCCTATAGTCAATTCCTTCACACAGGAAGAAAGGGGGAAATATTTTTATAAATGAGAGTCATTGCAAAGCTAAAGACAGTCATAGAACTTATATTATCTTTTGGCTAAGGCAAATAATGTGGAGGCTTATGAATATCCCACCCCATGAAATAAATAAATAAGGAAAGAAAGAAGCTGGGGGATTGATGATGTATTTTCTCTTTCCTGCTCATTTTATTTGTTAAATAGGACTTTTTTTTGTTCTTCTGGCTACTTTGCAGTTTCTTGTTCTTATGAATAGCTTTGTTTTATTGTTTTGAAGTCAATGTATATTTATTTTGAAATATGATGTAAAATGAGCCAGAGGGGAAAGAATTTATCTGTAAAGTATGTATTTCCCTTATCTTCTTTCATTGTATGTATATATATGTTTCTATATTCAGGAAAGTCATTGGCAACTCTCCAGTTGACTTCAGCAGGATAAGACCTGGCAATATAATTAGGCATATATTATTAAATGGAGGAGTCAATGTGTCACAGAAGAGTAATATGTCGTTTGCTGTGATGTTGTAGAAGAAGGGTAATATGGAAAGGGATTTAAAGGAACAGCAGGCTAGATCTGTTGAAATTTTACCAGCATAACAATCAAATAATGGCTAATGGCTGACATTGCTTCCAATAAAAGTCTTGTTGAACTTGGTCTGTTCCTGTCTGTTGTTCCATAAATGAAATGACACATACCCTTGTACTCTGGCCCCCAACTTTTATGTCTATGTGTATGGTTAAAAAACATAGCTTAACTCATGTGCCAAGTATTAAGGGAATCCTGAAGCAAAGCTGCTCTTTGCACCTCATGTATTCTACAGAAAACCTTAACCTTCAAGTCTTTTTTGGGACCTTAGGTTCAAGGTCTGCAGTTGAAACATCTGAACCAACTGAGATTACAGCTCCAGAATTTAGACTTAATTAAATATACAAGAGGAGAAAAACAAAATGAATTTATTACAACAGTGAAGCTTTAGGGATGTCCAGTAAAGAACCACTGTAGCTTTGGACAGATACTCTTCCTTGAATGGGTTCCGTGTGCAAGGAGCATCCAGGATGGCACTTGTGGTGACCAGGGACTCGCAAAGCCATCAGTTTCAGCAACAGCTGAGAGGGAGGGAGGAATATGTTTTATCTGTTAGAAAATACGCATAACAGGGTAGCATGGCAATTGGGAGGTGAGGGCAGCAGTCTTCAACATCTCTGTCACAGCAATACTGCTTGCCATAAAATCTAACCAGGCAAGGCATTGGTTACATCTCAGAGACTATAAAAGCCGCGCAGTCTCATACTGCATCTTTTGTTTTTTCAATTTCTTTTCAGCAAACTAAGGGGCTCCTCAGTAACCTTTGTTCTCCTTCCTGCTACCCAGAGCAAATTAGATAGTTATGGGCTGACTGGATAACTCCAAGGCACCCACAGGAAATTCACTTTACTATCAAACGAAAGATTAATAAAAAAAAAGTCCTTTGTAAGAACAGCTGCAAGTGAACATGGTTTGATACTGGGCACAAGCACTTGGTGGTATGTTGAATCTTCCCACAAGGCCATTTTACATAATTTATTAACAAGATCATTTTACTTTCTGATTTAAAAGATTTGTAACTATAAGCTCCTGTGTTTTCCCTGAACAAGTCACACAATGCACACAGTAGGCAAAGTGTTAAAGGGCTAGGAAAATATTATTTCATCATTCCTGTTCCATTAGAATTCACTTGGGTGGCTGAGAAAATGGTTTATGGATTAGAGAGAGAAGAACAAGCTAAAACATTTCATACCTTCATCTCTGATAAATTCCCCAAACTCATTCTTTGCATCTGAGCCATAAATAACAACCATGCTTTTTGCTAAAAAGAGCTTTTTTCCTGTACTAGGTCTTTTGTCTTGGAGATGAATGCTATAATAAATTTGAAGTCTTAGGGGGGGCATTGTTTGAACTATAACATTATGGTTTACAACTGTTGCTTCTATTATGAGGAGGATAAAAAGCAACTATGAAGCTTGATCTCTGTCACAGAAACAGATTAATATTTCAGCCTTCAGCTTGGGTCAAGTGTATGATTTTTCCCAAAAGCACCTTAGCAATTAATTATTATTCTGTTTGCATTTAAAATCTTATCCCTTTAACCACCTTTCAACCTTATCCAAATGTTACATTTAATTCTATACTGAATTATTTTTTTTAATTAAAAAAATTATGCTATGAGTCAGCACAGGTAGAAAAATTTCAGAGGAAAAATTTTAAGAAAACATTAATCAAAAGGCATTTTGAGGTATTTTTCCCTTATAGTTGGACATTTGTTTAAAAATTAAGATTACCCTTAATAATTTCAGTTGTGTTTCTCAAGATAAATGCAATCAGTTCAAATGTTTGCATTAATAAGCAAATGAAGCAAGCATCTAACTATGAATTAGAGTCAAGAAAATTGTTGAATCCATAAGCTCTAGCTTTTGGAGATTTTGGTCAAAATAAATATCCTTAGGCAGAAGATAGCTTGCCTTGTCTTTTAGTTTCTACTGCACTTCCCCTGCACAAGCTGAACTGCTTGATTTTTTAGCTTTTAATAACCAGCATTTCGTACACCTAGGAAAATTAACATCAGGGTGAAGGCCCTACTTGATCACCTGGCTCATCTACTGGCATGAAGTCAGCTGTGTTATAGTAATACAAATCTTCTGATTAAATATACCTAGAAATGGCAAAGAGGTGATTCTTCTCAGTACCGGCAGGCTTTCTGTGTCTCTTTGGTCTTGGTTATTCCTAACATAAACCTACAGGTTTCTTTTTTCAGCTATCAAGTCCACATTTACTAATCGCCATGTGTGGATCTAGCCTAAGAGTGTGAACTTGCAATGTATTGGTTATCTCCTGGGGGAAAAATGGGCTTAGTTTTGATGAAATTGGGGGAGCTGGGCTGTCCAGACAAGCTCCACTCAGAACTTCTCAGGTCAGCACTGAGGAGGTTTGAGTTTTAACGAGAAACTGAAGACAGACTGAATGGGCGCACGGAGAGATGAAAAATGCTACTTACATAATGCAATATTTTATGTCAAGTATTTTTCAAAAGTGTAATCATTTTTAATTTCAGCTTCTAGGACATCAAGTGTCATCTCTTTTCCCCGTACTTCATTGTATTGATTGGTTACGTGTAGCTCCAGGACCACTTGCCCAAACCTGAACAGCCTTATTCAAGCTCTCATCCTTCAAATACCTAATTGTAGATCTAAGGAATTTCTTACCGTTCAACTTTACAGAGAACCATACCTTCAAGTCACTTCTTGTGTATTGCTTTACTTCAAAATTTATTTGTCTGTAAACACAAAACCAAGTTATCAACAAGTAAGGAAAGATTACCTTTGATGTAACTAAACTTGATATTAATATTGTCTAAAGACACATAATTATAGCTAAGAGCAAATAAAGGGAATAATATGTGAAAAGTTACACTGTACATATTTTCAGAAATAATTCTTAGCTATAGAATGCAACTTTTTGCACTTCATGCAGTTTTCACTCATATACGGTTTCACGTATCAAAGTTTTCAAAAGCAATGCAATAACCAGTCAAATTTGTGTTTAAGAAAAGATATTAAGAGAAAATGAAACAAAACTGGATTCTTCCCAACAGTTTGAAAGGAAATTAAAAATTGGTGAAATTTTATTAAGAAAGTATGGTTATTTTTCATTATTTTTTTACTCAATATGTTATGGTTTTTTTCTTCATATGTATGTTTGTTGATGAACAGCTTTCTATGTTAAGTCAGTCAAAAAAAAAATCTCTTAGGGCTATAAATACATGGATTATGGCAATATAAACTATTATAGTGGAAAATATAATCCATATTGTTTGTTAAGTGTAAGTTTTAAAATTTATTGATTTTTCTTAAAAATTGCAGTCATTTGGAGAAGAGTAGCCAGATTTAAAATAAGGGGCTAGGCTGAAGTTGGTATGCTGTCCAAGTACATGGACTTTGTAGTTACAGTTGGGGTTTTACCTCTCACTTTCCCCACAATCCACAGGGTGGATCCACTCTATTGCGGCTATGTTTCTGAACAGCTTTCTTTTCTACAAGGGGAGAGACTTCCATCCCTCTATTTATTGCTCTATGAAACTAAAATAAATGTAAAATGAAACCGGATTTGTTTTGTAGTCATGCTTATAAAATCTGTTCTCCTTTTTAGATGCTCAGTATATCCTATATGATAATTTATTTATTCTTTTTCAAACGAAAATAACATTTTAGATTTCTAAGGGAAGAATGCTTGCAGATTTAAGGAATATGCTTTCTGTATTCAAGAAGTCTAAAACTGTGCAGTCAATCCTAATCTTAATCTAATGCATTTCATGACAGAATCAATATCTTAATAAATATACTCCTGTAGAATTTTAAGTCAAACTTAGTTTTAATAATTTGAACACATTTTAAAAGTCTTTTATGTTTATCAAAGTACATAATATAAAACGAAATTTTGAATCATACCATAACTTTGAGTTCATTAAAGGAGTTACCTGGAAGTGAAGGAGCTATATTCCAGTTTTTAGTTTTGTTATACATCATAAATTAAATTTTTCCTAGCATAACCTTTTCAATCAGCAGTAGGAAAAGGCAAGTCAGAACTCTTGGCTTTATCACATATTTTTTGAGCAAATATTACCTTTAACTGACAAACTGTAATGCTTTTCTCTAGTGAAAATTCTACTTTTATCAGAAAGATCAGCATTTACTTAAAACAATGTTTCAGGAGTCAAAAACCAAATAAACCATTAAAAATGCCCTTTTACCTAGACTTGACCTAATGGATACTATTATGTTTGTATATTCATACTTAAGATAAGGAAATTATGTTTAGCACTTTAAAGCATTCAAGATTTATTTTACCATTATTTAGCAAGAGTTAAGGGAACTGTGCCGGGACTAAAATCAGACTCTTCATTTAAATCTTGAGATTTACAGATGTGACATACTGAACTGGCTTTGATTTTTTTTTTTCTTTGTTTTCCATTAGAAATGCTGTATGTTTCTGAATCATATTTAGGTATTGAAGTGGAAATATAAAAAGTGAAAAATAATTTTGAAGGGAAAAAAATGTATACAGAATAGCTGAAGTAATAAAGACAATGGCAATCTTTGGGGGAATACTTGTGGTAAATGACTTCTTTCCTTTAATTCCTGTAGTGCATCCTTATTGATTGACATCTGAATGGCAGTAATTTGGGGTAATGGGTAGCTACTAATTGAGGGTGAGCTTCACTACTTTGCAGAAGAACATTCTCAAGACCTTCCAGTATAACACTCAAATGCTGTATTAAGTGCATAAATTGGTATAGGATTTTATGTTAGCCTTCTCTGTACGGGTTAATTTTATCAGGTCCCCTTATGACAGGCGCTAAAGTGTGCTTGAAAGATGTCTGTATACATATGGTAATTTCTTACTTGTGGCTCTCTTTTCTGTATTTATGCAGTGTGGTGTCTACCGGCATTATGGCCAAAGATACGTTTTCATTGTGCTATTCTGTCAGTTTTCTGTGACTATTTTGTTCTAAGAGTTTTAGAGGGATATTCTGTTTCATTATCTGAAGAATTGCACAGTTGCAAGCAGTTATGTCTATGGTTGCATAGATAACTGAGTTACATAGGTGTCCTAGAACATTATTGGGAGATAATACTGCTATTTTTCAACACGATTATCAAGCAGTTGACTTAGTAAACCTAAAGACTTAAAATGTATCTCCGTGAAATGGAGTCTCTGAAATACTGTAATGGGGCTTTGTTTGGGTTTTTTTTGGTATAAGTTGGTTATAGGTGAGGATGTATGAGGCAAAAAATCTGCTAGTTTGATTGCTAGTGTTTTGCTGAGTTTGCAGGATGGCTGCACAGAGCCCAAAATAGTTCCTTGTAAGGGTATTTTTAGCATTAAACTTTGAGTTAGCGTTGGGACATGTGGATGACATGAGAATGTGAGCAGGACCTTGGTAGACTGCTCAGTGAATATTTACTCTAAGGGCTTTAAATTTTATGTGCTGACCTACAGCGCTCTGTTCCGGGATCTCAGTATTTCTAGTGTTTCTCAAAGAGGCACTGGATATCTCCTCTGTGAACAGCTGATAGAAGAAAAGCCCATTTAATTTGTGTCAGAAAGAGAAGGAATGACAAAGAATATCCCCCTCCCCAACTGAATGGTAGGGGGGAAGGAAAGGAGGAGGGGAGTGGGAAAGTCCTCCCTGAGATTGAGGGTAGGAGGTAGAGGACATCTTTCAAAATTTTCTGAAAAGAGACACAAGACATAAACTTCGAGTGGCTTTCTTCCTGTTTTAAAAATTGTGGATAAAAAAAGCTTGGCTACCCTAAAGATAACTCAAGTTAATCAAAATTTATAGAAGGGATTTTATGATGAGCTTGCCTAAAATAGCAGGGAATAACAGTGCTGCTATGTACCTGCAAAGTGTGTGTTGTTGCCTTTGCCTTGTCTGAACTGGGAAGAGGGTGGGAGTCCTGAAAGAACTGCTGCACAAAATATCCCATTGCATTTTACTGCCCTTTTTGGGGGTTTATAAATACTCATTTTCCCATATAAATATCCGGTACAAATACTGAGTTTGAGACTAGAAAAAAAACGTGCAATGAAGTGGGGACGTTTTGAGACTTCATGATTTTCCTTCTTTTTTAAAACAGTAACAGTTCAATTAAAATAGCGTTAAGTTGATGAAAGTACTTGGTCTTGAAAGATGTCAGGGATGCTAAATTTTAATGCGGGTGGTGGATATTTACTGTTCCTCAGCTTGATCCAGTGAGTACCTGGATCAAGCCTAGTAATTGGTAAGAAAATAAAGTTTTTTTTGGCAATCGAAGAATACTTGGAAAGAGGAAAAGGTTCAAGTGAGTAATAATAAAAAAGCCCCTTCTCGTGAATCTGCCCAGGAACCTTTTTTTTAGCGTTATTAGCAGACAGGCCTGTGTCCTTTCCTTTGATGACGGTAACAAGTTCTATGACATTGCCACTTTGAGTTCTTGCTTCATTAGATTGGGTGACTGTTTATTTGAAATTGTAATGAAATATTTACTTTATAGAGCTATAAGGATTAGCGGCGATAATTGAGTGAGGCTGATCCGAAGCTTTCAGTGTAATAGGGCCCCCTTGTTTGAATACAGAGCGCGGGGAGAATGGAGGGGCGAGGGAGCGCGTTTCTGCCTGTCACTTTCCCTCTACATGTTGCTTTTTCTCCCGGAGATAAGTGGGCCTAATGCTGAACAAATACGGGAAATCGGGAGCCACTGAGAATCATTCGCCTCTCGCTTTCCCATGGCAGCGTGATAGACGCCCGCTCAAAAGAGCCCCCCTCCTCTCCGGCCGGCGACGAGCCTGTCACCGCCAGCAAATCCAATCGCGGGGTGCCCGGGCCGGCGGGG